>PVNU02003186.1:0-170372 GCA_003013855.2 Liriodendron chinense
TTGAAAACCGAGAGATCTCACTGAGCACGAGGACGTTGAAGCATTGAGATGTCAACTGCGCAGTGGATCACCTCCAACAAGTAGAAATCTCTCTCCTACAAGCTCTCTCTCTCTCTCTCTCTCTCTCTCTCTCTAGGGCTCGCAATGGGTCGGATCCAATTGGATCCGGCTCCAAGTTCGTATATCTATAGCCGGATTCGGATCCAACTCGGATCCAAAAGGTGATATCCATATCCGATCCATTTATAAATTGTTAGATCCATTTTCGATCCAAAATCCATATAATCATTAGATTTGGGTCGGATCTAGGTCCGAATCCACCCCGTTACAAATCTAAAAAAATATACGATATAAAATATATAATATAATATATTTAATTTAGTAGAAAAATAATGCAAATCCCACTATTTACTATGGTATGGTGGACATGGCCTAAAATAATTTGTAAAAAAGATAGCCAGCATGAATATAACATATACAGTAAAGTGACAATGAGTCGAATAATAATCGGATTCGGATCAAACTCGGATATGTTCCTGTGAATCCATATCCGGTCCATTTCGGACCTATTTTAAGATCCAAATCCGGTCCATTTAACTAATCGGACCTATTTTAAGATCCAAATCCGCATTATACGGATTCGGAGCGAATCAGATCTCGAATTTGACCCGCTCCATTGAGAGCTCTCTCTCTCTCTCTCTCTCTCTCTCTCTCTCTCTCTCTCCCCTTATACATGTAAACCTCCTATTAGGATGGTCTAATATCGAATTAGAAGCCCTTATATAGCCTCAAGCCAGATTTAGAACCAAAATAGGAAACTGCGGATTCGCAGTCTGCACATGGTCAGGCGCTCGGCCCGAACCTATCGGGTGCCTGCCCGATCAAAAAACCATCCAGGGAGTTTAAAAGAAACCCTGTTGAATTTCGGTCTCCCGACCCAGCATGGTCAGGCGCCCAATCTGGGCAACGGACACCCGGTCAGCAAACCATCGGGCGCCCGACTATTTCCAAAATAGTCCAATGACTTTTTGTCCTTTCGGGTGAATTTTGGTCGCCCGACCCTAACTGGCCGGGCGCCCGATGATCCCTAGGCTGCACCAATCTCTCCTCAACACCTGAGGAAGAAAACCCATCACTCCCTTCTCATCGACATGGAAAAAATGCACATGAAGACAACCAACATCGATTAATGTCTGGGAAAGGAACCACGAATCGGTTATTCTTCGAGTTACACATTTGTGATAAGAAATTAGACTATTACATCTTTAAGATGCACATTTGAATTTTGAGAGAGATTTCTTGGGTAAGTATGAGAGTATTTGTGACCTAATGTCTTCACGAAGAATGCCACATTCCATCCTAACAAAACAAAGACGACATTGAGGAATTTTCTACATACAGATGCATTATAAGTAAAACCTAGAATACCAACCAGCTAGTAGGGCTGAAAGTTGGGCGGGTTCAACCCGACCGACCCGTGACCGACCCGACATTGGGTTGGGCTTGGGCAAGAAGTATCGAACCCGATCTTAAGCTTGGGCTATGAAAACATTAACCCGATGAAGTTTGGGTCGGGCTTGGGTTGAGGTCTCGGGTTGCCCGACCCAACCCGAACCCGATCTATATACAAGTTACTTATACTTTTATTATACTTTGGTGAAGTAAACTTATAATGTTTACTTGTATTTTAACTTATTTGTTTAGGAAAAGTGAAGTTCTTTACATAAATAAATACATATATAATTAATAAAGCCATAGGTACAAAAAATAAGGCGTGTATTGAAACATAATAGACTAATGTAACAACGAAAATATTAGCATGTATCAACCCGACCAACCCGATCAACCCGACCGAGCCCGCTTGGGTTGGGCTTGGGTTGAGAATTCCCAACCCGAGGTTGGGTTGGGTTGGGTTAGGGTTGAGGTATAGGAACCTTGGGTTGGGTTAGGGTTCAGCACCAACCCGACCCAACCCGCCCGACTTTCAGCCCTACCAGCTAGCTGATGTCAAAGGTCTATGGGCCCACACCATGATGTATGTGTTAATCCACGCCATCCATCCATTTTTTCAAGCTCATTTTACAGCATTAACCAAAAGCTGAGGCAGATCCTAAGTTAAAGTGGGCCACACCACAGGAAACAGGGAGAATAATGTCAACCGTTGAAACCTTCCTGAGGCACACAGTGATATTTATTCGTTATCCAACTTGTTGGTAAGGTCACACAGACTTGGATGAAGGGAAAACACACAAAACTTTCGTAGCCCTCAAAAAGTTTTTAACAGTACGTATTCAATGCATGTGGTGTGGTCTACCTGAGCTTTGGATTTGCCTCATTCTTTTGATGATCCTGTAAAAATGAGCTCTAAAAATGGATGGATGACGTGGATAAAACACATACATCATGGTGGGGCCCACAGAGCTTTGACACAACCGTTCAATCCCCACTATTTCCTCTCAGGTGGCATACTTGTATTAGATCTCCTTATTTTTTGTCACCAGTCTTAAAATGAGCTTGAAGAATAGATGAACGGGTTGGATTTCTCAAAAACATCACCGTGGCCCCAACCAACTTTCCCATTGTGGTAACTTTTTTGCGCCTTAAGCTTGACATTTTAGAATCGTAGATGATTTCAACATCGATCTGGCTACCGCATTGTGCAATAACTCTAGCAGCGTGGTGAGTAAACTATTTTGGGCGAATCGTGATGCATCCACAAGATCATTTTAGCGCCATGGGCCCAAAATTGAAACATATCTAAAGCTCAAGTGGACCACACCACAAAAATTGCGGGTTAATGGCATCCACTGTTGAAACCGTCCTACAGCCCACAGTGATGTTTATTTAACATCCAACTTGCTCACAAGGTCACACAAATACGTATGGAAAACACAAATATTAGCTTGATCCAAAAACTTCTGTAGGCCTAAAGAAGTTTTCAATGGTAGGCATTCAAACCCCCTCTTTCTAGTGGTGTGGTCTACTTGATATTTGTATGTGCTTCAATTTTGGGCTCATGCCCTAAAATTAGCTAAAAAAAGAGAGGGTACATCATAGCGGGCCTCATAGAATTTAGTGACCCCGCTAGGTTGTGTTGAGCTTTGTGGGCCCACCGTGATATTTGTGAGAAATCCATCCCATCCATTCGTTTTGCTAGCTCATGCAAGAATGAGACAAAAAATTAGGTGGATCCAAAACTAAGTGGGCCACATGACGCCAAAAATGGAGATTGAATGCCCACTGTTGAAACATTTGTAGGAACACATAAGTTTTGTATCAAGCTTATATTTTTTGGTTTTCAGTTCATCTCACCGGGAATGACCTTATGAATGGTTTGGATGGCACCTAAACATCAATGTGGACCCCCTCCACCCATGTTTTACTATGGTGTGGCTCATTTGAGTGGTAGTAACCCTATGAACGGCTTGGATGGCATGTTAAAATCATGATCTGCTCCAAAAAGGTTTCAATTTTCCACTGTTTACTTTTGTCTAGCCCACATAAGTTTTAAATCCAACTGATTTCTACATACAGGTCCTACTGTGAGTGGATTTATTGCGAGTATCTCTGTGGCCCCACGCGTGCCAAAACCCCAATCGCGTAGCGTTTGTCACATTCGGCCGTAAAGGCATGCTTGGTTGCAGATTCCATCTCAAACCTGCAACTTGCTTGGTTGAAAAATGAAAAGTGTGTAATCCAGATCATGTTGTATTAGTGAATTCGGAGCCACTGAATACCCAACAATTATCAGCTGGAACAAATGTCCCCCTGATAAGTTTTTAATGGTAAATCCACACCTTTTGTTGTGGTGTGGTTCACCTGAGATTTGGATGTGGATATAATAACAAGTGCATCAAGGTGGGCCCCACTGCTAGTGATACACCGAATCTGTGTCCTTCCTTAAGCTTAATGCTAAGGGAGAGGATTGCGGCACGAATGGGCCTCACTATGATGTAAGTGCAATATCCACACTTTTTATCTATTTTTTTAGACCATTTTAAGATATGAGACAAAAAATGAGAAAGATCTAAAGCTCAAGTGAGCCATACCATAGAAAGTAGTGGTACATTAACACGTACCATTGGAGCCTTCCTAAGGCCTACATGATGTTTACTTGCCATCCAAGCTGTTGGCAGGGTCATACAGACCCTCTGAGCTCCATGAAGGGAAAACACAAATATCAGCTTGATCCAAAACTTTTCTGCCCAGGGAAGTTTTCAATGGTAGGTGTTCAATCTCCACTGCTTTCTTTTGCATGGTCCACTTGAGCTTTATATCTGGCTCTTGTTTTTGGCCCATTCCCTAAAATATTCCCGCAAAATGTATGAATGAGGTGGATAAAAAAAATACATCACCAGGGAGAAGTCAGTGACAAATCCACTCCGTTCATCTATTTTCAAATACCACGATAGGTCATGAGGATAAAAATTATGTACATCCAAAACTAAGGTGGGCCACACCAAAAAAAACTAGGAAGGAAAACGTTTACCATTGAAACCTTCTTGGAGGTTACTATGATGTATTGATGTTCATATGCCATTCAAACCGTTCATAGGGTTATTCCGACTTGATAAAACTGTAGGCACAAATATCATTCGGAGACAACTTCTGTCACCTCCAGCCGTTCAATCCCTACTGTTTCGTGTGGTATGGCCCACACAATTTTTGTATATGCTTGATTTTTAGAATCGTATCCTGTTTTAGTCTTCAAAACAGATGGAGGGAGTGGATTTGTCAGGGTCATCTCTATGACCCCCGCACAACCCAAGCATAGGAATATCTTATGCAGTCCAATAGGATTTGTCAGGTCATCATTTATGTATTTTATCCACTCCATCCATCCATTTTACCATATGATTTTAAATTTTGATACAAAAAATGAAGCATATCCAAATCTTAAATGGACCACACCATAGGAAATAGTGTGAATTGAATGTCTACCATTAAAAAAATTTGAAAGCCTCAAACGTTTTGGATCAAGCTGATAATTTTTTTGTTCCCTTCATCCGTATATCTTTGTGATCTTATGAACAGGTTGGATGACAAATAAAGATGATCGTGGGCCTAGCAAGGTTTCAACTGTTGACATAATTATTTTCATTGTTTCCCGTGGTATGTTCACTGCCACATACATTCACGGTGTGCCCAACTGAGTTGACTCGGTATGATAAAAGCGTACCCTAGTAACTCAGGGCGCAATCTTATTTCGGATTTCACCTTTTGCGCTGGGAACACCAAGGTGGGTCCACCATGATGTTTGTGAGAAATTCATCATGTCCAATCATTTTGTGAGCTCATTTTAAGCCATGAGACAAAAACTGAGCCAGATCCAAGATTCAAGTGACCAGAAAATGTGAGAATTGAAGGTACACAGTTGTAATATTCGTGGGGCACAGAAGTTTTGATTCGGCTGGTATTTGTGTTTTCAATTACTCCCAGCGGGAATGACGTTATGAATGGTACGGTATGAATGGCATATAAACATCACTGTGGAGTGTGGACCCAGGGTGGTTTCAACGGTAGGAATTTCCCTACCAACCTTTTCCTTGGCCTGTTTTATTTTTTGGGTGGCATGAAGATAGTGACAAATACTTTTCTTAACACTAAAATTGAATTTTTTGGGCCGCATCTTTCCTAATGAAGACAATGACAGTTACTTTTCTTAACACTAAAATTTAGAAATTTGTGCGATAAATGTGGGGCCCACCGTGATGTATGTGGCTTATCCACACCGTCCATTTGTCATGCCAGTTGAATTTAGCGCGTGAGCTAACAAAAGAGGCAGATCCAAAGCTCAAGTGGATCACACCATAAAAAACGGTGGAAATTGAGCACCTACCATTAAAAACTTCTTGGAGGCCATAAAAGATTCAGATCAAGCTGATATTTATGTTTTTCCTTTATCCATGTTCGTGTGACCCTATGAACCGGTTAAATGATGAATAAACCTCAATGCAGGCCCAATGAAAGAAACAACTTTCAACGGTGGACGAATTAAGAACTTTATTTCCTTTCGTGCCGGTCACTTGAGGTTAGATTTGCCTCATTTTTCGGCTCATGCCCTAAATTGTGCCAATAAAACATATAAACAGTACTGATATATCATATACATTACAGTGGGGCCCACAAATTTAAGTTAAAACTTGTGGACCAATTTTTGAAGTGGAATTACTCATCCATTTTCAAACAAGGTGAAAAGGTAATAATTACTCATTTACCCGATATTTATCTGCATCATGTAAAATCAAACGAGCCCGTCTGGCTCACTTAAGTCTTGGATCCGGATATTTTTATTCGCCGGTCCTAAATTGAACTCACAAAATAGATAGACGGGGTGGATTTCTCACAAACGTCACGGTGGGACCCACCTATATTCCCAGCGTAGGAATTGATCCTGTGGAAGGCTTTCCTGCATTGTCAGGGGATCTGTGGGCCCACATGACATATATATTTTATCCACGCTGTCCACCCATTTTGATGGCATTTTAGTGCATGAGCCAAAAAAGAGGCAGACTGAAGGCTAAAGTCGCCTCCACCACAGTCGGTAATGTTTATTTGCCATCTAAGCTGTTTATAAGGACAGGTACACCACTACGATGGGAAAACATAAATACTAGCTTGATCCAAAACTCATGTGCCCCTATGTACTTTTCAATGGTGTGGTCAACTTGAGCCTTCAACCTACCTCCTTTTTGGGCCAACATCCTAAAATGATCGGTTAAAATGAATGGACAGCATGGATAAAACATATACATCACAGTGGGTGCCACAAGCCTGATGGCCCAAGATTTCACCAAAATAATGCATCAATTCAATATGAAATATGCTTACATGCTAAATTGTTCGGACAAGTGTCGTCTTTAGGCACCTCACACCCTCTGATGGATTTGCAGACCAAGAAAACTTGGAAAAGTATGTGTGGAAGAGTACTATCTCGTAAGTACTCAAAGAAGAGTGCCCTGGAATAGGAAGTGGATTGCGTCCTGTTCAGGGCCCACCTTAATGTGTCTGTTTATCCACGCCGTCCATCCCTGCTCTTAGATTATTTTAAGGAATGAGCCAAATATTGAGGCATATCCAACGCTCAGTGGACCACGCCATAGGAAGTAGTAGTGGTAGTGACACTTACAATTGAAACCTTCCTAGGGCCCTCCACGAGAGTTAAATGCCATCTAACCTGTTCATAAGGTCACACTTATTAGTTTCGAATTTAATGGCTCACTAACGATTGGTCTAGACTCTATTTAGTATTTTTCAATGGTTTCAAAAATAGAGTTGAGGATGTGATTTTTAAGATATGTTAAGTGTGGTCCGATCTACCTACGTCTAAAGTTCGACTGATTTAAAGTTGACAGAAATAGTGTTTTGGCCTAATTCGCTCTCATCCATTGATTTGTAAGTTAGACAGGAAGTTGGTTAAGTTGGGTAATCAGCGTGATCTAAGCAGTGATTAGTATTATTCTCAGTTATATGCTCATTATGCATCGGTTAGGTCAATTTATCAATGTTAGGGTCCACTAGATTTTAGCTTTAAATTTGTAAATTGCATGATTAGGTTCAAGCTTTTGATAATCGAGCATAGGCGTTAGCTCCTTAAGGATGTCTAATCAAATTTGTATGGTTCTTTGTTGGTAATACTAGTATGACTTTTAGAATCGAGCATTAAATGTCGTTAAATGATGAAATAAATTAATTGTAGCGAAATTTTTTTTTAAGATTTTGAAATTCAAATTGACGAAAATCTGGGGTGTTACAACAATCCAACCAAGCCCTTAATATAATCAAGGTATATGGGATGGTTATGGAATATATGAGAGAGAGAGAGAGAGAGAGAGAGAGAGAGAGAGAGAGAGACGACCCCCTTCTCTTTGCGAGGTGAGTTCGACCAAGGCATATAAGGAGGATTCCTTGGACTCTTAAGTCATTGTCTTCAATTCTCTATGTTGTCCTCAATTATAGATGTAATGGAGGAAGCATGTTCTTATATGGTTTCTTGGCTCCACCCTTTTTGGAGTAGGTTTTTAAGGTGGTGGTTTTGCTTTTCCTTCTTCGATGTCGATGAGCCATGATGATTCCTGCAATGAGATTATGAGCAACAAGAAAATTATTCCAATATAATCTTAGATGTGGAAATAGCATATTTAAAAGCATTCCATGTGACATGTGAAAAAAAAAAGGATTTATAGAAAGCATCCCACTCAAATTCATTATCCAAATTGGGAAGGAAGTTGTAAGGCCTTTTGGGGCCCACATTATGCTCATCTAACATCCACTTTGTCCTTATGTTGCACCAACTCATTTTACGAAGTGAGCTTAAAAAAATGAGGCGGATCCCTTCTTAGGCCCACAAAATGATGTTTTAGGGCCTATTTGATTTTTATATTACAATGTAAATATATTGTAAATAACTATTATTAATTACACTTGTAATTCTTGGTCTTATCCCAAAATTGATGTAGACAAGTTGAAAATTTTAGCATAAAGCAGAGGCGGGAAGAAATTTGGGGTGTAAGAACCGTGGGCCCCGCCATGATGTATAGATTGTATCCATGCCGTCCATCTGTTCTTCCAGATCATTTTTGGGCATGAGCCCAAACTTGATGTAAATTTAAAGCTCAAATTAACCACACCACATTAAACCATGGGAGTTGAACGCCTAACGTTGATAATTGCTTTGGGCCGACATTTTTTTATAGATCAAGCCGATTTTTATGTTTTCCCTTTATCCATGTTTGTATAATCTAATGAATAGGTGGGATGACAAATAAACTGCAGTGTGGGATCTAGGAAGATATTAACTTTCAATGGTTGAGGTCCATTATAACCAATATTTAATGTGGGGTCCGGCTCCTTGGCTTAGTGGTAGATAAGTTCTGTTTCAATAGTGAGACTAGGGATCAAGTGCCCGTGTGGTGTGGGTAGGTGTGTGAGTGTGGGTGTGTACAAAATAAAAAACATTGTCTCATATCGAATGGTCCATTTAAGTTGTGGATTTGCCTCGTCTTTCAACACATACCCTAAATGAGCTTGTAGAACGGATGGATAGCATGGATATAATATATTCATCACAGTGGGCCACACATTTTCGTGCATGTAGAAATATATGAAATTCAATTAAAATTTTCACGATTTCAAGGCAGTGATTTCTAAAAAAATAAATGATAGTAAAAAATAATAATGATCCATTTATAGGCCATTTATCGGTATTTAAAAAAAATCAAACAAGCCCTCAAATGCCATCCAACCTATACATAAGGTGATTTCCAAAAACATAAAAGGGAAAATATAGTTCAATTTAAAACTTATGTGCACTACAATAAAATGATTCATAAAAGGATGAAAGGAAAACATGGCTTGATTCAAAACTTTAGTGGGCCCCAACAAGATTTCAATGGAGGGTGTTCAATCCCCCTATTATTTCTTTGATGTGGCGATAGTTCGGAAAACTCTGTATTATTATTATTTTTTTAATTTTTGTATAGTTAATTAAATATTTAAAACTCAATATATTTAAATAATAAGCATTTTTCCTGGGTAAATGTAGACACCTTACTCAGGTTAGGAATTTGATAAGGCATGGACTGAGACCTAACTCGGAATTCTAACTAAACCCTGAACCATACCTAAACCTTAAACCTAGCTAAGCCCTAGCCACAAGCCACTACCTAAACTTTAGTCAAACCTTAGCCATACTCAAGCCTAAGCCAAATCAAATCTTAAGCCAAACCTTAAATTAAATTCAAGCTAAATTCAAGACAAATTTAAGCCAAATTCAAGACAAATTCAAGAGGTGCATCAAAGAGAGGTTTATCTAGGGGAGAACATATCCACAAGTCAACTTTCTTCATAAAATGCCCTTGGATTTCTTCTTAATTACATCATCTACCACTCCTAAAGTAAATGGGGGCAATGCCATGTGGCACCTCCCTCCCCTCAACCAATCACAAGCTTCCACCCCTCCTTTACCCTCCAAACACTCTACAATTACAAGAAGACCACTAAGGGGGCTATAAATACCCCCCTCCTCTTTTCATTCTACACCAACAAAGATCAAGAGAGTGAGAGTGAAAGTGAGAGAGTGGGAAGGAGAGTGGGAGTGAGAGGTGAGCAAAAGCCTCAAAGTCTTCATCTATTTCAACCCCCTCTTAGCCTCCTATAGCCCTCTCCTAACCACTTAGCTAACCCTTCCAAACCATAGTGCACCCAAACCTCGTAGCCATTTCAAGTGCAAGCCAAAGATCATGCTAAGCGTCACCATCGTTCATACTTTATAAATCATATCACCCCCTCCCTTCTCAACCCCCTTGCTTTTCTAGATTACCGTTGAATGTATGCTTTGTGACTTGCCAGATTTTTGGATCCCATCACATCAGAAACTCATGGTAGCCTAGTCCATTTGTATATCATTTTAGCATCATCATATCTCCTCTTAACCCCCATTCTTTTCTAGGCATTCTTTGGACATATGCTCTGCGACTTGCCGGAATTTCGGACCTCGTCGCATCAGAAATTCAGGTCTGCCTAGTCCGATTTTAATACTTTGCATCTCATTATTTATCCTCTAAAATCAATTTACCACACGAAGTAGAGACCGTACGCCTATATGGGCAGAAGGGGTGCCTAATACATCCTTCTTTGCAACTGATGTCCCTTACTCGGAATCTCAAGTCGCAGATCAGGAGTAAATTAAAAGCAAGAGAGTTTCTGAATTCTCTGGCTTTACAAATTCTATAAATTATAGCCGACTGTGAGATTTTGAGATAAGTGGTTAGTGGCGACTTCAAGTCTACTACATTAATCCAAATCAGCCCTCCAACCTCACAAAAACAAATGTTTAAGGCGTGGGCGCCGATTATCAATATTCACAATAAATTGAATTAAACGCTTTCTTTTATTTCAATACTTGAGAAAAATATTTGGGGAGCTACTTAAAAAATAATAATCAACAGTTATTGCCATTGATACAATTGAGTAAATTTTGAAAGATTTTAGCATAGACAAATCAATTTACATGGGAAATTTTTGAAGGGGAATATTAAAGATTAGAGGAGTAGCTGTAGGTCACCATTCATAATTTGTATGCATGATTGGTTACTGATAGAACTTTTAATTATTTTAAATGGCATTTACTGTACCGTTTATTTAGAAATAATTTACACATACATATACACATATATTTGCTTTTCATTCCATTCTATTAAATCAGAATGTACTAAACCCAAACTCTTTATTCTTTGAGCTGATGGCATTTATTTTTTGCAGATTATTGACTGTTTAGACTGTTTTAATCTAAACACTTTCAATACTATTTTTAATAAGAAATTTACTTAATCATGTGTGTGCTGCTCCAGGTTTAGGTTTACTTATTTTTAAACCACGTACTATCACGAGCTGACTCAAAAGAGGGATGAATTGGATGTCAAATAAACATTATGGTGGAGCTCATATAGATTTTATTCACCAGGGCTCATTCAATAGGACATGGCCCATGATATTTGTGTTTCATCCATGCAGCCCATTTATTTTGCCAGTTATTTTAGGACATGAGCCAAAAAGCGGCAGATCCAAAGTGGTGATTGATCGCCTACCCTTAAGAACTTCATGAGTCTGTATTCCCTTCACCTTAGTCTGTGCGAGCTAATCAACTAGTATTACAGTGGGTCCTAGTGAGGTTTTAATGGCGGGCGTTCAATCACCACCGTTTTCCTGCAGTGTGGTCTACCTGAGATTTGAATCTGCCTCATTTTAAGGCTCATGCCCTAAAATAATGATCCAAAATAGATGGATGATGTGGATAAAATGCATACATCATGGTATGGCCCACAGAGCACCGTCCAGCAGCCGCGTCGCTACTGGCAAATGACAATCCACGCTGGGGCTAGCGCAGTACAAGCCTTTTCCGGTCCGGGCTATAGAAGGGGGCGCGGATTGGGTACCACCCCCACAGGACCTAGCTAGAGACGGACGGTCCTGTTAGGGGTTCTGTGGGGCCCAACTTGATGTAATTGTTTTATCCATGCCGTCCATCCACTTTCAACATTCAATTTAGAGCATGATGCCAAAAATTAGGTAAATCAAAGGCTTGAGTGAACCACACCACAAGAAGAAGTGGTGACAATAACCTCCACCGTTGAAACCTTCCTACGGCCCACCGTGACGTTTCGTTGCCATCCAACCTGTTCATAAGATCACATGGACCTGGATGAAGGTAAAACATAAGTTTCAGCTTGATCTAAAACTTTCAGGCCCCAAGAGGTTTTCAGCTGTAGGAATTCAATCCCCACGGTTTCCTGTGGTATGATCCACTAGAGTCTTATATCTACTTCATTTTTGGGCTCATGCCATAAAATGATCTTTCAAAATGAATGGACCGATTGGATAAAGCAAATACATCACTGTGGGCTCCACAGAGCCCCTGATAGGCCCGTCCGTCTCTAGATAGATCCTGGTGGGGGTAGTACCCAATCCGCGCCGTAGGGGGAAAAGGGTTGGATTGGTTTTTTTGATAATTTTCGGTTTTCCGTTCTCTTCCTCCTCCGACTTCAGTCTGGGAAGAGATCAGGGTATGTGGATTCTTCCTCCTTCGATTCTCTCTTCCCTCTTCTCTCTTCTCTGTTCTCTCTTTTAGCTTTTCTATATTGAAAGAGAATGTCTCATACAGGCAGCCAGTTATAGATGAGAAAATCGCACTATTAGCTGCGTGTGGCGCCCACCGGGTGCTGTCCATGGCATCTGACCCGTCCAGCGGGGTCACTCCACGATGAAAGCTGTACGCCCCAAAAATGAGGTCGATCCAACGGTCGGATGGGCCGCCACGGGAATTTGGATGTTTTTTGGGTGGCCGTACGTTGTCTTCACTTGATGTGGCGTGCCCGACTTTGGATCAGCCTGAAGTTTGGGGTGTGGCATTTTTACGCTGGGGGATCTTGCTGAGCAGGTTGGGACGATGTGCATACACCATGGTGGGCCCCACACGCAACTAATTGCATGTTCTCTTCATCTACAACTGGTTGCGGGTGAGATGTTTGATATAATGACTGCATCATCATCATCATCATCAGCATCTTCTTTTCCTTCTTTTTTGTTTTTTGTTTTTTGTTTTTTGTTTTTGTTTTTGCTGTGGTATTATACATTATACAATGCTCGGACGGATGTTCCAGCTTAACAGTTTGGGTTTTCAGCTTGTACAAGTGGGGTCATTGGTCAATTATCCAAAGTCCGAATCATTGGCATCATGGGATTGGAAGATCTTGGCCATAGGATTTTTAGCCTTTTTTGTTTGTTTGTTTGTTTTTTTTTTTTCCTGACTCTTGAATTTGAACATCTGCTTTATTTTCTTTCTAAACTGTCTTTTTCTGCGTGACCTGTTGAATGGTTATGATTTTTTGATCTGTGAGCTTTTTCTTGTTGTTCTTGGTTTTTTATTTACAATTGATTTAAATATGTGACCATGTTGGCTTTATGGATTGCACAGAAACAGTCAGGTCCGTCCTGGTTTTCAAACACTTTTTGCCACACTTGTATGTGAAATGTGAAATGTGGACTATTGATCATTTTATCACCAGTCATTTTCTCAGTACAAGTATGGCCAAGAAGATGAGTTAACCAGTTTGATTTTGTTTGTTTGTTTCTTTCTTCTTTTGGCTGTGATGTGTGAGCAATGGGATCAAATTCATGTTGGAATGGGGGATAGAATTTGGTTGGTGATGGCCTGTGGGTGGGGAGGACTTGGTCAGAATTTGGTTTTATGATGGCCTGTGGGTGGGGAGTACTTGGTTAGAATTTGGTTTTAATGATGGCCTGTGGGTAGGGAGGACTCTCTTGCTTCACATTTTCCTTGTCATTTTCTCTTTCAAGCATCTGCTTCACGTGTCCTTCCAAAAAAGCATCTACTTCATGTGTTTTGGGAATGAGGAATTTGTCAGCCATAAGTTTTTGCGTTGCCCGTTTTGTGAGGGAAGTGTGGTACTGGTACCATTTCTTCCACATGTTTGGAACATAGAGACTCTTGAATAGGTTGTGAAAAACCTAATTCTTGGGTGGTTAGGGGACTGTTTCTCTATCAAGGTAATATACTATAGAAGATGCTTGCCCATACCATCATGAAATGCATGTGTGAAAAGAAAGGAATGAGAGTTTTCGTCTGGTCATGTGATTAAGAGCAGAATTGATTCCTCAATGGTTGATTGAGCTTTAGTGAGATGGGAATTTCAAGGTATTTTGGTAGTTAAGATTATTCCCGAGTGGAGTTGAGTGGACGTTGGAGGGGATTTAGGTTTCTAACTTCTCTTCTGTCCCTCATTATTATTATTATTTTTTTTGTAGCCCTGTTTTGGTAGGGCATCTTCTCTCAGAGAGGCTTTGTGTGAGTTAGAAAGGGTCATCATTTCAATTGCTTCTTGACAATTGATTGCAGTATCGATAGTATTGGCTGATACTATCAATATTGTAGCTCCCCCCGGTAGGGAACAACTTTGAAGTTATCATACTTCCCAGTATCGTGAGATATTTCATAAAATATCTAAATGCATCACCGACATATCGATACATTGTGATATTCATTATCAAAACTTTTGGTTAGTTCATCAAGACTTTTGGTTAATTCATTATTTTCAGCCTTCATTTGTCCCAACTTCTTTGTAACTTTCATACTTTCAGTATACAATTGGTTATAAGCTTCTTGAAGGTCTTAATTTTCATCCTCATCATTACTAGAGGAGTTATGGTCAACATTGTTTCTCACTTCCTGATTTTTTGGGAGAGTAGTGGTGGTGGAGACCATAAGAATTTTCAGTGATCTTTGGTCCCCATCACTTTGGGATTCATCCGAATCTGATTACGAGCTTGTGTCATCCTAAGTGGCAGCCATGACCTTTCTCCCTTTATGTTTCTTTTCATCATTTTCGGGACATTGAGAGCAATATGACTGTAATTCCTGCAATTATAACATTGCGGCTCTTTTGATCTTTTAAAAGATTTACCTGTACGGTTCTTAGATTCAAGAGAGAATCCATGCTTGTTGAAGCTCTTTTCTTTAAAGAATTTTCTAATTTTTTAGCCATAAGTGCCATCTCTTCCATGTCCACTTCTCATCACAATCTTCATTGGATTGTTGTTTCTTGTGAGAGGTTTTTAAAACTATATTTTTGGATTTTGTGGGAGGTTTAAAATGCAATTCATGGGTTCGAAGGGAGCCTAGCAATTCCTTTACTTGCATAGTATCTAAGTCCCTACATTTCTCTAGAGTTATAACTTTTGAGGAGAATCGTTCCGGCAATGATTTCAGGATTTTCCTACACAGTTTACTATCCGGAATGCGTTCTCCTAGACCGCACATAGCATTGGAGATGTTGCTCAATATGGAATAGAATTCCATAAACATTTCATGCTCCTCCATCTTAATATTATCAAATTGAGTAGTAAGGAGCTGGAGTTTGGAACGTTTAACAACACTATTTCCTTCATGAGTAACTTCAAGAATATCCCATGCATGTTTACTTGTTTCGCAATTCAAAATGCGACCAAATTCATCCTTAGAAACTAAATAGAAGATATCATTTAGTTCTTTGGCATTGTATGCGCATTGAGTTGTATCATGGGCAGTCCACATTGATACTTCCTTAGGACGAAATCCCTTAGTACCATCAGCCATCTTTACTGTCTGAATCGGTGCTTTCGATCTAGCTACTACCATGTTCCATACAGGTGGATCGATGGACGTAAAAAAGATACCCATCCGAGCTTTCCAATATGCATAATTTGATTCGTCGAAGAACGGAGGTTTGGAGATGGAGGTAGAGTCTTCCTTAGACATATTTTTACAAGCTCTCTTAGGATCTGATTCCGGGCTTTCAAATCCTAATGGAGGAATCCTCTTTGATATCAATTGAAATTGTGGTTTTACCGCTAAGACTTAGAGATATGTCGATATGTCTAATGTCCGGGGGGGGGGGGGGGGGGGGGGGGGGGGGGGTGTGTTTAAATAGGACTTTATGAATTCTTTTGCATTGCCTTTCTAAAATGGTTTCCCAATTATGTGCAAATAAGGCACAAGATCAACTCATGCATATTGGAAAAAGACTTGAGATGGTGATCAATCAATCTATGTAAACTATATAGGCTATGAGGAATGCAATAAATAAAACAAATCTAATTCCATTTTCAATGAGAGCATTTGATCAAACAGTTCATATACATGCTTGTTCTAATCATCCAACTGAAAGAATGAGAAGGAATATAATGTAAGCATTATCTCAAGCATGTAGTGCACATTCAAACAACCATGTGGAGAATTTGGCAATAAATAGAAATAAAGGACTAAAAACATTTACCACATTGCACACGATGTATAGTAGTTCTACGATGAGTCTACTCCACTCCCGGTTGCCGCATTTCTCTCTAAATGCATCGGATTTCACTATCACGGAGGTTTTAAATTAGGTTCACCTCTCAACCTTACAACCTACATAAGGTCCACACATTTTGCACCCGTCGATGGCCTGCACTAGGTCTTGCACAAATCCAACATAAGGATGGCGCACGTATTCCCCAGTGTCGGAGGCCTACACAAGGACTTATCGAGTTTGGATCTCAAACTCTAATCCCAACCTACACAAGGACAACCGTGTCCTACACAAGGACAACTCTACACGAGATATGGACTCGAATACTAAAAGATATTTAGCTGAATGAGTCCCTTTGAAGCGCCGTTGTTGAAGAAGCTCTGACTTATATGAACTGCTCCTTCAGCTCCCTCGATCAACAACCTTGTTTTGGGTCTTCCTTTGAAGTGCTAAGGTGAGGGATTATGGGTTGGGTGATCTTCCTATGGGATAAGGCTTTTGTTGGAGACAGAAGGTTTCACCTAGGATTGCAATAATGGCTTTAATGACTAAGGATATGCCTATTTTGGATTAGGTCAAGGGCCATTAATGAAGTCTTGAGTTCATGTTTCAATTCGAGCTTTGAATGCTTGTTAATGTTTTCTAACAACAAGGATTGAACAATAAACTTGGGGGATAGAGCTTTGGGAAGAAGGGTTTTTTACTATAGGAACTTACACTCTCAAGACTTTAATCTATTCTCCTCATTTGACCAAGGGATATAGCAAGAGATTAAATAACATGTTTTACAACGGCTAGAAAACGGTAAAAAAAAAAAACAGCTAGTTCGATAGCATCTAGTAGCCCGTCGATAGGATCGAAGGAGTGTCCAGACAGATAGTCAGATTGTTGGACAGAGGGCTTCAATAGGATCGATGATTCCGTCGATGAGATCGACAGACTGTCCAGACAGAATTTTTCAGTTGCTGGACTGATGCTCGATAACATCGATAGATCCGTCGATAGGATCGATGGACTGTCTAGAAAGGTTTTTTCAGTTGCTGGACTAATGCTCGATAACATCGACTGATCCATCAGTAGGATCGATTAATCCATCGATAGAATCGATGGAATGCTCGATAGGATCGATCATCCTAAAAATGCACTTTCTGCAACCTATCTTTTCAAGGCTTTTGAACTCTAAACACTTGGGTCTAAGCTGATCATTTGGACATTTATTCTAGGGCATGAAAGGCTAAAGATCATACCTTTTAAGCATAAGCCAACTAGAGGATAAGGTTTAGATTCTGTATGGTCTTGGAGAGGTTATAGGATAGGGTTCACCAAGGCACTAAGATTTTCCTTTTCTCTTGGCGGTTGAAGTCGACGAGATCTCCAATACTTCGCTTTTTAGCTCCAATGAAGCACATAGACTCGACAACCCATACATCACGCTAATTGACAAATATGTGCATTAACAAACATGTGTACTAACACATGATGGATGGCTCGGATCAAAATGTGGCTTTGCATGATGGACTATCTACGTCAAGTTGGCCTCACATGTTAGATGGTCCACAACACATGTGGGACCCACATGATGGATGGTGGACATCAAAGGTGGGCCCCTCATGATGAACGGCCCATTTGAATGTGGGGCCCCACATGATGTATGGTCTACATCAAGGTGGGACCACATAATGAATAGTTCACATCAAAGGTGGGCCCCACATGATGGATGGTCAGCATCAAAGTGTGGCCTAGCATGATGGAATATCGACATCAAGTGGGCCCCATTTGATGGGCGGTCCACATTAAAGGTGGGACCCACATGATGAATGATGGTCATTGAAGGTGGGCCCACATGATGGCCGGTTTATATCAGAGGTGGTCCCACATGATGAATGACCCATATTGAAGGTGGGGCCCCACACAATGAATGGTTCACATCAAGGTGGGCCCACAATGGACAGAATGGGCTTCACATGATGGATGGTCCACATCAAAATGTGGCTCCTCACAATGGACGGTCCACATCAAGTGGGCCCCACCTAAATGACGGTCCATATCCAAGGTCTCGCATGATGGATGACCCATATCTAAAGTGGGCCACACGTGGATGATTCACATAGAAGGTGCACCCCACATAATGAATCGTGGATATCCAAAGTGGGCCCCACATGATGGCAATCCACTTTGAAGGTAGGGTCCACACTATGGACACATCAAATGTGGACTCCACGTGATAGGTGATGGGTAGTGGATATTGAGGGGCCCAACATAAAGGATAGTTAGCATGATGATGGGCTCCACATGATAGATGACCTACATCAAGGTGGGACCCTAATGATGAATGGTCCACATCCAAGACAGGCCTTGCATGATGGACAGCCCACTTTGAAGGTTTGGCTCGCACGATGGATAGTCCACATCAAAGGTGGGTTTCATATGATGGTTGATGTACGACATAATGGATGGCCCAAATGTCTTAAAATATGAGGATTGTAGCCGTCCATTCTTTTGTCATTTGGGGCATGGTTCATCTATGGTGAGATCCACCAAAACAGTTATGTGGATTGCTCTTATAATAGAGTTGTTGTAATCTTTAAAAATGGTGTCAACCACCCTTAAAAAAGCTCTTATTTGAAGGTTTTAGCAATCGCTCTTATTTTCAATAAGAGCTTTTTTTAGACTTGAAAAAGTGATTTTACCAAACTAACTCATTTAAAACAAAAGCTAGAACAAAAAGAGCTTATTGGAGTATCTCTTATTGAAAAAGCTCTTATTGAATTAGAGTAGATATGTCAAATGAGCCCTTAGTCAATTTGTAAAAGTTGGACAGGTGAATGGGAAAAAGATTACTTAAGAAATATAAAAAAAGGGAATATCCGAGGTCATGGGTTCAAGAACTTATGTGGTGTGTGGGTGTGAGCGTGTGTGTATTGACCATTCAAAAAAAAGAAAAAGAAAAAAAATCATGAACATGACAATTAGAAATGCAGTTGTAAAACTAAAATTTAATCTAAGCAGCAAATATATTATATCGCATAGAAATCTAAGTATTCATAGAATCTAAAACATAAAACATATATTAAAGGGATGGAGTATTGAAAAAGTGTATATAGGATAGGGTGAGGAATCCAGTAAGTATCAAACATAGATTAAAGAAAGGGAGTATCGAAAAAGTATATAAGGGGTATGGTGAGAAATCCAGCAACAATAAATAGATCAGAGAGACGGTGGTGTCGAAGAAGTAGATAGGGGACAGTGATTGCTGCAAACATTATCTCTCAAGAGGAGGGTATGACTTACTGGCTACCGTATTTTGCTGCTCGCGGCGTCGACATTCTGCTTCCTTCTATTCCTACATGCCTCCAGGTACTTACTATATTCTTCAAGCTAATTGAATTTCTCAAGACACGACATTTCTCGTAACCAAGCTTGACTTTATCTTTCTTCTCATCTAAGTTCTTGGAATTCTTGGAATGCATTTTTAGGGATCCAGGTTTGAGGGAGGAATGTAGGGTTTGAGGGATATAGATGGAACGGGAATAGATGAATGCTGAGATGAATCGAGGTTGGGTATGGTTGGTAACCTTTAGCTGGTGTCAAATGATGCAGTTTGGCTAGTGACGCTGCTACTAGCTAGGTGGTTAGTGGTAGGTGTTTTGTGGACCCCACCATGATGTATGTGTTTTATCCACGCTGCCCATCCATTTTTCCAAATCATTTTAGGGCTTCTTCCAAAAAATGAGGCAGATCTAAATCTCAGGTGGACCACACTACATGAAAACAATAGTATTGAAAGTCCACCATTAAAAACCTCTTAGGGCCCATTGTAATGTAACCTGTTGCGTAGGTCATATGGACCCGGATGAAGGGAAAAACAAATATCAGCTTGATCCAAAACTTTTGTGGCCCCTAAGAAGTTTTTAGTGGTGGGCGTTCGATCAACGCTATTTCCTGTGGTCCACTTGAAATTTGGATCTATCTCATTTTTTGGGCTCATACCATAAAATGATTTGGAAAAATGGATGGACAACATAGATGAAACACATACATCATGGCAGGGCCCACAGGGCACCGATCACTGGCCACCTGCTAGTGGCAATATAACTAGCCAAACTGCTTCCTTTGACACAGGCTAAAGGCCACTGGTCAAACCCGACTTCAATTCATCCTGGCATTCATCCACGCTCGATTCAATTATATCATTCAAACCTTAGATCCTTGAAAATGCCTTCCAAGAATCGCAAGAACTCAGATGAGAAGAAAGATAACATTAAGTTTGGTTACAAGAAATGCCCTGTCCGTGAGAAGGAGAAGTTCAATCGACTTGAGGAATATAGTAAGCACATTGAAGCATGTAGGAAGAGAAAGTAAGTAGAGCGCCGTCGTCGCGAGTGGCAGATGCAGGTGGCCAGTGAGACATTTCCTCCTACTGAGAGATGATGTTTGCAACGATCATCGTCTCCTATCCACTTCTTTGACACCACCATCTCTCTGATCTGTTTGCTGTTGTTGGATTTCTCACCCTACCCCTTACACAGTTTTTCGATATTCCCTCTCTTTGATCTGTGTTTCATGCTTCTGGATTTCTCACCCCATCTTTTATACATTTTTTTTATACTCTCTCTCTTTGATCTATGGTTGATGCTTCCGATTTCGTGAATACTTAGATTTTCATGCAATATAACGTGTTTGCTGTTTAGGTTAGATTTTAGTTTTGCAATTGCATTTCTAATTGTCATATTTATAGTTTTTTTTTTTTTTTGAATGATCAATACACACACTCTCACACCCACACACCACATGAGTTCTCAAACCTAGGACCTTAAAAACTCTCATTTTTTTTTATTATATTTCTTGAAGTAATTTTTTTTTTTCCATTCACCTAACTAGCTTTTACCAATTACCAATTGACTAAATTGCTAGGAAAAGGCCGCATAGGCTTGTCCTAGCTATTTGGGTTCGGCTTTACGATTCCTATTTTGCCATTACCATCTAAGTCCCTTTCTTGTGATGTTTACTAGTGTTTATCTTTGTTTTGCAAAATCTCGATCTAGTCCTTTTAGGTCTTCCTTGTATCCTATTGTTAAGCCGTAAGCCCTCCTCAAAGCTTAATTTCAACTGAAACTCCTAACTCAAGGATGAAATTCGTACCGACCAGAAATGAAACTTGTTCTAACTCAAATTTAAGTTCTTTTCAAGTAAATGCAAAGCTTCTACCAACACTAATTGGAAGATGTTTTAGACAAGTACTAGGTACCTGGTCAAGGGTTCTAAGGCACACTAATCGAAATATTATTTCTAGGTAGCTATTTTTTTTGAAAGGTAACACTCTTGGGGCGGGGATTGAACCCTAGATCACATGCGCGCACACACACACACACACTGCACTATCTCCACCAGCTCACCTAACTAGCGGGAGAATAGGAACTATGATAGAGAGTAGAGGAGGAAAATAATAGAGAGTTGATTGAGAATCAGCATTAGGGCTTTCTTTGTAGTTAACTCATAAAAAGACAAACTGTATCCTTTTAAAACTATTTAAACAATGTTTTAAAAGAATGTATCAAAGACAACTAATACATGAAGAAAAATGAAAAAAGAAGAAGTTACTATTATGCAACGTGGAGCCCAAAATAACAACTCTAATCATGTTGGCTTCATGTCTTTTGCTTGTCCTAAAAAGTCTTTTCCCTAGATTCTAGCTATGCAAAATAACCTAAAGATCTACAACCTTAAAAGATCCAAACCATTTATGTGCCCTAAAACTCCAGATACATAGCTCTTTTTATATGTTTGCCCTAGCTAATGACACTTATAGAGCCCATTCTAATAGTCAGGGAATCCTAGCAGTCCATGCGTTATGGTCTATACCTTATGATCCCTAGAAAATAAATGGGCCTTATGATTCCTAGAAAATAAATGGTGCCTTCCCCTCATGCATTGGGAAGCCGGCAAAGCATCCATGGGATGTCACTATGGAGAGATTTTATAGGAAGCTGTCAAAATGGAAAAGTTGGTATCTTTCTCGTGGTGGTCAGATCACCCTCATTAAGCCAGCATTGTCAAATCTTCTGTTATACTTCATGTCTCTCTTCAGATGCCCAGAGTCAGTTTTGTCTAGGTTGGAAAAGTTTAGATGTGATTTCTTGTGGCAAGGGTCAGACAATAGGAAAAGATTTCATCTCTTGGGGTGGGCTGAGGTGTTTAGACCATATGAGGAAGGAGGGGCTGATTTAAGGGATTTGGAAAAGATGAATATGGCTCTCTTGGGAAAATGCCCTTGGCGTGTTGGAACAAAGGAAGATTCTTTGTGGTGCAGGGTCATGGTAGAAAAGTATGGGTGCCAAGAAGGTGGATGGGGAAACGAGGATTCTTCTCTATATAGAGCTTTAAAGGTATGGAAGGGAATCTCTTGGCTAAAGGCAGTGTTTAGTGCAGGGGTCAGCTTATCTATTGGCAATGGGAAAGAGTTAGATTTTGGGAAGATCTAAGCATTTCCCAGAGTTACCCACCTCTCTATGGAAAGGAATATAATGGTGTCCAAATGCTATTCTTATGCTGGAAACGCTGTGGTTTGGGCCCCGCCATGCCGAAGGAACATATTGGACGTGGAAGTGGAGGAGTTTGTGAGGCTTCTTGACGGCCTCCACGTTTGTATGCTGGTGAAAGAAGGCAGGGACAAGATGATTTGTTTAAAGGACAAGGCTGTTGTTTTTTGGCCTGATCTTTCTATGAGCTCATTCGATATCTGGATAGGGGCAGCCCCTGAGTGTTCATGACCAATTTGTGGCATTATGGGGTTCCCCCAAAGCAGACTTTGATTGGCTGGCCGATAGAGGGAGAGTCTTCACAAGGAGATCAATGGTGATGCCCAAAGTGTGTGTGTCGTGTAGGGCAGATGTCTTCATCCATTGTTTGTTCGGTAGATAGGTGCGGAGATGATTCTTCGGACTCTTTGACATGCACTGGATAATGCCAAAATCAATTGGAGAGTTATTCTTGCTTTGGCAGGAAGTGGGGCTAGGGAGAAATGAAAATCTATTTGGAGACTTGGTTTTGCTAGCCTCTCCACGGGCCATTTTGAGGGAAAGCAATGGGAGATGTTTTCGCAATGAGTCTTCCAACGAGGCATAAGTCTTCTCCAAAGCGCTTTTTTTTTGTAGTGGAATGGGCTTTTTGTATCAAATCATTGCAAGATTGTACTTTTTCTTTGTTTCTTCAGATGTAGCCTTGGTGCCATCTCGACACTTAATAAAATTTTCATTACTTCTCTAAAAAAAAGCCTTGCAAAAATAATTACTACATGTATACTTTCAGCCTTTTTAGGCTTTATAGCAATCACATGACACTGTGGGCCCCCAGTGATGACATCATCATTATAAACCCCAAAGTTCTCTCCAATACAATATGTAGGCTATTTTGTAATGATCCAGCTCATGGATATTAGGTCCATACCCCTACCCACTGCGTAACGGAAAATGTTTGGTGTTATACGTTGCATTGATTAGACGTGTAAGGTGTACTTTCTTTCAATTTTATGTTGTATTTTAGCAGGATTCCTCATAATATTCACAAGGTTATTTTTCTCACCATACCCCTGTGATTTATCAATTGATAAAAAATTACTAAGATATCATTGTATTTTTTTGTAGGCACATGATTTTTGAACGTTGAAGTAGGGGAGAATGGTAGATACAATGGTATCGAACTTCTGGGGTCCAGTCACATCCACCACTGAGTGGTGTGAAAGAAATTATTCTCATTCTTCTTATATTGCAGAATTTTACAATACCATATCTAATATTCCATGCATTCTTTTGGCGTTAATTGGCCTGATTAATGCCTTAAGGCAACGGTTTGAGAAAAGATTCAGCATTCTTCATATATCCAATATGATACTTTCCATTGGGAGTATGCTATTCCATGCCACACTACAACATGTGTGAGTACCCTCTTTCTTTCATCCATAGTCATTTTTGTGGCATCTTGCACTCCATCTAGTTATCTTTCAAGTAACAAGATGCTTGTTTGTAAAATTGTTTGATGAGTTTGGTTTGATCACATGGAAGAATGAGGAAGCTCATCTCCAACACATAATTTTGTTTAATCTTGTCATACCTTTTTTACATATAGATTTTCTTGTTTACTTGAAAGAAGGCCTCACTCACTCCTGTAGCCATTTGCCACGTTTAATTTACAAATATATTGGATCCCAATTATCATCCAAGTTGTCACTATCTCGGCTTTTTCCCAGCAATTTGGGAGTGTCTTTTAAATGGTGATTGGCAATATTTTTATGATTGGCTGCCCACAGGGTACACTAACCTTCCTCTTTTACTCCGGGTTCTGGAATGGGCTAATGTAAAAGATATTTTACTTAAATTACGTTGTCACAAAAATAAGAAACTAGCAAAATAATAGGATGATCGGCAAAGGAATCTGTCTATTGCTAAGTTGTAGAAGTTATCAAGGACCTTGGAATCTATTGTAGAATGTGATTCGTCAGTGTAATCTTTTGAGAGGCTAAAGGCGAAGTGGGACCTAGGAAGCTATCTTATATCTTTCTTGACATCCTTGATTTGGCCTTTAGACATTTCATTTGCCAATGTGAGTTGAGGGGCAAATCATTTGGAGGATATGTTGCCAACTAAGGGTTGTGCTGGAGGATATGTTGGCCAACCTAAAGGGAGGTTGGGACGGAGGCATTGGTTAACGATAAGCATGGTTAGATTATTAGAGCAAGGGCTTTCTTCTATAGGTGTCAGGGAGGGAGGGAGAGATTAATGACAAGCGTGGTTAGATAACTTGGATTATTCGGTGTCAGGTGGGTCTTTCTTCTCCAAGTGTCATGTAGGGCTTTTTACTATAGGTGTCAGTTCTTCTTTACCTCTTAAAAAAAAAAATGAATCATTTAGGACCTTGTTGACTTTCGGGAGTCAATTCCCAAGAACTTTCACATATATGTAAGTTTTGTTTTTAATAATTAATAGGCAGATGTGCAAGATGCTCAGACCGAAGCTTTGACAATTTAGACTTCGAGGGGATCAGTGAGGAAGATGCCAGATAGGTGGAGCATCCCATTGATGAAAAGGAAGTTATAGAAGTGGTATGGGAGTTGGGAGGGGATAAGGTTCCTGGTCTTGATGGATTTCCTGTAGTGCTCTTCTAAATCTTTTGGGAGACGTTTAAAGGGTGTCTCATTGATTTTATATTGGATTTTTATGACAGGGGGAGAGTTTTGCAAGAGATAGGTGTTTTTTTTTTTTTTTTTTTTTTCATTGTACTCATCCCTGAAGAATAAGGCGCCAAAAACCTATGGGATTTTAGACTAATTGGTCTATTGGGCACCTGTATAAAATTATGGTCAAAATGTGTGTTCTTGTTTTGGAAGGCAAATTATCTATAGGGCTTTAATGGCTCATGAATGTCTTCATGCAAAACACCAACAAGAGAGACCAGAAATATTGTGTAAGCTGGGTGTGGAGAAGGCATATGACCATGTGAGTTGGGATTTCTTATTATACATTTTGCATAGAATGGGGCTTGGAGAGAAGTGGTGGTGTCATAGACCCATTACTCAGTTTGGTGATGGATCCAAAGGTTTCTTCAACGGCACCTGTGGTATTAGGTTAAGGAGACCCTCTATCCCTGTACCTGTTTGTAATGGTGTCTGGGGGTCACTTAACAGAATGATGGGAAGAGCAGTTAATGAAGGTTTGCTTTGTGGGTTCTGGTTGGGTAAAGATGCATGCTAGTTTGCCAGATGTCCACCTACAGTGTGCTGGTGATATGCTTCTTTTCTGTGAAGCTGACAAGGAACAGGTGCATAATCTTCACGTGGCTCGAGATCATATCAGGTCAGAAGTTTAATACACACACAAGTGGATGATCAGCATCCACATTATGGAAATCAGATTCAGGAGTTGGCGGACATCTTTGGGTGAAGGGAAGAAAGGCTTCCGTCAACTTACCTTGGTCAGAATGGAGATGTAGCAATTGAAAGAATGGAGATGTAGCCCTGCAAAAAAAGAAGAAAAGATTTAACTATTTGTGTGGAAAAGCAAACATTTATCATTAGGGGGGAGGATCACTCTCATTGAAGAGGCGCTTGCAAATATGCCACTGTATTTCATGTCGCTGTCAATGCCCTGATAGTGTTATTTGACTCTGCGAAGGGACTTTCTGTGGAGAGCATCTGAGATAAGAAGAAATTCCACTTGGTTAAGTGGGAAGAGATTCATAATCCCAATGAAAATGGTGGCATCGGTTTGAAAGATCTAGCAGTCACGAATAGGGGCCTCCTAGGCAAATGGTTATGGGGTTAAGAGGTGACAATAATCCATTATGCAGAGAGCTAATTAGTGTGAAATAAGGGTTGGAAGATGGGGGGATGGTTCACAAAAGAATCCTCTCTATATTAGGCATATCAGGCATTAGGATTATGGAAAGTGGTGCCATTTCTCATTTACTAGGAGATCTTAGAAAGATCAGGTTTTGGGAGGACAGATAGTGCAGCAATGCCCCATTTGCGGACACTTCCGGTGACCTCTACAGAGTGTGTAGTATTGGGGTTTAAGCATCCATGAATGTTATGCTACTGCTGGTGATAGATTGATGTGGTATCCAAAGTTTCATAGGAACATATTGAAGGTGGAACAGGGGAGTTTCGCCAGGTTACGGCAAAAGCTAAAACGATTTAGCGCCAAGGATAGGACAGGGAGATTGATGGAAATGGGAGCTAAATTCTAACAGGGCCTTCTTGCTTTGTTCCCTTTCTGTCTTTTCTATTTTCTTTCTTTTGTTGTTTAATTTTCTGTCTTTTTTTTTTTTTGGCCTTTGGCCTTTTAATAATATTGCATCGTCTTTCAAAAAAAAAAAAAAATCTAACGGGACCTTCAGAGTCAAAACTTTCATTTGGCCATCAAAAGGGGAAGGATGCAAGGAGTGTGACCCAGAGGTGTAGATTTGTAACTTCCTGCTGCCTCTGAAAGTTGTGATCTTTGGTTGGTTGGCAGCGAGGGAAAAAATCCTCAGAATTGACCAATTCCCAAGAGTGAAGATGTACATTACTGCTGTCCTATATGCTTGAAAGAGGAAGAAACAGCCAACCCATCTGCCCATCTGCTCATATATTGCAAGTTCTCTGCTGTTGTTTTTTTTTTGGGGGGGGGGGGGGGGGGGTGGGGAGGATTCAGTGGAAAGAGTGTAACAGCAGGGCATTTAATAACAAAGTCAAATATGCAGATATGGTGTTTCAGCAAGCGAAAGGATATACACGTTTTTGGGCTACGGGGTTTCCTTGTTTTTAAGGGCTGTAACATGGATGACATAGATCTTTGTATTTCTGAGCCCTTCTAGGCTAGCCTGGATATCGGATTCACTGTTTGTTAATTTGTGCTGCTTTCAATTGTAATTTTCAATATATACTAGATGAATATACTTCATTTACGACTAAAAAAAGAAAAGAAAAGAAAGAAAGTTGAACAAAAAGTGAACAATAGCCATTGGACAAACAACCACTCTCCACGAAAAGTTAATCAAAAGAAGAAAAACAAGGAAGTAAACACATAGCCATTATGATACTGGACAAGAGTTCCCTTTAAGAAGCCCCTCTCTATAAACTCCATCATTAATGAGAACATTTGCAGATGAAAGCAAAAACTTGATATTACCGACAATGGAACGATGTCCCCAAGGTGGTTGCTACAAGATGCAGAAAACGAAGCTGCAACTGAATGAGAGAAACTACAACTGAATTGCAAAAAAGAATGATTCCCACTTCCAATGCTTCCAAATCAACATAGCTTGGTCCACCACTTGATACTTGAAAAGGCCAACTGGACCTAACATGATTGTATACTTTTCTTTATAAAGCGCTGCAGGTAGTTGTGGATGGTGTGCTACTGTGCTTTTACCAACTTTCACATAACCTATAATCCAAGATGTGTAAGGATGGGACTGAGAACCACGAGGATGATTAGCAGTTGCAAAGATACCTAGCTGCTCCTTATGCATGTTTGGATGAGGAGATGAATGCAAGGACGCTTTTGAGGGCAGCCGTATGTTGTTGAACTCACTAATAGCTTGGTCCCTTGGTTTGGCTTTTAGCAAAATTGAGTAGAATCTCCCCTGCAAGTGAAGTTGTGTTAGCGCTGACATTCTTGGGCTTTCAATGTAGCTAAGGATGTAAATTTCAGCATTTGCCTTTGTCCACAATCAGCGCATTTCAACTTGTCTTTTTGCCCTTGGACATATTTGATTTTACTGATCCTCTTCCAGAGCTACTTGGCTTAGATGGTTCGGAATTTGTCACCAGAAAAGGCCTCTCGGTAATAACTAAACCATTTTGACCAACTACTAAGCTCTTCTACTAGCTTCTTGAATGTAATTATGTATAGGTTCCACTGAAAGTAAAGATTCCCTTAAGAGAACTTGCACCCTGTGCAACTCGAAGTCAGGATGAAGTCAGGCCAAGAATTCAAAGATCCTACACTGTTCTGTTTGTGTTTTCAAATCTTTAGGAGTAAGAGCAAGTGGCGATGGTGATTTGTCTAACTCTTTCAACGTCTGTCTCATTGAAGGAAAATATTCTTCTATAGACGTCATATTTTCCCTTGTTGCACATTGATTATTTCATGATGTAGTCAACAAACATCCTAAATCATCGTGTTGGGAATATGCGCTAGCAACAGCACCCATATTTCCTTTGCAGTTTTCAGAAATAATGAACCATGACTAATGTTGGGCTGCATGAAACGAAAGAAGTTATGGAATGATTGTCAGTTTGTAACTTTCCCATCCACCGTGAAATGGATCATTTGCTGCTGGCTCCTTTTTGTTTCCAATTCTGTACCCCATTTTTCATTTAATTCGGACGTACATCTTAGTAGATTGGAGAGAATTTTCCATCAAGTTTTAATGTGGTAATTACCCAAGATGATCATGATAACTATTCCCCATTGAAGCAGTCTTTTGATCATTACTCATGGTACCATCCACCATTCTCAAGAGATAACTGTAATTTAAAGAATATAAAGAGTCACATTTCAACAAGCAACAATATGTTCATCAAATCTGACTCAACAAACCTTTGCTCATTTTTCCTTTGATTTTTCCCCTTCATATGCTTGTTAATGTATACAATTGCCTTCTAGATGTCTGTGTTATAATTGCACCTCCATTCTGCTCATTGTTGGCTATTGTCTCATTCCCACATCTATGTCTTTATGGGTGCCATTAAGTTCCATTGTGTTTGACATAAAATTACAAAAGTGACATAAATTTGCACTTTCGATATTTGCATTTATTAGTGTGTAGCTTGGGGATACTTGTCAGGTTGCAATTGCACTTACTGGTAGCATTGGCACCTACTGGTCCCCAACCCGAGTCAAACTTTTGCAGGCTACCGTGAGGGTGAATCCTTTGCTTCAAACGATTGGGCGAAACAGTACTTAAAAATCAACCCAAAAAGTTGGACAAGGACAACAATTGATACCGATGAGTGTGATTTTGGGAATTATCTTTCAATTATTCTATTTTTTTTATTTTTTATTTTGGAAGTAATGTGTTTTCATCTAGTTGTTGTAGCATGTCAAGCTTGTTGCTTCAACAGGCATAATAACTCGGCGCGTTCCCTGTTTGTGACAAGTAAGGGATTTTCCCTGTTTGTGCCGAGTTTGTAATGCGAGGCCCATGGGGACAAGTTCCTGTTTGTGACAAATAGGGATTTTCCCTGTTTTGTACCAAGTCTGTAAATGGTGGGCCCATGGGAGCAAGTTCCTGTTTGTAATAGGGATTTCCCTGTAATGTACTGAGTTTGTAAATGTGGGGCCCATGGTTGGTTTATCCAGGCCCTTCATGGATTCCCTTCCCCCCCCCCCCCCCCCAAAAGAAAAAAAAAAGGGAAAGGAAAGGAAAAAAAAATCCCAGATTGAAGATCCTAGCCATAGAATCTTTGGTCTTTACTCCACTCAATGTGTCTTCTTGGTGCATTTATTCTTAACCATGTATTTGCATGCCAACAATAGAAAGGTTAAAGTCAACTAATTGAGGAGATTTTCTAGACATGGTCCATTCATGATGGGCCCATCGGATCAATGGATCTGAATAAATCAATCATGAGCTCCACATATAGAAACTTGGTGCACAACAGGGAAGCTCCCAATCTGAACTCGGCCTCTAATAATAATAAAAAGAACTAGTTGCTCTAGTAGGTATTTAACTCGTGCCAAAAGTTCCTATTTTGCCATGGGGTTACTCTGGCAGCCGTTTGGTTTTGAGATTGTTAGCTGATGCCCTTCCATTCCGATTTCCAGACAACAACAAAGTGATGAAACTCCCATGGTCTGGGAGATGCTGCTATACATCTACGTCCTCTACTCTCCAGATTGGCACTACAGGAGTACAATGCCTACTTTCTTGTTTCTCTATGGTGTTGCCTTTGCCATTGCTCATTCGCAGGTGCGTTTCGGCATAGGCTTCAAGGTGCATTACATAATCCTCTGTCTCCTGTGCATCCCTCGGATGTACAAATACTATCTATACACAAAGGAGGCATCTGCAAAACGGCTTGCGAAGCTCTATGTGGCGACCATATTTCTAGCGAGTCTTTGTTGGCTGTCTGACCGAATCTTCTGCAAGAAAATATCAACGTGGCCCATCAATCCACAGGGTCATGCTTTGTGGCATGTGCTTATGGGATTCAATTCCTACTTTGCGAATGCATTCTTAATGTTCTGCCGTGCTCAGCAACTAGGATGGTCCCCCCAGGTTGCACACTTCATGGGGCTTTTCCCCTATGTGAAGATCCAAAAACCGAAGATTCAGTGACAGGAAAAGTCAGTGGAATGAACGGATTGGATGATAGCATTCTTTCTTAAACTTTGGAAGGTATGTGTTTTTGCTGCGAGTTGCTGCATTTCTGTAAATGGACGATAGGAAGGTAACAATCTTCTTCAACAAAAGCCGGTGCGTCCCATGTACCATATCTATGTTTCGTCTATGTGAATTGAGATTGAAATCATGCTTTTGTTCGTATTTTTCTTTTGCGACATCATTTGGCTTTTCCTCTCATTTTATTCTTCTTGGGCTTTGCCCCTGTTTGTAGGAAATGGAAGGAAATCCAATTTTTCGTGTATTTCAACTTAAGAAAAGAGTGAGTTTTTGATGATTATAGGCGGTCTTTTGTTGGCTTTGGTTTGATGACGTCGAAATCTTCTTCTTTTTTTCTTCTGTTTTTGGGATGATGACGTCAAATGTTAGGATTGTTAATTTACTATAAGTAATACTGGTGATCATCTGTCCATTTTTTTTTTTTTTTTGGAGTTATATGATACTCAGGCAGCATATGATGCTGATACACAGGCTCTCAGAAATTGTACACATGGCTTAACCCATTAAACCGACTAAATTGTGGGGTGCTATCTCAAAATCAGATTGGTTAAGGATTTGTGGATGTTTGTTTGTTGAAATGGGACAATTGGGTATTTTTCGTTTTTAACCGTCCAATGAATGCTGGCTAATCTGATGGTCGGACAATTAAATAAATGCATCTTCTGATTTATAACACATCTAAATAAGAACCATAATTTGGATGGTTTAATTTGACTTAATTGTATGCAATGTGTGCAATTTAAGCAAATTCTGACCAGCCTGCATATCGTCCATCACCCTCTGCCAGAGTATCAAATATCCATTTTGAGAACTGATCACTTACAGGCTGCCTGCATGGCAAGTTTTATACAGTGCATTTTCAGCCAATTTTAATTCCTGTCTCCGCCAAATGATTTTTTTGTAGCTAAAAATGTGCTGGATGGTTCTTGCCATACAGGCAACCTGTAAATGATCAGTTCTCATCCTTCTTCTTTTTTACCTTTCTTTTTTTATAGGTAAGCTGGGTTTGAACCCAAGACCATGACATGGAAAAGCATGCTGTCTACCACGCAGCCATAGGCCCAAGCCCTGGTGGCTGTCTGTATCCGTCGTTGCTCGAGGATACACCTAGCTATATAATTGTTTGTAACAGGCGGATGGGAGTTTTTCACCCAGTTTTACATTTGTATGTTTGAAACAGGTAGATGGGAGTTTTTCATCCCGCAGTACATTTTGTTATGAAGTGTGTCAGACCTGATTCTTGGGCTAGGAATTTGATATAGTGGTGCCCCTCTGATCGATGGAATTGGATCTTGGACCCACATGCCATGCTGGCACGTGTTTTTAGCTTAGCATAGTTCTGATATTTAAAAACCAGATTCTATGTCCAGTGAAGTATATGAGTTCTACTCAGATGACTGGTTTGAATGCCATCTAGTGCCCTGTTCGCATGCATCTGTTGCCCAGAAGTATCCTGATTTTTGAGCCACAGCACTTGATGGATGGTCCACATGAAGATGCCTGTACCAAAAAGGAAGTTCCCATTTATTAAATGGGACAGTGGGTGTTGTTGGATATCATTTTTCTAGATGCATGTCTGGTCCACCTGATGATTGGGTTGGCTTGATTCGTGGGCCCCACTTTGAAAATATGGGCCACGTAATGAATTGTCCATCACTTGCATGCTTGGCAGGTTGATATGTGTGCAGTATTTGTAATTCACATCTAAGGCTGGGCCAAAGGCAAGATCCACTTATCAATGGGTGAGAGATTCATAACGGCTCCTTGTAATGTCCCCTGGGTCCCACTTTTAGTGGGCCATGGTGAAGGAATGAAGGGGATGGGCATGCAATGTGTGTTGAATTTTCTTGAACTTGCTCTCAATTGGCTTGTTTTGCAAGTTGAGTATAATCATCAAACAAGCTGATGTGCCTGATTTCATTGCGTGCTGGTTTGTATTACAGGACATTCGTGATGGACGGCTTGGATCTTAAATTTCTATGGACTTTCGTGATGGACGGCTTGGATCCTGAATTTCTATCACGTTATGAGTTTCCTGCGTGCTTCTCTGCACAGGGCTAGACTACTTTGTTAGTTTTGCACCATTTTCAAAATGGTGGTGGCTCATACTCTTCGCACCTGGTTCTAATGAAGGTTATGGAAATTGTGGGTCCAACCATGGATGTAGATAGTCCCTAAAATCATACTTATCAAACGGTCCTATCCATCCCTATTTTGGGGCTACCAATCGGATGGTTAGAAGTAATATAGTGAGTGGTTCAAATTCAAAGGGAAGAATATATATATATATATATATATATATATATATATATATATATATATATATATATATCGGATGGTTAGAAGTAATATAGTGCGTGGTTCAAATTCAAAGGGAAGAATATATATATATATATATATATATATATATATATATATATATATATATGGGTCATGCTCTAATCAGTGGGGTCAGCGTTTTGGACGGTCTGGATTCCCGTTCTACTATGCATGTGTACGGTTAAGAGTCACCATTATTTCTTGAACGGTGCTAAACAAATTCTAGGCAGCTTTCGCCTTTAAGGCACGTGCTTATGCACGCCTGCGTCTGATTTTTGTATATTCCCTACGTTTCGGTGGGTCACACCTGATGAACGGGTTTAAAGAAATTAAGACACCATGGTGGCCCCACAAACCTGAGTTATGGATCCAGATGATTTTTGCCTGAGGATGTAGTATGGAGTGTATCTGATGGATGGAGGTGATTTCACGTGTACCACATGTGGACCCTGGAGCTTAGTGTTTATGGGCCGCTCAAATCTAGTGGGGTCCACCACAATGTTTGTTATATCCACTCCGTCCATCTGTTTCATCAGCTCATTTTAGGACATGAGCCCAAACACGAAAGAGATCCCAAACTCAAGTGGGCCACACAAGTGAGGATTGGAAACCTTAGTTGGGCACACGGAAGTTTTATATCAGAGTTATATTTGTGTTTTCCCTTCATCCAAATTAGGAATCACCTTATGAACGGGTTGGATGGCATCTAAACATCACGGTGGGCTCTGGAAGGTTTCAATGATGGGTGTCTCCATCTTTACTGTTTCATGTGGTATGGCCCACTTGATTTTCTAATCTCTCTCTTGTTTGGGTTCGTGTCTTAAGGTGATCTGACAAAACGGATGGACGGAGTGGATATAACACAAACATCATGGTGGGCCCCCCAGAATTCGGCTTAAAAGAGATCCGTGTACCGCTCAGAACTGCTTCCGAAAAGGAGTGTTTTTTTTTTTTTTTTTGGGTTTTCTTCCTTCCTTCTTTCTGACAAGGTATGTTACATCGTAAGAGCTTTGAATCTGAATATCTCTCTCCATTCGATTATTTATGATTTGGGTTTCTATAAATCTACATATTTATCATTTTTTTACACAAATTATTCGATTAGTTTTCTAATAATCGGCAAGATTTTTTTGTTTTTTTCGACTTGAGCTGTTTGAGGGGTTGTTTGGATGCCTGTAAAATCCTTTAATTTAGCTGTCACAAAAAAGTAAAAAATAAAAAATAAAAAATCTTGTTTTCTATTCTTTGGATTAATTTCTGAAGAACCATCTTCCTTAATTTAGTTGAGGGTGAAGTTTGAATGACTTGTGATGGAGATGGAATGTTTTCCTTCAAGAAGCAGCAGATTATAACAGCGATTTCTGTGAACAGATGGTTTCTATTGACAGTCGGAAGGATACTATTATAAGCATTAGAAGCAGTAATTTTAATGATGATTTGTTGATGGAGATTGCCCACGAAGGCTCTCTTCAGGTTCAAGTGCGTGTCCAAATCATGGCGAGGGATGATCTTCACCATTGCTTGCTCTCAAGGAAGAATGTCTGGGCCCATGTCTGGTTTATTTATCCAAAGGACCCATTTCTTTGGATTGTTTTTCAACCGTAAATGGAAGGACGAATGCTTTGGTTATATCCGTCTGACTGGTGGAAGAGGCAAGGGTGTCAATATTGCTATTGCCGATGCATGTTTCAGTTTCTTGCTATGCTATTCTGATAAGGATTGATGATTGTCGCGATGGGCTGCTTTTGTACTTTGCCAAAAGGATAGATACTCATACTACCTATATAACCCAATTATGAGAAATGGGTGGCTCTTCTTAATCCCCACGAACGTGGCTGTTGTGCCACTGCTGCATTAGCTTTTGAATCCCGCGACTCTCCTCACTACAGAGTATTTGGTTCTTCAACCCCTCCCACGATGACTTCATGCACATTTATGTTGACATTTGCTCTTCCAAAATGAGATGGATTGTGAGATGTCCTTGGACCACTCCTTTGGATGCATCTTGTTGTGAGAGTTGATGTAAAGGAAGTGCATTGCCGGGTAATCCAGAATGCTAATTAATTCGCCAAATCTGACACTATATCCAACCTAGAATGTTTGGGTGAGTCTGAAGGACGTTTCAATTACACATGTTGGATGTTTCCTCATTACAGATATGGGTGCTCGACAGTTGCAGCTCTGGTGAATGGGTCTTCAAGTACAGAACTAGCATCCACACTTTTCTAAATCCTACCGAGGAAAGTTCCTTCAAAGTCAAATGTGATTTTTGTTAGGATCCACGATAAAATCCTTTATTTTCCATCTCCACAGCAGAAGGCTGAATGTGGTTTTTTGCTTAAGTTGTGAGGATGTTGGTCATTAGTGATTCTGGGTCTACCCATTCTCAGAGTGCTTGTACCCTTTGGAAACTAACGACCAGAGGCAATGTTCATGAACACTGCATGATGAAACCCAACTTTGTAAGTTTCCATCCTTTTTTACTGTAGCTTACCTTAGTTTGTGTTTTGTTCATGTGTAGGGATGCTAAATGTTTGTATCTCTCTCTCTCTCCTCACTATCAATGATCTGAAAAGGTATCCATATATTATTTTTGAGGTGTATTTGACATGTTTTAGATGTGCTCTCTGTATAAACAAGAGATTCGTGTAGCCAACCCCAACTAGTTGGGACAAGGCTTTATGACGATGATAACAAATTTGCCTCTTTTAGTTGGAAATTTTATGGTACATGGATTATGTCTCATGAACAGTAATGATTGAGGTACATTCAACGTATCCAGCATAGGTGGAAAAATGCATATGATTTTTTCTACTCCACAAGAGTACCGTGTGTTTTTTTTTTTTTTTTCATTCTAATTAATTTCTGAGACTGTGAGAGGGTTGTTCGTCTTTATATTATACATTAGCCCTAAAGTAGGTAGCCTCGAAAGTCTCACTCATAACTTGTCGGGGTTGACAATGGAAAAGGCTGATGGGCCGCGGAGTAATGGTAATGAGGAAAAGTAATTATTTGATAGAGAGACAAGACTGCACTAGAAAATTTCTTCTTTCCTTTTGAAAATAGAAATATAATAAGAAGACAATAAATATGTTGCAATCATTTGAAGTTTTAAATGTTATTAATTTGAAACAAATAGAAGCGTAATAAATTTTTCTTTTGTGTGAGTGGTTTTACTTTTTAAGACTTCTTTGAAAACTAAAGCTTCACATCTTTTGGAGTGGTTTAACTCAATCTGCCTACAATAGAAAAAATCCAATAAGAAGCATATAATCAGAAGATTCTTTATATTTAAACACCAACATAGTTGGATTTAGTTCAAGGTGTCCCATAACGGTAACGGTGGCCGTAACGGCCACCACCGTTACCGTTACGATACGGGCCGTAACGGTCGTTACGGACCCCGTATCGGCTGATACGGCCCTTTTTAATTTTTTGTAAAAAACTGTTGTAAGACCGATACGGGGCCGTTACGGCCCATTTTTTCTGTAACGGCCATTACGGCCGTTTTGACCCCGTAACGCATAACGGTCATGACCGTTTCCGTTACGTATCGGCCAATACGGCTGATACGTAACCGTTTTGGGATACCTTGATTCAGTTAGGGGAACCTAGCAATTTAGGGCCATTTTTTGTTGTTGGGAATTCATTTAATGGTTTTTATGTTTTGGAGGAATGTTAGAGTTGACTTAGTATTTCTTAGGACATGAAGTATTTTTTGGAAAATGGTTAAATTTTATTTGGTCGATACATTGGGTTTTCTAAGAAAATTGGAGAAAAGTTTAAAATTTTGTTCTAATTTCTTAGGTTTTTTATTCCCTGACAAAAAGTTGGGGCAAGTTTTTTGAAGAGAAGCAAGGGAATGGAATTCCTTGGAATCTAAATCTAACAAAAAGTGTAACTAAACTTATATATATATATATATATATATATATATATATATATATATATATATATATATATATATATATATATATATATATATAGAAACTGGAGAATAAGTAAGTCGAGAAATATAAAAACCAGCAATCAAATATTCCTAAAATGCTCATGATGCATTGCAATGCTAAGAAATGACAATCCTAATTTTAAAAAAGATGATGGAATTTCACTCCAATGCTCGCTAAGATTTCCAAAACTCATGATGTAGTTATTGAACAAAAGCAATTTTTTTAGAGGGATGAGTAATGAAAGGTGAGATGCCCACATGATGGATGGTCTAAATTAATGGTGACATCATTTGTGGTATGTTCAATGTAGACCATCAATTTGCCCTGCAATTGATTAGAAGGCTAGGATCAACCATTGAGGGTTTTTTTTAGGGGAAAGCGTAATCAAAGGTGGTGCCTGTATAATGGATGCCTAAATCAAATGATTAGATCATTTTTACTATGATCCATATGGAGCATTTATTTTCCTAGGTTTTCCTAGGCATTGATTAGAAGTTATGATCATCTTACCAAATTGATTTTTAAGAGATATGGGCAATCAAGGTTGTTACCCACATTATGGATGCCATTGATGAATGAGAGAAACATCTGTAGCATGATGAATATTGATCATCAATATCCCTAGGCATTGGTTGGAAAATTAGGATCATTCAACCAAAGTGATTTTTTGAGAGCGGTGAGCAATCAAGGGTCAGATCCATATAATGGATGGTCTAGATCAATCATTGGACCATTTGTAGTATGGTCAAATATGGATAGTTTATTTTCCTAAGCACTGATTGGAGGTTATGATCATCAACCAAGATGATTTTTTGAGGGGGGTGGGCAATCAAGGGTGGGACCCATATGATGGGATTCATAAATCAATGATCGAAACATTTGTAGCATGATTAATATAAACCATCAATTTCCCTAGGCATTGATTTGAAGATTAGGATCATTCAACCAAAGTATTTTTTGAGTGGGTGGGCATCAAGGTGGGACCATATAATTGGTGGTCTAGATCAATGCATGAACGATTGGTAATATGACTCAATAGGGACTGTTCATTTCCTTATGCATTGAATGGATGGTTAGGGTCATCCAATTGAAGTGAATTTTGTGGTAGTGTGGGACCCACATGATGGATAGTCTAGATCAATCAATCAGACCATTTGCAATATGATCAATCTGGACCGTCCATTTCCCTAACCATTGAGTGAACAGCTAAGATCATCCAACAAAAGCAATTTCATAATAGTGATGGGTGATCAATGGTGAGTTCATATGATGGATGGTTTAGTTCAAAGACCACCAAGCCATTTGTACTATGATCAATGTGGATGTCCATTTCATTAACCTTTGAAATGGACAGTTATAATCTTTCAACAGAAGCGATGTTTTACAGCTTGGGCGATCAAGGGTGAGAACCGCGTGATGAACAATTCAGATCGATGATCAGACCATGGTATGATTAATGGGGGATGTTCATTTCTCTGGACATTGTGGATCACACGCGTGCAAATTTTGTTCCCAAGGTCTCCCTCTCGTCAGATGATCTAGGGTGACAGTGTAGCGTGAGTGATCTAGGCTTCAATCCCTTGTAGCATTACCTTTCAAAAGAACAAAGAAAAAAAAATTGTTCTCAAGGGAAAAACCCAATCCATTCATCAAAGTGATTGCATGATATACAATTTATATTTGAGAATTGTAGTTGATCACACCACAGGCAACAAAGGAGATGGGACTCCAAATAGACGAGGATGAAAGGAAGATACAAACATCAGACGAATAAAAAAAAACTGAGGTGGGTCATGAGGGCTCACCTAATGGATGGATTGGATTCACATCTACAATATGGTGGGCCCCGTAGAGGTTGGGTGTTTGTCGCATTGTGTAAGAAGGTGTTGGAGACAATTCCGGCCCCTCATATTCCCAAAACCCTTCCCAATACACAATGGGATAGAGACTCAAGAAGCTGTTGGTGTTACTGTTGGTCTCAATTTCTCGTTGAGAAACCTACTCCATCTTGATTTCTGTCAGATGAAGCTAGCAGATTTCCTCTTCTTCAATTAAATCCCTATCAGAGCTGTTTTTGAAGGGTTTTTTTTTCCTTCTTTTTGACTATTTCTTATTTGGTTTTCTTCCTTCATTCTGACAAGGTATGTTATATTCTAAGAGCTTTGAATCTCAATATCCCTCTCCATTCAATTATTTATGATTTGGGTTTCTACAAATCGTCATTTTTTTACACATCATTTGGTTAGCTTTTACAAATCGGCATTTTTTTCTACAACCGACTTGAGCTGTGGAAGAGTTGTGGGGATGCCTGTAAAATCCTTAGTTTTAAAGGGGTTACAGGTAACGTAACAAAAAAAACAGGAAACCTTTTTTGTTCTTCAGATTAATTTCTAAAGAATCATCTTCCTTAATTAAGGGTGAAGTCACTATGATTCTTGACAGAGTGATTGGTTTCCTTCAGGAAGCAGCATGTCACTTGTATTATTATTAGTGGCAGCGACAATAGTGATTTCTGTGAAGAGATGTTTCCTTGGAGAAGCGGAATGATACTATTATAAACAGTAGCAGCAGTAATTTAAATGATGATTTCTTGATCAAGATCCTTTAGAGATTGCCTATGAACCCTCTCTTCAAGTTTAACTGTGTCCAAATCATGGGACTGGTTGATCTCTGCCATCACTTCCTCTCGAAGAATGGCTAGGCTCATGTCTGGTTTATTTCTCCAAAGGACTCATTTCTTAACCATAAACTGAACAATGAATGCTTTGAATATATACGTCCGGCCAATGGCAAAGGCAGGGATGACAGTATTGCTACTGTCAATGCGCGTCTCAGTTTCTTGCAACGCTATCCCGATTCGCGAATCATTGATTGTCACGATTGGTTGTTTCTATGCTTTGCCAAAAGAATGGATTGGGATGCGCACTACCTATGTAACCCACTTATGAGGAAATTGGTGGTTGCCCCTAAGCCCCAACATAGCCTTCCAACCAGTGGCAAGATAAATGGATGGTTCAGGTTGAACATACTACAAATGGTGTCATTATTAATTTAGACCATTTATCATGTAGGCTTTAAACTTTTCATTGCCCATCCCTACAAAAATTGCTTTTACTCAATAACCCCAATGTAAGTTTTGGGGAGTCTTAGTGGGTACTAGAGTAAACTTCTATCATCTTTTAGAAATCAAAAGTGCCATTTTTTAGCATTACAATGCATTGTGAGCATTTAAAGAGATGTTTGCTTGCTGGTTTTTATATTTCTTGACTTAGTAATTCTCTAGTTTTTATAAGAACAAGTTTATTTCACACTTGTTTATTAGTTTTTACATTTCCAAAGAATTTCGTTCCCTAACTTCTCTTCAAAAAACTTGCCCCTGTTTTTTGTTGTGGAATGAAAAATCTAAGAAATTAGAACAAAATTTTGAACTTTTCCCTAGTTTTATCAGAAAACCCAATGTATCAACCAAGCAAAATTTAATCACTCTAGGAAATACTTTATTCTCCAAGAAATAATAAGCCAATTCTAACATTCCTAAAAAAACATAAAAACTAATGAATGATTACCAACAACAAAAAAGGCTCTAAATTGCTAGAATTTTCAATGCCCATCATCCTCCAAATGTCGGAATCACGGACGAGTGCTTGTACCATTTGGTAGCACACTTCCGGTATATGTTTGGTTTAGTATTAATACATTTTTTGTTGCACTATCAATCTTTTGCCAAAAAAAGAAAGAAACAAGAGAAAAAAGAAGAAGAAGAGAGGGTTACCTTGCTAACAAAGTAAGAAATAGTGGACAATAGCCCCAGCCGGGGTTGAGCAGAGTCACTATGAAGAGGCCTAAGTTCCCTGCAAATACTGCAACCCACGGACAGGTTCTTTTCTTAATTAATTTATTTGATCGACTGTATGTCTGAGTTTTCTATCTTCTGACTCTGCAAGTAGCAGGTCAGGAGAGCACGCATCTTTTTGGGGGTTCCTATGGTGACATGTCTGCTTCAATGTGTTACCTATAAGCTATTTCTTTGTATGTTGAGCAATATTTTATGTGTATGGATGTCATGTTATCAACTTGATAGTGACGCTCATGATGCTATGAATACCTAACTGGAATTTCTAGATTCTTATGGGAAATTGCATTAGAACTCTTACCTTGCAGTCATTCATTGATATCTGCATGTAAAAGAGGCTGCAATGTGCAACTGTGATTGTGTGGCCCATAGATCTGATGAAATATAAAATCCACTGATTGTGGTCTTATGCATGGGATGAGTTGATTTCTAGATTCCCTTTCAATGATCATACAAATTATGGCAGTCCATCCTCTGATTGGTGGCTGTAAACCTTTGTGATTTTGGGCCTGATTGCATCTAGGGTAGGAAATGCTTTGTAGATGAAAATTTTTTGGTATTTTAGTTAATACTTAAGTTAGCTTCCTGTTATGGTTTTATTTGGACGATTGATTGTTAAAGAGAGGCTATTGAGAGAATGGAAAAGGTTAAGGGCACCTTACTAATATCGACTAGTACGAAGATTTTAGGGAAGTCCCCCAAGTGTTTCTATAATATAGAATTAGGGTTCTTGGGAGCTGATACAAAGGTTGTTTATTTGCATTTTTTTAATTTTTGTTTTTGTGTAAATACTTCTTTGCTAGATTTGAACTTTGTAGAGCAACTTGTAGTTAATTCTTGTAAAAGAGTTCATTTTTATTTTAATGGTTGTTGCACTCTCCATTTTTCTTATAGTTAATTCTTGGTGGAATTGTTAGTTCGCCTTACTTGCAAACCATGATGAAGTGTAGTTGTCAATTCTATTTTGTTTTCTTCAGGATAGGACACATATCTGGTGGGGTCCATTAAATCAATGTTTTCAATCACCATCATTCCAACTGCACGGAGTCTTGGAGAGCAGTAAACTACTGAATTGCCAACGACAGGGAACATATAGGACGCGGATTGCATCGAGGATGGACTCGTTCCTGGCAGGGGCTTTGTGGGGGGCCAACGTGACGTATGTGTTTTATCCATGCCCTCCATCCAATTTAAAAGATCATTTTAAGGAATGAGCCCAAAAAGGAGGCAGATTCAAGGCTTAAATGGACCACACCATAGGAAACAGTGGAGAATGAACGCCTACTGTTGAAAATTTCTTGGTGGCCACAAGTTTTTTGTCAAGCTGATATTTGTGTTTTCCCTTCATCCAGGTCTATGTGACCTTATTAACAGGTTGGATGGTAAATAAACATCACAGTGGGCCCTAGGAAGGTTTCAACTGTGGCGTCATTATCACCACTGTTCTTGTAGTGTGGCCCACTTGAGCCTTTGATCTGCCTCCTTTTTGGGTTCGTTCCTTCAAATAATCTGTTAAAATAGATGGACAGCGTCGATGAAATATATACATCACAGTGGGCCCCACAGCCACTGCTAGGACCGACTCTGTCCTGGCAGGGGTAGGACGCAATCAGCATCTGACCTCTTAATGTTGTGGCTAACATAAATGGTAAGGGGTCGTTTGGCTACGAGGAAATGGATTCCATTAGTGAGGAGCTGAATTTGTGGTTGGGTCGTCAGAAAGGATGGAAAATGGGTTCCCGTGGCCTTTTATATTTCCCATCGGTAAGGTGGGTCACACAATTTTGGGAAATGAATTTTCATCCAACGGTCATATTTTTTAAAAGGTTATAGGGTTTCCTAACAACTTTTTGGTAGTTGATTTTGTCTAATTTCATATTTTGATTCCATAACAAGGATCAGGGCTGCAACCTGGGTAATGGACATTTGTTGTTGAATATGAACGGTCCATTTTCTTTCCATTTTGATGCTCACCAATTAGATTGTTGTCCTCATTCCTTCTGAAGTTTGGGTTTTATGACTAACTGCAGTTGTGTGATATCAATACCCAAAATGTTGTCATGAAGGAAGTATTGATGTCCTGATGCATCAGAAATTCCAGTGTCCTGATCATCCATTTTGCACAAGCGGGGCCCAAGATGAATACTATGATTGTTGTGTTTTTCTTGCAGAAAGGTGGGATTGTGTAAGAGCTCGATTCAGACTCACACGCGCCAACATCTCACACATGTGAGAGATAAGGATTGCTCATCAGCCAACTCCCACTGTGGACATGCCTCGACCCACATATCAGGTGGATCAAATGATAGCATTTTTTTGAAAATACAATTGGAAAAACAGACTACTGAGAAACTGTTGATGTGGGTTCCGTCTTTTTTTTTTTTTTTTTAATGAGATATTGGTTTGCTTTCTAGTGATCCAAACCGTTGTTTAAAAACTCAGCAGGTCAAATCGGGAATCAGCTGAGTTAACTCCACCGAGTTACTTATAACTCAGGCCAGTGCAAGACTGGCCTGGTTTTCTTTGAACTCGCTTAGAGTTTGTGAAAAATGCTTGAACCTAACACCTCCAGCTTGAAATAAGGAACGTTTCCAGTGGGGCAAGTTGTTTGCGCTGTCCTAGGCTATTTTTTTTTAATGTGCCAAATGATCTCCAAGTTAATGGTCCAGATTGTTTGACTAGGAACACGTGGGCCCAATCATATCAATCCGTGACTGCACACGTGTTGATGATCCGTCGGATGGGACTGATCATGAAAATCCCCTGGCCCAAAAATCAGGCCACCCAGCTCATCTGGTGGAGGGCACATGCATGTGCCCACCTGATGGTGAATGGGAATGCCTATGGGCCGTTCCGAGTCCATGGATCCCACCAGTCCTCCGACACCCCTGCCACACCTTTTAGAGGTGTATCTAAGAAAACATAGCACTGGAGGATCTCAAAACCCTCTACACAAGCCATTCATTAGGTAGGTCATTTTTGTAAGTGTCATGGCCTAAAAATAGTAGGTTGTCCATGCAAAAGGACCCACCACCATTCCAAACCTTGCATATCTCGCGCCCTAAATCACCCTCGTTGCATGACCCTAATTAGCTCTGCATTGCCGCTTGTTTGTGTACAACTTGAGGTACACAACTTTGTCCCTACAACTTATGGACCGTTTGGATGCACGCCAATGCCAAACAAGTTATCTTACACGTGCTATATTGAATAAGCTATGCAGGTCATGTTGGGTACTCTTTAAATTCTTGCGTCTGTGCATCCTGTCTCCATCCAGGAGTACCTAAGGCATAACTCCAACAAGATGGCTAGTCCACACTAGTCAAGCCTATACACATGGAAACTCCCTAATTACCTTCTTGCCTGCATGCAAGGTGCTACTACCCTAGCTAAACAGAGTAGGGGGAATTAAGGGCTAGCTGTAGCTTGTTTGTTAAACACCTAATATCAAGATGCGGAAACACATGCGGAATTGTGATGGTGGTACATGTAATCATAGATTGAGTATTCTGCTCTAAAAGAATCACTATGTTATTTTGTTACGGATACTCTGTTCTAAAAGGATCATTGTGTTATTTTGTTTCGGGTGCTCTACCCTAAGAGTAGGGTTGTCAACGGGTCGTGCCTGGAGTAGTTCTCAACCTGAATATTGAACTATTTTGGGCTGGACTTGTTCAAAATTTTAATTTTTCACGCTTGAGCCCGGCCCATTGACACCCCTACCTAAAAAGATCGTTGTGTGCACGAGCCATGTGTGAGTGTGCAAATGCATATCACTGACACATGACTCATGTCAAGTGCTTGAAGATTAATGGTGGCACAAGTGGGTGCTTAAATATGGACAGTTGCACATATAGAACGTTTGGCATACATTTTGCATAGACACAAAACATTATGTTATGCATGAACTAAAGGATATGCTATCCCACCTTTTTAGCAAGTTTCAAGTATCCTTGCCTAACAATCATATTCTAAGTACATGGTAACCTATTTTTCACCATTCGCATGCAAAAAATGAGTTTGCCAAGCTTTCTAAAAGCTATCTAGTACACAACCTTGTGAGCATCAAAATGGCTCTGATGTAGGCTGTTGGTTATAATCACTCGCTGCAAGCACCAACGGGACATGACTAGGATCATCGAAATGTGGGTACCATAAGAGAAATTAGGCAAAGCCAACTTAACCGATGACTCATTTCATATTGTTGTAGGCTACTTAATCGACCCATTTTTTATCCATACAATAGGTCATAGTGACCAGTTCTCATATTTGCTCATGGCCAAAGCTATCAAAAGTCTACTTCCCCTCATCTTATCACCTATTGGTGCTACTCTTATGTTCTCTCTAATTGATTCATTTCTAACCCTTAGAATAGGATCACCCGGGAGAAAAAGGTTTTCGAGTCCCACATGAACCCTTCTTGACATGGACATCACTCAAATGGGTGATGATACAAACAGAAGGCGGTGGGCTGTTTACCATTTTTATGTTCATTGCATGTCATTTGATGCCAAGGGTTTAGAGTTCACACGCGCGCATGCACACACACACACACACACACAAAAAAAAGTGACCATTTTTATAATAAACAAGACTTACTATTCACCAGCCAACATGAAATTAATTTACAGCACCTAAAACTCACATCGAATGGATGGTGTGATACTGCAAGGCCTTTTGACAATCACGGGAAATGATTTCCATTTGCAATCCTAATGTGTAATGTCCCAGCACACCAAGTCAATGCAAGAGGGCTGATGATCGGATAATTCCACCATCTGCGATGAATTTAAATACAATCTAAGGAAAAATAAATAAAATATGGAAATTAGTACACTGATGTGCAAAAACTTAACCACATGGATGCCAGGATGAGGAATAATTTTTAGTGGTTAACACCTGAAATAAGGGTCTGGCTCCAGGGCTTGGTGGTAGACAGACTCTGTTTCAACACTGAGATCATGGGATCGAATGCCCATGTGGTGTGAGTGTGTAAATAAAAAAATAAAAAACTGAAATAGGGTTGGAAATGGGCTAGTTTATTTTGTGTGCATGCATGACAGAGACGTGGTGGATGGGCTGTTAAAAGGAAAATATGGACAGAGGCTAAAAGAAAGAAAGTTCAGTTAATGAAAAGGATCATATTAGAATGTGTATTAAATGATTCACACTGTTTATTGATATATTGTATTGACTGTTATGAGTGCATGAAATCCAATGCGTCCATTATTTCCAGTGCCCAAAAATCAGAGCAATCCAAAACTCAGGGAGGCCACACCATGTAAAATCATGCCTAAAACATCAAAAATCAGTGTAGCCCAACTGAGTTTTGGAATGGCCTGATTTTCGGGGTAGTCCATTCATCATGGTGGAGAACATCTTCTGAATGGACTAGATGCAATATACAAAACACAGTGAGCCCCACACAGTCTTGAAGGTTTTAATTGTAGTCTTCATCATCTCAAATGTTCCTCATGTGTGGCTCACCTGGGTTTTGGATCTGCCTGATTTTTGGGCTCCAAGGAGAACACACATTATCAATGGATTGGATTTCAGAAACGCAACATGGTGGACCCCACACACGACCCTGTAGGTTAAGCTTAACCTAAAAGCTTTGTAGGGGATATGGCCTACAGAATAGTACCTTTTCACTATTCTAGAAGCTGACGCATAGAATCTACACTAATTTCCCAAAATAGTCATGCAGGCATTCTTGAATAAAATGGAGATGGTGGATAACACTCACAAGGGTTGAAGCTGAGCCGAATTAAGATCACGCTGGCGACCTCCAAGAAATATCACCAAAGTAAGCGGTAATGCCCTTTAAATAACTTTCAACATAATTGTCTTCAATCTACACGATGCAGATCAGTTATACTCACAGAAAGCAAATTTTCTTTAGGCCCCTTTTCGGTTCCCTGAAATGTAAATTGAGGAAATGCTGTTTCCGTGGAAACCACATTTCTGTTATCTTGGAGCACCATTTCCATTTCCTTGAAATTGCTCCTTTTTCATTTTCTTGCCCATACTTGCAGGATGCAATTCCAAGAATTTGAGGAAAATGAGAGGAAAAAGCCCATCTCACCAATGTCGAGCACCCCATGTGTCAATGTGCCCCATGTCACAATGTGACACATCCCACAATCCATCATTAACGCAACAAATGTGCCACCTTCCCTCTTCAAATAAAATTTTTCCACTTTGCCAAACAAAACAAAACAAAAAAAAATGGAAATGGTGAAAAAAATTCCAAGAAAATCTCGTTGAACGACAATAAGGAGAAACATCTTTTCCCCTCCCACAGTTCCCTAAAAATAATGTTTCCTGGAAAATATTGTTTCCTACGTTCTTCTCTCTGCTGGTTTTTTTTTATTCAACTAATCCAAACAGGCCCTCTAAGGGTACCTCCTTAGCCCTTTGACATCTTTTTTTTCACGAATCCAAACAGGCCCTTTATCCTAATTTTTCAATCATCTCTCATTTGAATCCAAGGTTTTGAATCAATGAAAGATGTCAAAACATATTTGAGGCAGAAAAGAATTCTAAGAAAAAGACACCACACTTCTCCCACTTGATTCCTAATTATCACAGACAATAGACAAAAGAAACTACTAACCCCTAGAAGAGAATAGAAGAACAAGGGTAAAATGAAACAGCACCATCCCAATTTACATAGATATAGGGAGCCCTGCTAAGGCTACTTATAGGAGAAGGGCTCCAGCCTGCACCAATGCAGCACAGATGTGTGAAATCCAGGATATTCATTAGGTGGGGCCCAAAATGTATGTGACCTGGCCCAACAATCAGGCTGGTCCAGTCATCAGGTGGGGCATCCAGTACTTTGACTGTGGACTTCTGCTCAATGTTTTGCAAGCATCACCAATTTTTCGAACACCATGGCCCACATGACCAGACTGGCATAATTTTAGGGCCGTGAGTTGGGGAAAAGAAAAAGGCTTCTAACTCAAAACAACATATAAGACCAGAAAGAGCCATACCTCTAAATTCAAGGGAGGGGAAGATAACCAAGAAAGCTCTTCCACTTGATTTAAGTCAACATTACGAGGCAAGAACATAAGAATATTAGGTGTTATTTTCTGAGCAACTTGAAACATTGAATATCTGCACATAAATTACTACAAGTTTTCAAACAAGGGTTTTAAAATTTTTCAATCTATAACAACACCCAAATGATGGCATGAAATCCATCCATAAATAAGTTCATCAATGAGTTAGTGATTCTACAGACAGCGTCTACTCAAATTGGCTAAAATGTTCTATTTTCAGTAAAGAAACAGAACGACATACCCATCTTTTGGCTTGAGCAAATCAAGGGTAAAAGTATCAATTGTGCTATATGTTGGACCTCCCCATGGTGGTGCAAGAAACACAACATCCCCCTAATAAAATTATCAAAATCAGTATAAATAGATGATAAGAGAAACCTTCCGCAATTTCATGGAGAGAGAGAGAGAGAGAGAGAGAGAGAGAGAGATGCATTATGATGGCTATCGCTCCACCAAGGATAGAATTACACAGTCAGGAATGCTAAATTGCATAGGATGATTTTATTACAAGCAATGAAGAGATTTCATTAAGGGGTCGTTTGGATAGGTTGTAAATCATTTACTAGTAAATGACTTAAGTGCTAGTAAATGATTTACTACCTTTTGTTTGGATGAAAGTAGTAAATGATTTACTAGTAAATGATTTACCTTGTTTGGATAGCTTGTAAATGGGTTATATCCTGTAATTGTATATTCACACTTGAAAATCAATTTAGCTTATAACATTCAAATTACATGTTGGAATTTCCTTCCATGTGGATCATTCGGTCAAGCCCATGCCACCAAAGCATTGTGTTAATCCTAAAAAAAAACTGAGTAGTATGTGAGCCATACAAGTGGGCCCACGAATTCAAATGCTATTGTCAAAGGCGGTTTTCGAAATCGTCGGTTCAGTGGAGAGCCGGTGCCGGAAGGGTGCTTGAAGCTTCGAAGATCACCAAAGGGAGGCAGGGAGGGAGGGAGATTGCAGAGAGGGAGAGGGACAAAGAGCCGTTGGAAGTGATTTCAGAACAGGTGCGAATCTACTTTTAAAGCAGAAATTTGAAAATAAAGCCGTTGCCATCTTGCCCATTTACTAGTAATTGAAATCTCACCTATTTGGTAGTAAATGGGAGAGGGGTTTTGCTAGTAAATGATTTACTATTAGTAAATGATTTACTAGCAAATGGGAGCATCCAAACAGAAAAAATGGCCATTTACTAGTAAATCATTTACCACCTATCCAAACGACCACTAAGATTTTTTTTTTTTTTTTTTTTTGAGTTGTAATTAATGGTAGATTAAGATGGTTGTGACTGGATTCAAGGATATTTTAGTCACTAGTAATATTTTATTAGAATAGCTTGTTAGTAATTTATTTAGTAATTTTAATAAATTATTATGATTATAGAAGAGTTTCTTTTTCCTTTAGAAAAAGCACAACACTTTTGTGAATGAATGGATATATGAAGTTTTTAAACCTTTGATAGATTTCTACTGGCATGTGATGCTCCTTTGCCAGAACTACGACTCTTTTAGATCGTGTGGTGAGACCATACACAGTCATGATTTGGACAGATTTTCCAAATCATCCATCCATTTTCCCCTTCCATCCCCCTTCAACTTACAAATCATCTCCATCTGCTTTTGCAGCTTTTTTGCGTTGTCGTTGTACATCACTCCCTCCCAGCAGGGTGAACCACGAAGAGTATGGGAGTTTTGATGGAACGCAGTGAACTGCACTATAGGTAGGGTACATGTGCGGTTCCCCCATATATATGTTATAAATTCGAACTGCCCAAATGGAGGGAACCATTGCATATTGATCATGAACTCAAAATTTGATTGATTAGACAATCCTGAAAACTGATTAATGAAATTTGGTTTTCGAATTTGAACCCTTTACTACTTTTCATTTTTACAGGCCATTAGATGTCCACCAATCAGCCTAGGGTAGGTGGCAGAGTAAGAGAGAATAGTAGTGATTGAGGACCAATTGTACACACATGATACATATGCATGAGCCATACACATGCACTCAAACACTGCACATGGCATACAGGTAACTGAATCCAAACCATCCAAAAAGTTGGACCCAGTATGGACGGGCATAGCCCCAAAATCGTATTATTTGGAAAATCCTAACCTCTAATTATAGAATTTGTTTTCTGAATTTGGACTGTTAACTTTTTTCATTTAGTTGTCCATTATATATCCACCACTGGTTGGAGTCACACATGTAGTGTGAGATTTGTTCGTGACCCATCTATAGTGAGCCACCACATGCGTAGAGAAACCAGATCGATGGAAAATCCTGATTTCAGGCCAGCTCATCTTAGTAATGGCTTATGTTTCAAATATCCATTTGGTACTTGCCTAGCATGTATGGGTGAGCATGGAGAAGGTGCAAATTGGAAGAGGTGGTATGTGCACTTTCATTTACTCTGAAAGAGAGAGGACGGGTTGGTATGAAAGCACTTATGTCCTTCTTCTCTTTTTCCTTCTTTTTTTCTTTTTTCTTTTTTCTCTCTTTGAATGGAAACTACAATTTTATTAAAACAAAAAGAAAAGCATACAACGACAGCCCACTCAGGGTGATGAGAAATCATCCCACAAAGCAAACCAAAAAAAAAAGAGCAGCCCCCACTATTAAAAAGAAAAAAGAAGAGGCTACAAATACAACTGAGCCAATACAACAAATTAAATTTGCAACCCTGATGTGGAATTCCATTCCCCCATGAGATCAGAAAAGGAGATCCCTCTGAAATCGTGGTGAGGCATGGACCAACTAGAAACCATAAAGGGAATATTTTGCTTAAGAGCTTACACTTGTTCTCTTTTATCTTCAAAAAAAAAAAAAATCTGTAATTTCTCTCTTTCCATATTCTCCACATTAAGGCAGCAGGCACCATCCTCGAGACATCATTTATCTCCATTATTGTTGAAAGCACCTGCCACCCAGCCGTTATTGAGGTCCAAGGCAGTGTTGCTTATGTCCTTTATGTCATTAAATCTTGGAGAAAAAACCCAAGGGGACAAATGCAAATATGCATGTTAGGTCAATTGTAAAGTTGTACTTTGGTTTCCAATAAGGCAGAAGTCAACTCCTCATAGAAGGGCAACCATACAATCTTCCCAACTACTTCTTTGAGATATGTTTCCAAGCTTAAAATTGTCAACCTGGTGCTTTCATAATATATATATATATATATATATATATATGGAAATGGTACTAGGTCGACCTGTGTGGGGCCCACCGTGATGTGGATCGGACATCAACACCATGCATTTGATGGGACCCTTTTAGGTTATTGGATATCCAAAAAATCAGCCGTATAGGGAACTCAGGTAGGCCATACCATCTAAAAACATGTGAAGACGTGCCTAAATCATCTAAATGCACTTTGTGGGGCCCAACTGAGTTTGGGATGCAGCTGAAACTTGGTATGACCCCTCATCCAATTGGGACACGCACAATGGATGGGCTGGATTTGTGAACCACGTCTCAGTAGGCCCAATAAACAATCATGAAGGTTTTAGTGGGCGGATAACCCCTCTCAACTGTTTTATGTGGTGTGGCCCACCTAAGTCGTGGATTGACCTTATTTTTAAGCCCATGGCCCACCATGGAATGGTGCATTTGACTAATGCAGTAGCTGTCCGATCCACATCACGGTGGGCCCCACACAGCTCGACCTCATGAGAAGTTCCCACGAGGTCGACCTCACAGTACCATTTCATATATATATATATATATATATATATATATATATATATATATATATATATATATATATATATATATATATATATATATATATATAGCCTCAAAAATATACGACGATGGCTGCATTCAAATATATCTTAGAAATGCCAAAACAAATAGATTCAATTTGCATACCAAAGCAGAATCAAAGAGTAGAAAACATAACTTTAGCAAGTTTCATTTGAAAAGTCTACCAGAGCACACAAAGTAAAAGAAGGTATATTTATACATACCTTGAGAAATGGAGCAAGTTGGAAAAAATCCCCGATTATGAAATCAATATAATCTTCCACTCCATATATCTTTGCATTATTAAAGGCCATTTCAACCTTTCGAGGATCAATGTCAATGGCAATGACATGATAACACCTAACAGAATAAAGATAATGGTTAAAGAAACTTGCACAAATCTTCCTTTAACAAAAAAAGAACCGAAAGAAGGGGGGGGGGCCAAGGCCCATTTTAAAGAGTGCACATGCACATTTGCTGCTATGTAAACAGCAATGTCTAGTGCTTTCAAATAGGCTTTGCTTGGGGAACCCCATCTCGAAGTCTGATCAATGGAGAGCCCAAACTGGGTTGAAATTCCATAGAGCTCACAGCCACATTGAGCACAAGGGCCGGTGTTTCTGCCAACAGCCATTCCGCTTAATGCAAATACAATAAATTCCAATCACACACAAATTTAGCAATAGAGAGAGGGAAGCTTTAAAACTTATAACAGAAATACTAAAGATGCACTGGATGGAAAAGAAAAACTATTATTCTCTCTCCAATATATAATGCGAGTAGCTTTTGGCCAATTTTACCCCTACAATTAGTCATGGCGAGGGGCGTTACTTTGATTTTAAAAGGAAAATAGATGTGTGTCCCTTCAACCTGTGCATTTTTGTCATTTCAAATCCTTCTTGTAAGCAGTGTTCGAAGTTTCGGTATCGCTACAAGTTTCGCTAGCCAGGGAACAATATCAATATTGCCGATAATATCGCTGATAACAGCAAATGCGGGGAAAATGGAAAAAAACTATGGAATTTTTTAGTGAAACTTCAGGAAATGATAAAATACACATATTTACATATTTAGGAATAAAAAAAATTGCAAAAAGATTGCATACATAATAGGTTTCTATTTAATAGGGGCCTAAAAGCTTTTGGGTTGTAAGAAATCAGTCCAACCATCCCATCCATCCCATCTATCCATCCAGTATATGACCTTTCATCCAAACATCCATTGATATTTCAGAATATAGGCAACACATGATATTTTCAAACAAATTGTTAACAACTAAAAAAGAAACTAAAGATTGTGGTCTTGTTATTGCCATGTTGCGATAATTATAACGTCGTGATATTATCAATATTATCGTCGACAAATTGAACGCTGCATACAACCATGCGCCCATAAAAAAACATAAAACGGGAATTTTTTAATATACAAATTTTTGGCGTATCGATACATTGGCGATATTATCAAAATATTGCACATACATTGGCGATACAAACAACACTTCGAATTTACACGGTAAAAAATATTGGCGATACACCAGCGGTATCAATGCATTATTGACAATACAAACGACGCCTGAAATTTACACAATTGAAAATATTGACGATATCGATACATTGGCGATATTTAGTGATACATTGCCAACACCGAGAATTTTTTATACTATCAGTGTTATCAGTATCTCTACCAGTTTATCGGTATCGCGGAGCTAAAAATAGAGATAATATCGGGGATATTTGGATAATATCGGAGATAATTCAAACACTGCCTGTAAGTAGCTCACTCCACATTCCTCCTCTTTGCATGTAGCTCAAATATATATCTTGGGTTTGCCTCAAAGTATCACTAATGCAACCTACTAAAAGACTGGTACAAAGAAGGCTCATCACTAGCAAGTGGCGATATCAGAACATGGAACACCGCTTGCCTATTGCCCATTATCCTCACAAGCCAAGCTAGTAGTCCCACATTACTGGGGCACAAACATGCATATGGGTACCAACCACCTCATAGTGTGAAAGGAAACTAACTTGTTTAATCAATCTTAAGCTCTCCACAATCTCAACAATTGTTAACAAATGGAAAAAGAAGCTACTCATTATGGTTAGAACACATGTGGCAAGTTGCTACCAATTGAAGTATATCTTATGACTTATGAGTAACATTTTTAAGAAGCTCATGGCTTTGTTTTTAAATAAAGAAAAGAAGCTTTCTTTCTTAATCCAAACTAGAATCTTGATTAGCTTCCGCCTAATGTTTAGCATTCATACTCTTGCACATGTTACATCACACCACCATTTGTTCGATTGTTTTGCAGCAAGCTCTAATCAAGATCTAAAGAAGTCCCAGCATAAAACAATACCCAACATCAATGTAATAAAATAAAAAAATAATTTGAAGCTTCAAGTTGTTCTTTAGTTTTACTAAGGACTATTACACTCGTCACTGGAAACTAACATTGTGATGCAGGATGCCCTAATCGTGATGCATGCTCATAAACATATGTAATCCAGCGGAAATAAATAGCAATAATAATCTAAAATTCAGCATCTACCATCATAAATTAAGAAAATCATAAAAGAGGCATGCAATGGAGCGGGCCATCATCACAACCACAAAGTAAGAAATTTAAATAATGCATAGGTTGGATCCGGCGAGGGATGGAACCTCCCGATCTTGCATGGTCATAACCCAATCGAACAATGGGGTTCACTAGTCCGAGGGATCAAAGGATTTTTCGAATTACGGAATTGGAAATTTGAGAAATTGGGGTTTTGATTCAATTCTCAAGTTTAGGGTTCAAGGATTAGGAGATAATAGAAATAGAGAGAGAAGGAAGAATAACTTGCCTTAGAAGAATGTTGGAGAGGCATAAGAAGAAAAGAGAAGAAGATTTGGGAAGAAGATGAAGTTCCATGAGAGAGAGAGAGAGGCAACCAAAAGGCTTGCTTTTCATAATCAACAACTAATGAAAAAGTTTAGGGCAACACCCTAATAAAATTCAAAGTTAGCATAATTACCAAAATACCCCTACTAACAAAATTTCAAAAAAAAAGACATTTGTATGGAAAAAAATGTGCGCACACTAATCTAAAACTCAAATAAGTAAAAATACATAAAATAAACTCAAATCTAAGATGTCCGATGTGCCCCGATGATGGTGTGATGAAAGTGAGCCACGACGAACCAACAGTCCGATCACATCATCATCGCAATCCAACGGTTCGATCATCTCCTCCAAGCAACTTACACATGTCTTCCCAAGATGGGGTTTTCTCAAATGTCTCGGACTACATGTGTAAGGTCTTCAATGCTCCTCAAGTCATCGCGAACGATCCAGGCCCATCATCATCAAGTCATAAAGATATAGGTGTCACTCGCCTCCTACACTGATAAACCCTAAAGGGCTTGATGTCCGCATCACATTGTTTCCTCAAAGAGCTCAAAATCAGACAACATGAAAAGGCTAACACATGCTATCAAAGAATGTCCGCCAGAAATTACTTTTTATTGATATATAAATCAAGAAAATAATTACATTTACAAAAAAAAAAAAAAAAAAGTGTCAAGAACTACAAGTGCTTCATGAAGTTTCCTCAGCATCCGTAGAAACATCTGCATTCTAAATGTGCATGTTTCATTGTAATTAGAACTGTTGATTTGGTGGATCATCACATATTCACATGGATGAGCTGTAGCTCAAAAATCAAGATGATAAGACATGTAGGCAACTGATCATTGTCTTGCAAAAACATGGCAGCAAAAGACGAAAAATGGTTCACATCAATTGGTAACACTCGCACTGAAAGCATGGTTGGGATCGTCCAATCACTGCAATTTTCGTCCACGGCCAATCCACTTGATGACCCGACAGACTAATGGCTCATGTCACCACCATGTGCATGTGGGTAATGAATGTCCTTTGAAACTTTCATGAAGTGCACATCATTATAAGCATTTCTTTAACTTTGTAAACTATCCAATAACGACGAGCTCTATTAAAAATGTGCATAGTTATCAGAACTGTTGATTTAGCAGGTCATCACACGTTCACATGAATGGGCCATAGCTCAAAAATCAAGATGATCAAACTAATGTAGCTATCTGATCTGTCTTTTAAAAACATGAAAGCAAAAGACGAGCAATGGTTCACATTAAATGGGCAAAACAAGCAATGAAAGCATGATTAGAATTCTCCAATCACTTTGGTCTACCGCCAATCCACTTGATGAGTCAAGAGACCAATAGCTAATGTCACCAACATGAATGTGGGGAATGAATGTTCTACAAAACATTCATGAAGCACGCATCATTGTAAGAGTGTCTCAGCTTCATAATGTATCCAATAAAACAACCATGACTAAAAAGACTAACCAGGGGCTTACCTTCTTGCAAATTGAATAGCATTGCCCCCAACACCTGAGAAACAGTCAATAACAGTTCCAGTCCCACTCCTCTCCGCATGCCTAATGGCTATATCTTCGGGAGTAACCGAAAACCATCCTTCTTCATCCATTTTAATACCGTCATCATATCTTGAGAAAAGACTGTACCGATGGTACCAATACTTGGCAGTACGCCGGCTGATGCCTTCTGATGCAGAGGGTCTTGACACCTTGACTAATGACATTTTGACTAAAGAAACATACAAAGAATATCAGAATGCAATTTTAGGGAAAAAAATTTAGAAAGAAAATTGAAGTTTGAAAATTGTGGGTTGTTAAATGATGAGTTTGGCTCCTATGATAGTTCACCACCATTTTTGAAGATGATGGCCACTCATCCTCCTCACATGTGGCACTCGTGCAAAGCTCCGAGACCTTTGAATTGTGTTGCACATTATAGATGAAGCATATCTAGCAAATCACACTAATTGCAAAATCCTAACTATTCAATTGAGGGCTCTCTTCTTCTTTTTGTGAGAGATATCAATTGATGGCTATCAAATGGATGGTTAAAAGAAAATGGTAACTGGTCCAATTCTAAGGGCAAACTCTCGTGGCTACTATCATATTCTCAGTGTAATTTTTTAGTTATGCTCATCCACAATCAATAAGTGATTTGGATAGTCTGGATTGCCGTGCAACCATGCCATGTGTACAGTGAAAGAGTCGCCACCATATTCAAAATGGTCATGAATGAGTCTAGCTCTGAATGGATTCGTTCAGTGTTTAATATTTATCCATGAAAGTTGATATTCGTTTGAAAAACTGAGAGCAAAGTAGCAATCAATTTCAGGAAAAAGAAACAAAACAGAATTCAGTATCTTCATTCATACACAGTGGAAGGACCAGGTATACAGCTTCCAATGGATAGGAGAAAAATTGTACAGATCAGGCAATCCTGCCTATCCAATTGAAGTTCTGCTTAAAAGAGTCTGACACGCTTGTCTTTGTAATTTAACCATATTTTTGCTCCCCACTACAAGGTGATGAGGACACAAGACCATTTCAAGTGTAGCAACGAAGAAAGCGTCACCCACAAGCACCGTCCTTGTGAATAGGCGACTATTGAGGAGCTTAAGACCCTCCACACGTGATCAGACACATAGAAGACCCCATCCAGGGAGGACACGTGTGTAGGAAGAAGGAAGAAAAGGACTGAAGAGCTGAAGACTTCGGGCGCCCGATCGGGCGCCCGAACTTAGCCTCTCGAGCGCCCGAAACTCTCTGGACGTTTTTGGACGTCTTCGGGCGCCCGATCGGGCGCTCGACCGAGCGCCCAAACTTTTGGGCAGTTTTGCTTATTTACGCGTTTTTGATTAGTTTAGGGATAGTTTAGTACTTTTACTTGTTTTATTTGCTTATTTAAGTGGGCTAGGCCCTAAACACGAAAATTAATTTGATATTGATTAATGAAAGCCGCTTTGAGCTTCCTCCTGCCTCCTCTCTCTCTCTCATGGTGATGCTTCTTCCTCTTCCTTGATCTTTTTCTTCTGACTTCTTCTTGTGCCCCTTCAAGTTCTTCCAGGTAATTACTTTCCCCTTCTACATACTATTTTGCCAATCCTTCCTCGATCAAAACTTTGGGAATCAAACTAAACCCTAAAATCCCAAATTCCCAAATCCCTAATCCGAGAAACTTCCTGATTCTTCGGACTAGTGATTTTCATTAATCGATCGGGTATAGCCATGCAAGATCGGGAGGTTCCATCCCTCGCCGGATCCAACCTATGCATTAATTGAATCCCATACTCCATGGTTGTGATGATGGCCCGTCTCATTGCATGTTTCCTTTATGTTTTCCTTAGTTTATTATGATTAATACTAGATTTCATTATTATTATTGTTTTTACTTCCGCTGAATAATTGTGTTCATGAGCATGCATCATATTTAGGGCTGTCCTGCATCAAATTTGGTATCAGAGAATAGGCTTGCATGGGTTTTGTCTAGATCGATTTTATCAAAAATTAGGGTTTTGATTTTAGGTTTAACTTAGGAAAGTCCAGATTTAGAAAGTTTTCAATTTTAGAAACTTTCCTAATTTGGAAAATTTCCAAATTTGAGTCGTTTTCCATTTTATTTTATTTGAGTCAGTTCATATTAGTTTCGCATTCATCACATTCATCGCATCCATCTTGTGAGTCAATACACCTAGTGGTTCGGTTGGGTAGAGTTTTGGTTCAAGTCTTATTTGTATGCCCACTAGGAGAAGTAGAGGTTTTGGACTCCAACCTACCATGAGTAACGAGCAGTTATCTGAGCAACTTGCTCAATTGATACAAAAGATAACCGCCCTAGAGGCAAGTCACAAGCGTGATTTTGCCCGCCTTGAGGACCAGATCACCACTACCAGGACCAAGGTTGAGCAACTAGAGGCGTCCCAAAGAGAAAACCCAGCTATTGGGGATGATGCGCACTCCCAAGTGGGAGGAATCATAGAGGAACGCACTGCCACACGTGGAGGTGGTGAAGATGGGGATCGTGGTAACGGTCGTGGTGTTGTGCGAGAGGCACGAGCCACATATGAGCATCAACACTGCTATGATCCAGATGAGCGTGCGATGAAGAGTGTTAGAGTCGAGGCCCCGAGTTTTGATGGGCGCTTGGACCCCAAGGTATTCCTTTACTGGGTTGCTGAAATAGACCACTACTTTGAGTGGTATGGCATGTCAGAAAACCGTCAAATGCGGTTTGCTAAGATGAAGCTTGTGGGTCAAGCCAAGCTCTTTTGGACCAACACCGAGCATAGGATAGAAAGAAGTGGTAGAGCCCCTATCACACATTGGTATGAGATGAAGGAGAAGTTGAAGGAGAAGTACCTTCCTCTCTCATACCGTCAGAAGCTCCTTGACCAATGGCAATCCTTGCACCAAGGGTCAATGTCTGCCGCTGATTACATCGCTAAGTTTGAAGAATATGTGATGCGATGTGATATCCAAGAAAACCCTCTAGTAACGCTCTCGCGTTTTAAGACGGGCCTTCGTGCGGATCTTCAGCGCGAGCTTATGACTCGGCCCTTAACGGACTTGGATGAAGCAAATCAAGTCGTGCAGGAGTTAGAGCAGTATCTAAAGACTCCTGTAGTTCGTCGTTTCGAGTCCCGAGACTCCAATGCTAGATCTAGTTCCTAGGGAACTAGACCTAATGTTGGTAGTCAACCTAGGGCATAGGCGACCATTCCGCTTAGACCTAGGGAGGACAAGGGCAAAGGGGTTCTTGGTGCCGGTCCTAGCAACACAAGCCACGTGAGGTGCTATGAGTGTGGCAATCTGGGCCACATGACTAATCAGTGTCCTACGAAGAACCGTGGGAAAGCCTTAGTTATAGGCGAGTCCTACGAAGGTGAAGATGACCAGGGTGATTATGAAGTTGAAGAGTATCACCCTGAAGGAGGACTTACTGATGATGAAGAGTTAGATGGGGAAGCAACGGTTGCAGTAGTCAGGCGTGTGCTAGCTCAATCTAGAAGTAGTGCTGACTGGCGTCGGAGCACTATCTTCTACACTATTGCCAAGTGTGGTGAAAAGAATTGTAAGGTGATAGTGGACAGTGGAAGTTGTCAGAATGTGATTTCCACTAACACCTTAGAGCGCTTGAAACTGAAATCCACACCTCATCCAGACCCATATAAAGTTTCGTGGGTTGACAAGACATCCCTATCTGTCACCCATCAATGTCTAGTCCCCATCGAGTTTGGGTCATACAAGGAGTCCCTGTGGTGTGATGTTTTACCTATGGATGTGGGACATGTTATCCTAGGTAGACCGTGGCTATTCGATAATGATGTCACAATCTTTGGCCGTTTTAATGCGTGTACCTTCATGCATAACGGTAAAAAGATCAAACTTAACCCTATGCCACCTGAGAGCACACTAGGGAAGAAAAAGGATGAGAAGGCAAGTGAGCCTAAAGGAGTGGGGAAATCCAAGCCTAAGTCTCTACATATAATAAATGCAAGAGAGTTTGAAAAAGAGACTAAGGAGGATTCTATGGTGTATGCCCTTGTGGCTAGAGAGATTCCACCTGAGGTTCCATTAGAGTTACCCCGTGAGGTGACTTCGGTTCTGAAGGAATACAGTGATGTATTTCCTGAAGATTTACCGAATGAGTTGCCACCTATGAGGGACATACAGCATGCCATTGATCTTGTCCCAGGGTCTACTCTACCGAACCTTCCTCACTACAGGATGAACCCTGCAGAGCATGCAGAATTAAAGAGGCAAGTTGATGAGCTTCTGCAAAAGGGTTTCATCCAAGAGAGTATGAGCCCGTGTGCCGTGCCTATATTGTTGACGCCAAAGAAAGATGGCACGTGGCGAATGTGTGTGGACAGCCGTGCCATAAACAGAATTACTGTCAAGTACAGGTTCCCCATACCTAGACTTGATGACATACTTGACATGATGGCCAGATCCACTATATTCTCTAAGATAGACCTCAAGAGTGGATATCACCAAATCCGTATACGTCCAAGGGATGAATGGAAAACTGCGTTTAAAACAAAAGATGGGTTGTAAGAGTGGTTGGTCATGCCCTTCGGCTTGACTAATGCACCCAGTACGTTCATGCGGGTGATGACACAAACTTTGAGGCCGTTCATGGAAAAGTTCCTAGTAGTGTATTTTGACGACATCCTTATTTACAGTACCACTAAGGAATCACACCTTGAACATTTAAAGAAGGTTTGTAGCGTCCTTAGGAAAGAAAAGTTGTACGCTAATCTTAAGAAATGCGCATTCATGTCCAGCCAAGTTATGTTCTTAGGATTCATAGTGTCATCTGAAGGGATGCGTGCAGACCCTGAAAAGGTCAGGGACATAGTTGAGTGGCCAGAACCGAGGAACATTCATGAGGTGTGAAGCTTTCACGGCCTAGCAACTTTCTATCGTCGGTTCATTAGGAGTTTTAGCACGATCATGGCTCCCATCACAGAATGCATGAAAAAGGGAGAATTCGTGTGGTCTAAAGCCGCAGTCAAGGCTTTTAAGGAGATTAAGGGCAAAATGGTAGAAGCTCCTGTCATGCGTCTACCTGACTTTTCTAAAGTCTTTGAAGTAGCGTGTGATGCGTCTGGTGTCGGTATAGGTGGAGTGTTGAGTCAAGAAGGACACCCAGTGGCCTATTTCAGTGAGAAGCTGAATGAGGCAAAACAAAAATACTCCACGTACGACAAAGAATTTTATGCGGTAGTGCAATCCCTGAGACATTGGCGACACTATCTCCTACCGCAGGAATTCGTCTTGCTTTCTGACCACGAGGCCTTGAGATATTTGCATTCTCAGAAGAAACTCAACCTAAGGCATGCCAAGTGGGTAGCGTTTCTTCAGGAATATTCATTTGTTTTGAAACATAAAGCCAGGGTTGAAAACAAACCAGCGGATACCCTTAGTAGAAGAGTGGCGTTGCTCAACTCCTTGAGTGTAGAGGTAGTCGGGTTTGAGCAACTGAAAGATGAATACCCCACATGTCCTGATTTTGGGGGTACTTACGCGTCGCTCTCTAGTGACCAGCGCATTATGGGCGAATATGTTCTTAAAGATGGCTTCCTTTTCAAGGGAGACAAGACTTTGCATTCCCCGTATGTCCCTTCGTGAATTCCTCATCTGGGAGCTTCATTCAGGAGGGATAGCTGGCTATTTTGGTCGTGATAAGACCATTGCCCTTGTGGAAGATCGTTTCTATTGGCCAAGTCTCAAGCGAGATGTAGCCAAAGCTTTAGGGCAGTGTCGTACTTATCAACTGGTAAAGCAGAGAAAGCAAAATACCGGGCTGTATACGCCATTGCCAGTGCCACATGCTCCGTGGCAGGACATTAGTATGGACTTCGTGCTTGGGCTTTCCAAGACAACAAAAAAGCACGATTCCATTTTCGTCGTGATGGACCGTTTCTCTAAAATGGCGCATTTCCTCCCATGTTCGAAAACGTCAGATGTGTCTCATGTTGCTCGTATCTTTTTTGATGGTGTGGTGCGTCTCCATGGGTTACCTAAAACCATAGTGTCTGATCGTGATGTTCGATTCACTAGCTATTTTTGGAAGACACTGTGGCACATTATGGGAACTCGTTTGCAATTCTCTACTGCTTACCACCCACAGACAGACAGTCAAACTGAAGTGGTAAACCGTAGTCTTGGAAATCTTTTACGTTATCTAGTGGGTGATCATGTTAAGACTTGGGACCTAATTTTACCAACTGTTGAATTTGCTTATAATAGGTCAGTAAATCGATCTACAGGGATGAGTCCATTTGAAGTTGTTAATGGGTATAAACCTAGAATGCCAATAGATCTCTTACCCATGTCTGTCACCCAAAGGTCTTCTGAATCAGCCGATGCATTTGCACGACATATCCATGAATTGCATACACATATTAGACAGCGGATAAGTAAGAGTAATGATAATTATAAAATTTCAGCTGATCTCATCGTAGACTGCAAGATTTTCAAGAAGGAGACTATGTAATGGTGAGGGTAAGGCCAGAGCGGTTCTCACAGGGTTCCGCTAAGAAATTACAAGCGCGTAGTGCTGGACCATTCAAGATAGTGCAGAAAATTGGGTCCAATGCGTATCGGATTGACCTTCCACCTGAAATAGGCATTAACCCGACTTTCAATGTAGAAGATCTAGTCCGTTCCCCTGACCCTACCATTGATCCATCACTTCATTCATGGCCCTATTCTGATTTTGCTTCACAACCCCTTCCACCCCTCCCTCCACCTATTGTCCATAAAGAAGAAATTGAAGAGATCTTGGATGATGAGACAGTATCTACTAGAGATGGAGGTTTTCAGAGGTATCTTGTCAAATGGAGGAACAAACCACCTTCTAAATCTACATGGTTGACTGAAGCGGAAGTGCAGCGTGTTGATCCAGACTTACTAGAGCGCCACAAGAGCTTTAACTCGTCGGAGTCGAGTTTTTCTCACCCGAGGGGAGTTGATGAGGACACAAGACCATTTCAAGTGTACCAACGAAGAAAGCGCCACCCACAAGCACCATCCTTGTGGATAGGCGACTATTGAGGAGCTGAAGACCCTCCACACGTGATCAGACACATAGAAGACCCCATCTAGGGAGGACACGTGTGTAGGAAGAAGGAAGAAAAGGACTGAAGAGCTGAAGACTTCGGGCGCCCGTCGGGCGCCCGACCATTGCCTTCGGGCGCCCGAACTTAGCCTCTCGAGCGCCCGAAACTCTCTGGACGTTTTTGGACGTCTTCGGGCGCCCGATCGGGCGCTCGACCGAGCGCCCAAACTTTTGCGCAGTTTTGCTTATTTACGCGTTTTTGCTTAGTTTAGGGGTAGTTTAGTACTTTTACTTGTTTTATTTGCTTATTTAAGTGGGCTAGGCCCTAAACACGAAAATTAATTTGATATTGATTAATGAAAGCCGCTTTGAGCTTCCTCCTGCCTCCTCTCTCTCTCTCATGGTGATGCTTCTTCCTCTTCCTTGATCTTTTTCTTCTGATTTCTTCTTGTGCCCCTCCAAGTTCTTCCAGGTAATTACTTTCCCCTTCTACATACTATTTTGCCAATCCTTCCTCGATCAAAACTTTGGGAATCAAACTGAACCCTAAAATCCCAAATTCCCAAATCCCTAATCCGAGAAACTTCCTGATTCTTCGGACTAGTGATTTTCATTAATCGATCGGGTATAGCCATGCAAGATCGGGAGGTTCCATCCCTCGCCGGATCCAACCTATGCATTAATTGAATCCCATACTCCATGGTTGTGATGATGGCCCGTCTCATTGCATGTTTCCTTTATGTTTTCCTTAGTTTATTATGATTAATACTAGATTTCATTATTATTATTGTTTTTACTTCCGCTGAATAATTGTGTTCATGAGCATGCATCATATTTAGGGCTGTCCTGCATCACAAGGCCATGGGATTCTTTTTTCTTCGGGGGCCCACAGGCTGAACAATTTCAATCTTGCTGGGCAAGCCCTAAATAATGTAGGTTTAAGGGCTACATTTTTTTATTTTTATTTTTTTGTGTGTGAAGGATAATGAGTTTGGGACTACAAGTCATCATGTCAATTTTTTTTTCCTCCAACCTTTTAGGGTTCCTGATTAGCCTGTTGTAATAGACCTGACATTTGCAAGTGGCTAGACTATAACCTTTTATGGTTCCCGATCATGGTTAGCCCGTTGTCATAGGCCTGACATTTGCAAGTGCCTAAACTAAGGACTTGTCCAATTTGTGCTCTTCCTGTACACTAGAGGCTATGTGAATAGAGCGCAAAGAATAGTAGAGAAAGCTAGAATTGTGTATAGTCTAGAGATCTCTGGAATGTTATAGAGTTCTCTAGCGAGTCTTTGTAGACAGTGTAGTGTAAAATTATCTAGAGGGTTTCTACAGTGTTCTTAGCCATTGGATGATCACTACATGGCTTCATCCTAGCCATCCATTAAAGTAGCTAGAAGGTTCCTAGATCTAGATTGTAACTGACCTAAGAAAGATGCAGAACCGCATTTTCTATGACCTGTTCCAATCATCAATTTTTTGCTTTGACTTAGGGCTGTTCAAAAAACCAACCAAACCGGACCAAACTAGTTGGTTTCGGTCGGTTTTTCATTCTATTTTGGGTCGGTCCGGTTTTTTTATATTAAAATCGAGAATGTCGGTTTGGTTGTTGGTTTGTGAAAATTATAAACTGCTTTCAACCAAACCAAACCGACTATATATATATATATATATATATATATATTTGAATTATATTTATTAATGTTACCCCTGTCGTATGGCCCACCTTGATAATATCTTATACATCCATGCCATCCAATTGTTTTCTCAACCCATTTTAAGATGTGTTCAGATCTAAATCTTAGGTGGACCACACCACAGGAAAAATGTCCCTCAGGCACACTTGAAGAAGATTTACAATGTGATTTGCCATACAACCCATCGATAAGGTCAAACAGACCTGGACGAAGGGAAAAGTCAAATTTCACTTTCAGCTTGATCCAAAACTTTTGTGGCCTATAATTATAAATAGTTTTAATGGCCATTCATCAGTTTTTACATTGGTGTGGTCCACCAAAGATTTGAATCTTCTTAATTTTTTTAATGTTATCATGAAACCGACAAAACCGAACCGACCCGAATTTATCCGGTTCGGTTCGCTTCGTGAGGCTTCATCGGTTCGGTTCGGTTGTTAAATATTCAAAACCGACTGAGTCGGTTCGGTTGTTAAATATTCAAAACCGACTGAGTCGGTTCGGTTGGGTATCGCCCCTCAAAACCGAACCGACCGAACCGTGCACAGCCCTACTTTGACTACAAGATTCCATGTATGAATATTTCCTGACTTTCAATGAACTGAAATATCTTAGCCTAGATGGAAGTCTGCTCCAATTCTTCAGATTTAACCTCTTGCCATATCATCTAGAGAGAGTAGAGTAAAATTATCTAGAAGGTTCTAGAGTGTTCTTGGCTATTTGATGATCATCAATGGCTTCATCCTAGCCATCCATTAAAGTAGCTAGAAGATTTTAAGGTTTATATTGTAATTTGTAACCAATCTCAGAAAGTTTTAAGCTTTAGGAGCTTTGCGTAATAGAAGCATTCTTCACTTCCTTCTCGCTCTTGTGTGCTCATCTCTTCCAAGTGGCTTGGCTACGCTTAGGTGATTGGCTAACTCAACCACAAAGGATTGTGAGTCGAATGCCACACAGTCTATGCTTGAGGAGCACTCAGGCTGTGACACCGTGGACTAACCATTTTTGGCAAATTTTCAAGGAAGTTATGGTGTTAATTATGGTTTTTGTCCTGCACCATTTTCAAAGTGATGGTGATTCATCAGCGTACATGCACAATAATAGGAACCTTCGAAACGTGGGGCCCTAATAGGAAAGTTTCTAGTAGATTTGCACAAAATTAAGGAGTACAATTTGCACGATATAATAAATTATTTGATTGGACGTTTCAATTGGTTTGCATAATTTTAAGATAGATAGTTAAGTAGGCATCTTTGATTAATGTGATTAGCAATTTGCATGATAGGATTAGATTGAAAGCTAGTTGTCATAGTTATCTTTGATGAGAGAAATTGTCAACAAGTACTTATGGTTTTATTGTATGAAGGGGGAGAAGCAATCTATTTCAATCTTGTAAGGAGGTTTGCCCCCTCAAAAAGTGGCAAGTTATCAATAAATATATTTACTTTTTATTTCTTCTAGGTACATATCAGCGCCATTGTGGATGGATCAAAGCCCAAGAATTGCATGGACAGGATGATCTTAAACATCTGGTTTATCTCATGAATATGGGACCCCTAATCAATTTGATAGCCACCAATTGGACCACTAAGATTGTTCAATCAGTGTGGTCTTTAGGATATGTCCCATCCACAATGGGACCCATGATCTGGACAGTTGAAGTTTCCTCGAATGAAGGCAGTAGGTACTTTCAGGTGTATTTTTTGAAACAAAGGTCAGAAGCTTTTAGTGTTTTCAAGCAGTTTAAAGCCTACATTAAAAAACAAAGTGGTTGGTATCTAAAAGCTTTGAGATCTAATATAAGTAGTGAATTTATCTTCTAAGTGGTTTCATGAGTTCTGTAAAAAAAATGGGATCAAGGATCAACTAACCAATAGCTATTCCCCTTAGCAAAATGGCATTGCAAAGAGGAAGAATAGAATTATTGTGCATATGGCCAGGAGTATATTTAAAGCAAGTCTCTACTAAAACAGTTTTGGGCAATAGTTGTGGCCTGTGCAGTATATGTTTTAAACAGGTGCCCTAAAAAGAGTGTTCCTAATGTCTCCTGAGGAAGCATGGAGTGTCAAGAAGCCAGATGTCTCATATTTGAGGGTATTTGCATATTCCCATATGCCTAATGAGCATAGAAAGAAACTTCATAATAAAAGTGAAAAGTGAATCTCCATCGGCTACAATGATGTGATTAAGGGTTATAAGTAAATGATCTAAAGACAGACGAGGAAAAAGATGAGTGGAGATGTCATCTTTGTTGAAGATAAAGTATAGCCATGACCTATTAACGAAAAGACAATTTGGAATCAGAATTGACGTTGAAAAGCATGTACAAGAAAGACCACAGCCAAGATCTAGCGATTTTCCTTTATCTAATGATTCTCCTTCACCTTCTTCATCTTCGGCCTGAGAACTAACAAGTCGTCATAATAAAAGCTCCTATGTTTTGCCAACTCACTTGCAGGATTGAGTGGTTGGTGATTACAATGAGGTCCCCGATGAATTTGCTTTATTTGTAAATTTTCATCCCATAAGCTCTGAAATTATAGCAGATGATGAAAGATGAGTTCAAGCCATGGATAAGGAAATTCCTTCCGTTAAGAAGAAGGATACTTAGGAGCTCACTTCTCTTCCTAAAGGAAAGAAAGCGATTGGTATCAAGTGGGTTCTCAAGGCCAAATACAAGCCAAATGGTGAAGTAGAAAGTTTGAAAGCCAAATTGGTTGCAAAAAGGTACAAGCAAGAGCCAATTATCAATTCTTTTGAAGTTTTTGCACCATTTACGAAACATGATACTCTTCAAATGATCGTTGCATTGGGGGCCCAAAATAGAGAAATTTATCAGGTAGATCTTAAATCAACCTTTTTTGAATAGTGAGCTTGAAGAAGAGGTCTATGTTGAATAACCTACGGGTTATGTAAAGAAGTGCCAGAAAAAACAAGGTGTGCAGATTAAAGAAGGCCTTCTACTGTTTGAAGCAAACACCTCAAGCATGATACACATATTGATACTTGCAAAGTCATCATGTTTTCAAAAGTGCTCGTATAAACACCCCCTTTATATTAAGTCTAATTCAAATACAGATATGCTCATTGTTTGCCTCTATGCAGATGACTTGACATTTACTAAAAATAACCTAAAGATGTTTGATGAATTCGGGAAGGCTATCATCATCCAATTTGAGATGACAGATACAGGAATTATATCTTACTTTCTTAGTATTGAAGTTTTACAGACAGATGATAGCATATTCATATTCCAGAGGAAGTATGTCAAGCATATCTTAGAAAGTTCAAGATGGGTAAGGGCTCGTTTGGGAGCTTATAAATGGAAGTACATGGGAAATGGATTTGGAGGTAAATGAATTAGGAGTAAATGGCTTTGCATAGTTGTGTTTGGATAGGAGTAAATGAAATACATTTGAAATCAATATATTTCGCTTGGATGAGAGTAAATGGGAGGAATTGGAATGCATTTGAAAATTTTAATATATTCACATGAATATACGTGATATCCGAAATAAGCTTTAATATCCTAACTTAGTGTACATATGTGATATTTAATAGAATGATTGTAATTAGCCCATTGAAATGTATACTACAACAAAAAATGAGGATATTTCAATCCTCTGGTAGGCCACAAACGTAAGGATCACAAGCAAGCAACTTGTGAACGTTTTTTAACCGTCCATTTAGATGGCCATCCTAAAGATGGATAGGGTCATTCTTTTGGTATAATTTTAGTGATGTAGCCAATATTTGGATTGTCGGAGAGCATCATTAGTGTCACACCTATATCGTGGACATGTGCATAGTGGCACCTTTGTTTACACGTGCGACTCTCCAAGGAAGCTTCAAAAGGCATTTCACCCTATTTAATTCCAAATCCTCTCTTAGAGAGGATTTCATTTACATGCACATTTGCTCCCATTTACTTCCATCCAAACACACCCTAAGTGTAAGCCGATCTATACTCCAATTGAAGTACAATTAATACTAGAAAAGCACAATAATGGTGAGCAAATTAATCATTCTTACTTTAAGGGCATGTTTGGATTACGGTTTACAACTGTAATGTAAAGTGTCATCATTACAAATTACAATACCTTTCATATGGAAATCAGGTAATTTGACTGACGATTCCTAGGTTTGGATAGGAATGGTAAACTTGTAAAGATATTACTTCTAGAATACTGTTATGTCAAATCAACAAGAAAAATGTTAAATCACTATGGTAAAAATACACTAATTTGTGTGTTTGGATAGGGGATTTCCACCACAATACGATGTAAAATTGTAATTATTAGAAATTTCTTTACATGTCTCGTATTACATCTGCATTTGAACGCTGAATTATGTGGATAAACAAACATTGTAAAACTATAATGATGACAATTTTAGATTACATTATGTTTGTAAACCGTAATCCAATTACACCCTTAAGGGCATGTTTGAAACAACATAGTGAATTGCATTGTCATAATGATTACCTTGGAATATTGAGCAGCAAATCTGGCATTTGGAATTGAAAAACTTCCTTTGCCTTAAACATTGCATTACGTCACAATTCGAGGGTAGACACATGTATTGTAGCAGAATGAAGTATGTGTTATATCCACATTGCCCTTCGGTTTTGCCAGATCATTTTAGGACATGAGCCCAAAAATGAGGCAAATCCAAAGCTCAAGTGACTACACCACAGAAAGATTGAACACCTACTATTGAAAAAATCTTAGGGCACACAAGTTTTGGATCATGCTGATATTTGTATTTTCCCTTCACCCATGTTTTTCTAACCTTATGAACAGGTTGGATGGCAAATAAGCATTACAGTGGACCCAAGTAAGGTTTCAATGGTCAGCATCATTGTCCCCCCTGCTTTCTGTGGTGTGGTCCACTTGAGCTTTGGATCTGCCTCATTTTTGGGCTCATGCCCTAAAATGATCTTGCAAAACCGATGCATGGTGTAGATATAACACATACATCATGGTGGGGCCCATAGAACTTTGACACGTTAACAAACAGACTTTTGTGCTATGTTCTTCTACATTAACACAATCCGAGCCGTGGGACTTGAAGCTCAAATACAAGGAATTATTCAAGCTCTCCCAAACAGCTGGGTAATGTCATGATTGAATTAATGCAATACATTACTTCCAAATTCCGCCATCCAAACACGCCCTAAGAATTTAGTAGGTAGTCTTCACTACTTCTACTAGAGCTGATGTCGTTTATGAAGTGGAGCTCGTTAATAGATTCATGGAAATGCTGAACCAGACACTTGCAGGCGGCAAAGAGGATTTTGAGGTACATCAAAGCTACTCAAGATCATAGTATGTTTTATACACCTGTTTCAAATTCAGAACTCGTGGAGTACATAGACAGTGATTGGGCAGGTGATCTTGAGAAGAGGAAGAGTACTTCCACATTCAGATTTCATCTGGTGGTTCTATATAGTAGAATTTGAAGGGTTTTCATCTTCCATACCTCGCTTTTTCTTGCGTTTGAGTTTCTTTGGATTAGATACTGGTTTTGCCACCTTCCAGTCGATCTCGGATGGCTCCTCGATTGCCATTCTCACAGATGACAGAGGCCTTTTGGCAATGCGAAAGTTCGTATGAGTGCGAGTGCTGGAAGAAGAGAAGCAGCAATAACAAAGGAGGGAAGGAGGGACGGAAATGACAGGTCTGCCCTACGGTTTTCTCAAGAAAAACCGGGAAATGGGCGTTTGGACTTTTAGACCGGGCGGGGGCATTGATTGTTGAAGCGCGAGAAATGGGGAATCGGATTGCGTAAGCGTCCGACCAGATCTGTGTGGCGCCCACCTTGATGTATCTGTTTATCCACGCCGTCCATTCCTTTAATAGGGTATGGCCCCCAAAATGAGTCAGATCCAACGCTCCAGTTGACGACAACAAATAATACGCTTGGTTGCATTAAATGCACGTTATAAGCAAAAAGCATTAATACAAATTGCATTAAATGCAGGATTCATCTTTAGTGTGGTGTACTAAAGCGTTGTATCTGCGTGATATAAGAAAAGGGATGGACGGCGTGGATGAACAGTTACATGAAGGCAGACACCCACACATATCTGGTCGGACGTTTAAAGGTCCGACCGGATCCGCGTCCGAGAAATGACGCCAATGGATGCTGTCTCTGGTGACATCCACTCCGTCCATCAGTTTCGCCAGTTCATATTGGGATGTGAGCCCGAATATCAGCTAGATTCAAAAGTCAAGTGGGCCACACCACAGGAAACAGCGGGGATGGGAATGCCCACCATTGAAACCTTCTTGGGGCCGCCTAAGCTTTGGATCAGGTGATATTTGGTCGTAGGACTTATGAAAAGGTCGGTGAAAGTGCCACGTGTCGGCAATCCAGGCAGGTTATCAGGTGGACCTCACTTGAGATGCGTTGTTGAAATGAGGTAGCTATAGTCATCGTGTGGGTTACACGCGCGTGATCAAACTGGATGGCCCACCTGATGAACGGACCACCTAATTTTGGGCATGCTACATTGTGAAGTAGGGCCGACCAGATGAACGACTTCGATCTCGCACACGTGCCACGGAATAAAATTAGCATTAGGGGCCTTAGATCCTGGGACGCGGGTTTCCTTGCGAAAGCCTACCGTGATGTTTGTGAGAAATCCACTCCGTTCATCCATTTTTCGAGATCATTTTAGAACATGCGACCAAAAATGAAGGGGGTCCAAAACTCAAGTGTGCCATACCATAGGGAAAACTGGGGAAAAAAGTTTCCTACCATTTAAACCTTCCTGAGCTCCACCTTGATTTTTATATGTCATCCAAACCATTTATAAGGTCATTCCAGATGAAGTGAAATTACACAAAACTTAGCCTGATACGGAACTTTTATGGCCTCATGAATGTTTCAACAGTGGTCACTGAGTCACCCTGCAGTGGTCACTGAGTCACCCTGCTTTCTCTGGTGTCACAATCGAGTTTTGGATCCGCCTTATTTTTTGTCGCATTTACTAAAATGAAAATGGATATGAATTTCTAACAAACATCAGGGTGGGCCCCACCTAGTATTCTAGCACAGGAACTTGGCAGGAAACCCGCGTCCAAAATCCTGTGTTAGTTTTAAGAAGGGGGCAGGCTTTTGGGTCATGATCGACTGATAATCAGCTCTTAAACGGCTCGAATCGCCAAGGTAGCTTCCCCAAAAATGGGCCAGCAAACGAAAAGGGCACTTTCCCACCATAGATCATCAAAGGGCCAAATTCTTTCCAGAAAATTCATCCGACCATAAATGGGGCCTGCTCGAAAAATCGCACCCACCCCTTGATCCTAGCCACTGATTGGAGGGCTTCCTCCGAAATACAAATGGGCGCGGCTGCTTCGGAAATCCAAGCACGCAGCAAGGAAGAGTCCAACCAGAGGTTGGTTCATTGCAAAGAAATCCTCCCATCAATGTCCAGGACACTCTAACTGATGTGACTTTTCAGGTGGGGCCCATCCACAGTAGGTTGCAATAGATGAACGGTCTGAATCTCATACGTGTGGCAGTGTGGCACGTGCTTGATAACCTGAACATTAGTGCTTTTCACTCTATACCTTTCATTAGTTTACACAAGGAAACACATGCCAACCAGACTGCTCCTCACAACCAACCTATCATCACAATAGCAATGCCTTTCAAAGAAGAGATGTAGCAGATACAGCAGCTCTATCATAAGTTATCATACAACCATTTTCTGCCAATGCGTCACATACATAGAATATCCTATCCCCCACAAAAATTGGGCCACACCATGATGAGCATTTGATGTGAAAATCAAGCCAATCCGCCCATTAGGTGGGACGTGGGATAAAACGTCAGCCAACAGCATGACTTAGTGCAAGGTGGGGCCCACTCAATGAATTGATCAACCTGATTTTCGGACCAAGTGATCATAATGATGTGGGACAGAGAGAGAGATTGATACTGAAGCAGAGTGATAGATGATACACGGACAGAACAGATGGATATTCATGCAGAGTGACAGATGATACACAGACAGAAATTGCACGAGAGAGAGAGAGATGATACACAGACAGAAATTGTACGAGAGAGAGAGAGAGAGAGAGAGAGAGAGAGAGATTGCATTCTAGCATACATATACAACTCAAATTAAACTGGCCCAAATCATGGTTGCCGATTTAGATGCATCACAAGCACAAATTACATTTTATTGATCATCTGACTATCCGATCAATGAACATTTAAGCACCGTTAAAAACGAAATTTATGGTCTTATTTCAACAAACAAGTGTCCAGAAACCAATGGTTAGAATTATCTCTCCAATCTGAGAGTTTGGAACTGTGACCGTGGGTCCACACCTGAGTTAAGCCATGACACCTGTAAGATTTTCGAGTGCCTTCGTATCAACCGTCATACAATGCCGAGTATTATATAAATTATATAACTCCTAAAAAAATATTGTTGCTGTCATCGTCAATCACCATCACCATCACCATCATAAAGAGAATTGCCATTGCCATTATAATCACATTACTCCTAATCAGAATCATTGATCTTCTAAACCAAACCTATAAAAGCTAAATACACATAAATCCATGACCATTTGAGGTATGAATGATTAAATGATGAAAGGGACATCCGAACCTTGTAAATGGCCCACACACCACACCATATAAACCACTTCCAGCTGCAGCTACGGCGCAATCCATTGTCAGAAGAACTTCAACTTCCCCACCTGGGACATGGAAGATTTCGCCTGCTCCAAACGGCACAATGCCTTTTGAGTTCCCGTCATCTCAGAGCACGATCCGCCAGCGGCCCCCAAAGTGATGGCAAAGTAGAGATAAATGGCGCACAGGATTGCCAAGAGGGACAGTGTCGTTAGGAGAAAGCGGTGCCGCTCGAAGACAGTAGACCAACTTCCCAGCTCGTCGCGACCGTGGAGCTGTTTCTTGAATCCTGGCGAGAGAGGAGAGAACGGGTTTTGGGATCTCCTATGTGGAGAGGACAAAACCTCCAGGACCATGGTTGGAAAGGCTTCCCCCGTTTCCTCACTGCCCGAAATCCTGCATGCGTTAGCATTAGAAATTGGAACTGAGTAGGTCGGTAGGAGTTGTATAGACAGTTAGATCAATAAAAAATAAAATAAAATAAAATAAAAAGATTAATAGGATTTATTTATTTATTTTTGAACGATAAGAAAAGAATTTATAAAAGAGAAAGGCTGGAGCCAGAATACACAGATGCAAAGAAAACTATACAAGACCCGACTACTGATTACAAATCAGCCCCAGAAATCTGGAACAGCAGCAACCCCCTTGGAAGTTAATGCACAATCCTTCGCATTATTCTTTTCTAGAGCAAAGACCTCCTCCACACTCCCCATCCGACACCTAAACATCTGTTCCTTCCATAAAAACCAAATCCCCGCCAACATCACAACGGGCCACATCCAGCACAATGCCTTCGGATGCACCCCTTCGTGCCATTGAATGAAAAACTGATCAATCGAGTCGGGCACCACCCACGATATTGGGAAAAGATTGAGAACCTTGCTCCACAGCTGTCTTGCAAAACCGCAATGGATGAAGAGATGATTCACCGACTCTCCATCTTGAAAACACAACAAACATACATTTGGAAGAATCATGCCCCTTTTTCTGAGATTATCAACTGTCAGTATTTTGCTATACCCGACAAGCCAGGCAAACGCCGCCACCTTCGAAGGTGCTCCATATCTCCAAACAACCTAAGTTGGGCTGTCCACTTCTCCACCAATATCTCCACCCAACACCTTCTAGAGCGATTTAACAGAAAATAAACCTGACCTCTCATGCTTCCAAGCCAGCGAGTCGACAACCGAAACCACTGGCTTAACTTGCTCCAAGCGAGACAGAAGCCTGACCAGCTCATCAGCTTCTTCATCTACTAGGTTCCTTCTACAAGGTAGGGCAAATTATATTTCCATTAGAACCATCATAACATATTGCGACTGACAGCCCCTGCACTAGAGCCACTCTCGCTACCAACGGGTATACCTCCCCCAACGAATGGTCCCCCACCCAGATGTCCTCCCAAAATTTAATTTTCAAACCATCGCCTAACATGAACCGGATACCTTCCCACACTTTGCTCCTCATCCGAGCTACCCCTTTCCACACCAATGAAGCCCTGTAAAGCGATGATGTTCGTATCCACCAGCCCCCTTCATCTACCCCATATATTTTTTTAAAATGTACCATTCCATATACTTTCATATATATACGCTATATAATGTGAGCGTGAGTATTGTTCGGCCAATTTTACCAATGCAATTCATCATGAGAGGGGCTGGCCATTTGACCGAGGAGTATTTTTGCCTTTTCAATTCATTGATTTGGATAGCCTCTCCCACTTCTCTTCCTCTTTGCATGTAGGCTACACAAGCATGGGATCCACACTCAAGTGTGGTATGAGGGGACCATGCAACATGGGGCCCTCCATGATGACTGTAACATCCACACTTTACATCTGTAGCAACATCTTACGTTAGGACATCAGCCCATAAATATGGCAGATCTAAAGAGCACAGGAAAAGGTGGGCCTGGGTCGTCCTTCTCTCTCTTTGCATTTAGCTCGCAGGAGTGTAGGTAGCTGCACCCTTTCCTCCAGTCTGTCAAACACCTCATGGAGCCTGTGGGCATGTGGGTAGCCACACCCTTTCCTCGGTCTATCTCTGTTTGTCTCTCTCTCCTACTCTCTCAACATGTGTTGCACCTGCCATGCCCCTAGTTGTACTTTAATGTGGTACATTTTACAGAGTCCACACACCCTTCTACAGCACAACCACATAGGTGTGGCAGTCTGGATATTTGAGCCTACATATGTTCTCCATGGTATAGATGACCTTGCCCAGAAGCCAGGCTTGTCCACCCATTAGCCAAGCGACACAAGTACCTTGGATGTCCATCACTGCAAATTTTCTTCGACTGCCAATGCTTTTGTAAATTGGGACCCACCTGATGACTTGGCTGGCATGATTTCGAGAGGCTGGACCATCTACATGGTGGGGTCAACCTAAAGCACAGCTTGGATATCCCCAATGCATGTGTGACCATGTGTAACAGCGTGCATATGTTCACTGAAGCTCATGTGGTTAACCCATTGACTTCCCAACATTTCTTTTAGCCAGAGGGTTAGAACTTAGAAGGCAACACTACGCATGAGCATTAGGGCCTGTTTGGACGTACCCCCAAAAGGACTTTTGAGGCCTAAACCCTGTTTTGAGCTAAACCCCAGTTTGACTTCTCCTTCACTTGTTGAAATTGGTGCTACTAAGCCCATTCGAAAACCAATCATATTGGCTTTTGGCAGAAGTTGCGTCCAAACAAGCCCTTAAGGCCTAAATCCACAGAGAACAGGGAAACTAAGAGCAGATGTATACTAGAGAAGCTGTGGGACTGAAGAATATGGTGAAATTTTCATCTAAGCATATGAATCATTTACCATAAAAAAAATATCATAGTTTATGGAAACTTTAAACACATGACTGTGTGATGACATTCACTACCACTAGAACTACACTCATAATGTACAAGAAAATGTTAAAAAAGAGAACGCCACTTGAGAGAGAGAGAGAGAGAGAGAACTAGGAGATAAGGATGCAAAACCGACGCCTGCAATAGTAAGCCAACAAAAGGAAGGGTATATCCTGTTATAATTCAACCTAAAATAGTCACTTTTGAAAGTTAAGGCCAACTCAAACTGTATGTTCACTGACAAAAGCCAGTGGCCGTGTTGTGTTGGAAACCCATTTGGGCAATCACATTGAAGGATTTCTAAATAAAAATTCAACTACAAATTGCCCGATGAATTTAAAATAATCCGCTAGATTAAACCATAGTTCAAAAACCTGAAAATTTTACTCGACTCACTGCCCAGTTGGGTCGGGTCAACTCACAGAATTGAACGAGTCTTAAACTGACTTGACTTGATATTGTAATTAATAACCCATAATCGAAGAATGTAAATAGTGTGAATAAATATTTACAATCATTACATATATAACTTTATTCACAAAAAAAGTAAAGCTTTAGCTTTGGAATGCTGGTAACAAGGTGTGCTTCCAATAGCACTGTTGCAGATTGAATCTTGTGGGCTGCATTTTTCTCCTTATTACCAAAGGAACCCTGATTGGTCAGCTAACTCAGTTTGAGTCACGCCAAGTCATAGTTGTCAAGCTGACTCAACAAGTCTTGTCGAGTTCAGACCTAGTCAAGCTCATAACCCAGTTTTTTAGAGACAGCTCGAAATCTCATCGAGTTGAGTTGACTCGGGGGAGTTTGAGTCGAGTCAGTGAGTTTTAGAAATATGGATTAGACCACCTACATTATTATGGTATCCACCCAGATGTAGTTCTATATGAGCATTGTCATCCTGATTTAAAACCATAAGTCCATATGAATAACAAAAAAGAATTGATTAGAATGAAAGCTAGCGCAGTTTTAACTACATGATCAAAGGGGGTCTCAATGCATGGCTCAGTGGGAGACGCACTCGTTTCAACACTGAGGTCATGGGTTCGAATGGCCATGCAGGGTGTGTGGGTGTGGGAAAAAAAAATGCATGATCAAGGGAATGGAAGTGGCTTTCTTTGAAGTCGTGGGATCGGCAGAATGCATCAAAGCAAGTTAGCAAGCATGTTTTTGAATAGATAAAGAAGATGGTGACAAAAGAAAGGAATGAAAAAACTAACCTGAGAAAATGAACATGAATGTTAATCAAACCATATCATTCAAATTCATCCTCATCATCTTATATATGCTAAAACTACCCCCTGACAGGATGAATGAAGATAAATCGTTCCAAGCTCGTTTATGAAGTTGACAAACTTCTTTTTTTCTTTCCACAGCATTTTTTTATGTCTGCAATCTGATGTTGAGTGTTTTTGGAAAGGTGCCTCCTAAGAGTACGTACAAAAAGTTCAAGGGTGAGAAAAGATAAAGGGAAGAAAGCACATTCAGGCTCAAAAAGGTGATACGACCAAATGCTGTGGATTTGATGCCGTCAGTAATTAGAAATACAATAACAATGGTTGTCAGCATGACCAGTAAATTTGACTAAGACAGGAGATCGATTTCAGTGACCAGCAGCGGACCATAGAGAATGGACGAGAAGGAACATTTGGGGCAGTAGGTCAAGATCCAACTTATTGGAGTCCAACGCTATAGTGATGAGAAACTAAAAAGAAGCAACCAAGGTCATGCAAAAAAACAGAAAAAGAGGCTTAACCCGTAATCAGAGATTCAATACAAAAACAGCTCTTTGAAATATGAATTTCAAAATCACACCGAAATAACCATTTTTAGGGATTAAACAAAACAGGTGATAGAACCAGGCCAAGTTCAATTTGATCAAGGAACCAAGGGTGATGCATTCTTCTTCATTTGATTCTGTATTCAAATCAATGAATGTCTGTATGAAATAGTAGGAAACTCCATATCGTAATCAAAGGCAAGGATGGACTAGGACGCTGCAAGGTTAAACACTTAGGGGCGAGTTTGGATGGATGGATTCCAAGCAGAAATCGAATTTGTTTTCCATAGACAAGATAGTTGGGCTGTTTGCATGTGGATTCCACAAAGTAACCATTACTCTCATCTATGGCGAGAAAAGAAATGAGGTGACTTTCGTTTAATGAATTTGAAAATTCCACTTGCTGTCCAAAAAGGCACCCCAGTTTTTGGAATCCTATTTTCTACAGAGACTGCAAAAATTTTGGGTAACCATTATGTTATCCATAGAATCAAAGCAGAATCCATGTACCTAACTCACCCTTAGTACCAGAATATTTTAGGACAAAAGGGACAATGTATTCTACTGCATTCTTCTGGAAGTTGACTTGCAAGATACAGTTCACAGTTCTGCTGTCCTAATTTAATCCCAAAAATTGGAAGAAATTCAGAGAGGTGAGGACACCCACAAAGCCTCCACACAAAACGAAATATAAAAAGCAATTTATAACCACATAAAAAGCGAAAGTTTGCACTTTCGCTCTGATTCCAACCATGTCCTGCAGCTGCACCTCATGCCAGAGTTGACCATATGTTTAAGGTGTGTGGGGTCTAACGTGATATTTGAGTTCCAGCCAACCCATATATTATATGTGGCTAGAATGTTAGGCCTAGATTCCAAAATCCAATCTGATTCATAACTTAAGCAGGGACACAGAAAACGAAACAATGGCGAACATTGAGGGGACGCCTATCATAAAAACATCCAGATGGAATATGAGTTCCACCTTGCTGTACATATGTCATCCAACCCATTCAACAGGTGTGGTTCACCAGGATTAAGTAACCAACAACAATAATTAAAGCCATTAAAAGTTTCTGTTAGACCAAAATAAGTGAATATATAGATTTTAGGCATGATTACACAGTTGTGTTTCCCACATGAGTTTTTGGTGGGCTTGAGTCTTTGATGTACAGTGAATATGGTAAGCTACGCCAGACTCACGGTTACAATTCTACATAAACATCAATGGAGGGCCCCACACGGCTCAAATGTACGGTAATCACCATATGTAGGGATGCATGTGAGCATTCCCCAAGAAAAGGTCTTCAGCCTCAACTAGTAGTGTTGTAAAAATTCAACATTTTAACCAAGTGCGCGTACAAACGTTACTATGCTAAATTTCTTAAAATGTCCACAGCCTAGCTTGCAACCACGGAAAATGGTAGTTGGAACTTGGAAGTGGAACAGAGGATGCATTAAAGCACAAGATGCATATTCTTGCCCAAGGGAAAAATAAAAAAATAAAAAAACAACCACCCAATGAAAACTATCGCAATAGAATGATAAAGAATGAAAATGAAAAAGAGAGAAAAGAGAGAACAGTGAAAAAGAGAGAACTGCATCATTCAACACAACTATTTCCTGAATGAAACACAAAAAAAAAAAAAAAAAAAAAAAAAAAAAAAAACCAATGTCCTTGTCCATTGAAAATAAGTATAAAATTTCATGCAAGGAAAAACACTTTGATTATCACAAACATCATAACATATTACGATATTTTATCATACTAGCTCCAAATAAAAATAAACAACATAATTTTCCACGGTCAAAGCTATAGCTAAATTGTAGGCTCCAGTGAATGACAAAGTGGGGATAAATGTCGACTCTTAATCATCAAAACAAAGCAAATCAAATAAGCATCCACGTCTTCTGCAATTTGAGATTGCTGGATAGAAGCGCCACAAGTCATTGGAGATGCAACTAAGGGTGCAACTCGGGCTGGTTGGGTAGAGTTAAGGGTCCCCCCGAGCCCAACCCAACCTCAAGAGGACCCAAACCACAACCTGACGCAGCCCGAATTCCAACCAGAGGTTGAGAACCCAAGCCCAACCCATATTCCTTTATACTCAACCCTAACCTGACCCAAATGCATGTGATTCTTTCCAACCCAACCTAAATCAACCCAAATTTGCTTAGCCAGAACCCAACCTCAAGAAACTGACAACCCGACTCAACCTGACCGGACTGAGGTTAGGTCAGTCAGGTTCGGGTTGACCCGATGCATTAACACCCGTAAGATAAGGTTTGCTAGAAATGAAAGCAAGGAGATAAGTGCAAAATCCACATGTTTTGTGGTTGAGGAGTAGTGAGAGATCTAACATCTGAAGAATATTTTTGGAGTTCGTTTAAATTTGCAACAGAGGTAGTGAAAATTTGCAGACCTAAATTTCATCTTGATCAGATGATAGGATCTGATCATTTGGCAAATAAAATGGATGGTCCAGATTGATTATTTTTTTTCTTTTAATGTCCTAGTTGCCAACTTTTGGAAGAAAATAAATTTTCTAAGTACGCCTTCGTATTCTGAATGAGAGTTTATAATGTTGAAAAATTGGTCCAATTTGGGAACAAAAATAGAACTGTTTTGGACAACCAAACATGCATATCAACAAATATGAAAAAACTATTCCAAGAAGGTGAAATTTTGTAAATTAGGTGCAACCTTGGTGCATTTGATTGTTTAATTTGAATTCCTCTCTATATTGCTCTGCAGTTAAGTACCTAGACAATCTCTTTTGTCCTGCAGTCTCCAGATAACAATGAACTTGAGATCGATTCTCTGAGGGCTGCTTTCGGACAACTAATGCAAGACCTAAAGGACTGCTGTAGCCATACATTAAAGATGGTCAAGAAAGCAGCAACGGTGTCTTATTGACATCAGCATGCTACCTTGTTGATGCCAGTATACTGACATGCAAATGGAACTTTAGTAGCTACATTAGGGTTTCCTAGTTGGGTTTAAACAGCAACAACTTGATGTTTTGATCTGATTATGATGCAAGGGTTTTAGGGGGTTGGGGCCAAAGGGTTAACCATGAATCTTAAAAGGGCCTTTGACATATAAACCCCCTGCCTTTTGACCTATACCCGAATAAACCCCTACCTTTTATTCCTGAATAAACTCTTTATCTTTTCAAACGTCAGTAAAGAAAAAATCGCCATCGTCAATGTACAATTATCACATTTTCAAAAATCCAAAACAACCCTTTTATTTACTTACAGGTCCTCGCACCTTTTACCACAGCTATTACCAATTGTCATTACACATCTTTACACATGTTATCTACCCCCTTTCCCAGTGCCACACGCATGTAAAGCCATATACACATCCTCATGCGGGCACATGTGTATATATGGAATGTGTGAGATTTGATACATCCATAACCATAAGGTCAAATAATATCCTTCTGCCCGTTGCTAATGGTTGCTTTTTATCCTTTCCATCAAGCTGGTGTGATGGAAATACTATTTGAGGGGTGTATTCAAACGTAGTTTGAAAATGTAGGGGTTTATTTAGGAATACTTGAAAAGTACAGGGAATTTGGGTATAGGCCGAAAAGCAAGGTTTTGTATGTCAAGGCCCATTTTAAAAGTGTAAAATATTTACTAAGATTACGGGGAATAGGGACATTCTACTTTCTTCAGGAAGGGAATAAAGAAAGGCGTGGTAGTGCCCCAATATCATTTTTCTCAAAATTTCCAGTCAGACTAGAAACTCCACAACACCAAAACCAATCAATAAGTAGTTAATGCTACTTTTTTGCATTGCAAAGGATGTAGGTAGGACTTTTAAGTAGGAAGCTAGTGGTTGAGATTAAATCAACCCAAGGGTCTTAGATTAAAAGTAATGGAGAATTGATTTTGAGGTGGTGTAATGCTGTTTTGTGCAGGAAGTTGCTACAGTTTCTGTTAAATGAATTTTCTTCTGAGGGTTTGGATGGTTTTCTCCATTGAAGCAGCTCCACGTCTTAAGGTGCTGCTCTCTATCTATTCTATTTTCTTGGGGGTTCAAATTTATTTCCTGTGTCAGTAACTTTACTGATAAAAACAGGCAAGTAATCGCATGGGAATTCCTATTTCATATACGGTTGGTGAAACATGACTCATAACCCAGACCCCATATAGCTAGGAAAAGGAATGCTTCTTACTTGTGAGTGATTCTCCAAGCAAATTTTAAACAAGATTGTATCACATGTTCCTTGACTCAGACACCTCGAAGATGAAGGCTTGTTAAGCAATTACCAGAGTTCAAATACCTTTTCAAGCTTATTATCAAGAAAGAAAAAGGAAGAAGAAAAAAATGCCCATGTTGGGGAGAAATGGCAAAATGGGCTTTCCTCCAACGGTTGCCCTTTTAAAGGAAAAGAGGAAACAGTTTTTTTTTTCCATTTTAACTTGTGTTCTTTTGGTAAGGCTTCTCGGCCACTACCTCTCTAAATACCACAGTAAGGAGACTTGATCCCGGGCCACACCCTGGGGGAGCAGGTACACTCATGGGCTTGAGGTCGGCTCGGATTGACTCGTTTGGTCTCGAGTCAAGTCACAACTTGCCCAAGTCGGGGGGTGTATCGGCCCGACTTGCTCGAGTTGGAGGTCCATTGGGGAGCAACTCGAGGCATCAAAACAGATCAGGTATTACTCAATCCAAGCCAACTCAGACAAGTCGTATCGGATTTGTCCGGGTCAACCATGGGTACACTACCAACTCAGGTATTGAGCTGGGTGTGCTTTTCTTTTTCTGTCTTTCTTTCTTCTCCAATCACAAGGGAGAAACCTTTTGAAGCTTGTGTACCACAAATGGTACCTTTTATAGGCAAAAAAAGAAAACACAAAATCCTTCACATTTCTAGTATAAAAGATCCCAATGGCTGCAAAAGTTCCGCTTTGTACCTAGGGAACTGCCAATTCACATAACAGCTGAGCTCTCCAATGGCATTCCATCCCTAGTAAAATGAAAAATGGGAACATTGACTGCTTGAAAATGAGATTATAGCATAAAATTAGTGACTGTTTGGTAGACGCCAAAAATCGAGTTCAACTAATCTCACTTAATCATAATTATGTATTAGAGATCATGATTGTTGGCTATGAAGATTATTCTTAATCCTTGTCAGGAAGAAATATAATCTCTAATACATAAATACAATTAACTAAAATGAAGTGAGATAATTTTTACGCTTCCACCAAAAAGGCTCTTATGGTTAACACAAACAGGCTATAAAGGAATGGCTTTAGTCCCATGCCCAAAGATGTTACATAAATTTTATGCCACAGGAAGGTCATCCATTGAATCACCTAATGGCACTGCCAGTCTCAACCTACTTGCAGGAAAATATGCTGGCCTAGTGCACATGTACTAGATACAGGCTGATCATCAGCCCGGTCCAACCATGAATCTGCTCACCTAAAAATCAGGCAGGTCCACTCATCACACCAGCACATGCATACAAAGAAATTGGATGGTGAAAAGGAAATGACCAACATTCCACATTCAACATATGCAACGCCTGCCTGATTTTGGGCCAGGGAAGCATCCTGACCCACATTTCTTGCATGCATGCTGTAGTGGCTCTGTCCCCAAGTAGGATCATCCTGCTTGTGAGTAGTCTTTACATTCTCAACAGCATTTCTTTGTTCAAATCTATCAAAACCTCAACTATTCCGAGATAATTCACACAAATGCCTAAATTTCTAATGCAAAAAAAAAAAAAATCCAAAAAATATAAAATACAAAGAGTTTTTGGCATTGGCCCACTGGATCAGGAAGCGCGATTTGTTGCCCAATATATGACCATTGGCCATTATAGCGGTTTTTCCATGCCATATTTCTAGTTGGTCCTGTCCATGGATGACCAGTAATTCTAAATCCCAACTGTAGGGACAGTGGCCTTCAAATGGTCTGTCAGAATGAAAATAGATTCAATAGGAGAAACTGAAGGTGAGGACAGCCCGCTCTATGTGACTTTCAACCAAGGGCCATCAACATACAATGCCCACTAGTTGGACAGTTCATATCCACCTCACCCCCGCCACACATCTAGAATTGGGCAACAAGCAACCCTTTCTATTCCAGCACAACAAACCAAAGTCCAAGATTCTGTTACCAAATCCATTATAACAACAAACACCTTTTAGTAAATAATTCCAACTCCTACAGGCACGTTTGGATGCCCAATTCAGCTGAATCACAAAATCTCAATTCAAATACAGATACAAAAAAAATTTTAAAAAATTAAAAAAAAAAAGAGAACAACGTTATAATTCACCAAAACAACCAAACCCTGTTTACATTTCCACACATCTCCAGTCAAACCCGAACCAATCGTAATTTCATTTAATTGAAATCCAAACACAGCTTTGAATTCAAGATTCTCCTCCCAAATCCATTATAACCACAAACACCTTTTAGTAAATAATTCCAAATCAACTCCTACAGGCACGTTTGGATGCCCAATTCAGCTCAATCACAATATCCCAATTCAATTACAGATGCAAAAAGAAAAAAGGACCAACATTATAATTCACAAGAACAACCAAACCCTGTTTACATTTCCACGCATCTCAAGTCAAACCCGAACCAATCATAATTTCATTTAATTGAAATCCAAAGGCAGCTTTGAATTCAAGATTCTGCTCCCAAATCCATTATAACCACAAACACCTTTTAGAAAATAATTTCGAACTAACTCCTACCGGCACGTTTGGATGCCCAATTCAGCTCAATCACAACATCCCAATTCAGATACAGATGCAGAAAAAAGGACCAACATTATAATTCACAAAAATGACCAAACCCTGTTTACATTTCCACCCATCTCCAGTCAAACCCGAATCAATCGTAATTTCATCTAATTGAAATCCAAACGCAGCTTTGAATTCAAGATTCTGCTCCCAAATCCATTATAACCACAAACACCTTTTAGTAACTAATTCCAAATTAACTCCTACAGGCACGTTTGGATGCCCAATTCAGCTCAATCACAATATCCCAATTCAAATACAGATACAAAAAAAGACCAACATTATAATTCGCGAAAACGACTAAACCCAGTGTAATTGAAATCCAAACACCGCTTTAAATTTCTTATTGTAAAAGGAAAAAAAGAAAGAAAAGCAACACAGATTCCAAACAATATAAAATTGCAGCAGAAGTAAAGAGATTTGAAAGATCCAAAAAAAAAAAAAGAAGAAGAACAAGATTTTAAGAAAACGAAAGGATCTTGAATCTTTCTGACAAATTCATTCCAGATCTATTAGACATTCAACAGAGAGAAAGAGAGAGAATTCAGATTCAGATCTGCTGAGAGAATAGTAGAAAGAATGCGAGAGAAAGAAACGAACCTTGACAGCTGAAAATGAAGAAGACGGGAACTTCTTTCTCCTTCGGGCCTCTCTCTTTATGAAAGATTTCCTCCTTTTCCTTCACACGCGCAATGCCTCTCTACGCGTTGTCTATACATACACACTGACTCGGACTGCGTACTGAGTAACTCGGTACGCTATAGTAAACTATGTGTGGCCCACCGTGATGTATTTTAATTATCCACGCCGTCCATACGTTTTATCGACTCATTTTAGTTTATAAACATAAATTCAAGGATATAAAAGTCTCAAGTGGACCACACCACATGAAACAGTGGGGATATTAACGTCTACCGTTGAAACCTATCTAGGTCCCCAAGTGATGTTTATTTATCATCCAACCTGTTCATAACGTCAAAAAGACATGGAGAAAGTGAAAATACAAATATAATCTTGATCCAAAACTTCTTTGAGCTCCAAGACGTTTCAACGGTATGCGTCCAATTCCCACTGTTTCATTTAGTGTGGCCCACTTGAGATTTTCATATACTTCTATTTTTGTTTCTGACCTAAAATGATCTGGAAAAATGGATGGACGGCATGGATAAGATACATAAATCAAGATAGGCACCACAGAGTTTATTCAACACTGAAGTGTACTCAGTGCGCTCCACAAGTAGATTTTTGGGGCGATTTTCGAATAAATAAATTTATTCTAAAATTAATAAATAAATGGAAATTTTATGCCTAGATACCAATTGTACCAAATCAGGGCCAAAATTTTTGCTACACACGGTGTAGCAATGACCCCACCATGACATATGTGTTGTATCCACGCCGTCCATCCATTTGGCAAGATCATTTTAGGCTACAACACAAAAAATGAGGTAGATCCAAAGCTCAAGTGAGCCCAACTCAGAAATTAGTGGGAATTGAACGACAACCATTAAAAGCTTCTTGGGGGCCACTTGAACTTCATATTTGCCTCAGTTTTTGTATCATGCCTCAAAATGATCTCACCAAATGGATGGACAACCTAAATATAACACATACATCATTGTGAGGTCATTGATAGCTAACGCCTAAGTGTAGCAAAAATTTTCTCCAAAATGGGGAAGTAGTGTTTGGGGAAGAGAAAATGATAAAGAAAATTGGGTGTCCACAAGTATACACATGACATTTATAATGATAGCTCGGACTAAAAATACTTCCTTTGAATAATCAGATGGACTTACAATGCATTTAATGTTTTTAAGTTGTGTAATTACTATTTTTTTAAGAATGTTCACATACAGCCGGCCGCTTGAGTTGACTTTCATTGATGGAGTTCTTTTTTTTTTTTTCTTTTTACTTTTGTGAGAAAAAATTTTTTTACACAATTTTACCCCATTCAACATCAAGATCCATGTTACCTGTGAAAGGAGATCCTTTCATACAAGCAACTTTTGTAGGGCCCATTACAGTGTCATGTGCCATCCACTCCATCCAGCTTTTTTTTTTAGCTCAGACATGAGGCTAAAAATCAGCCACATGTGAAGCTTAGGTGGGCCACACCATCAGAAATCAAACCACTAACAATTGATCTGTCACCCACGGTTGCCTATATGGTGGCCCACCTACCATTCTATCAACTAACAAATCTTATGGGCAGCAAATGTCACAAAAACATCATAATGGACTCAACCGTGAGAAGCAGTGAAGATGGGGATGGGACATTGATAGTTAAAAACTTGCAGGCCACAAATGTGTTGGATGAAGCTGATATTTGTGTTTTCCTTTCAACCAGGTTTGTGTGACTTTCAGAATAGGTTGCATGGAAAATAATTATCATGGTGGGTCTTAGGAAGGTGGGTGTCATTAATTATTCTCACTGTTTCTTGTTGTGTGGTCCAATTGAACTTTAGATCTTCCTTATTCTAGTGCTTATGCCCTAAATAGAGCTGGCAAGCGAGCGCCGATAAAACATCTAAATGATGCATGGTAGGTCTTGTAAAGCTTTTGGACCACATCCTACTAAAGAGATATGTATGGAGACTATCGTAGCAGGTGATCCTGATCCAATCAAGAGCCCTGTGGGGCCCACTTCAACATCTGTGTGACATTGACATGATCCCAAAAGTGAGTTACATCCAAAAAAATAAGTGAGCTACACCCTGGTGTTTATAATAAATCCAACCCATTCACAACATGACTCCTACTAGGATGAAAGGAAAAGATGAACATATGCCTGAATGAAAACTTCAGTGGGCCCAAGTGGGTTTAATGGTGAGCTTTCAATCAACACTAATTCTTGTGGTGTGGCCCTCTTTAGTCTTAGATTCATCTCATTTTTGGGCTACCATCCTTATATGAGTTGGCATAATGGATGGACAAGATCCATCCGTCAACCAATAGGCCAACTTCGCATGCACATTCCACCCAAGTATCAGTTTTTCTTTTCTTTTTCTTTATTTTTCAGGACATCTGAACTATGTAAATCATGCTCATCCACTCATTCAATGTATCACACAAGTGGGCTAAGTCCAACTAGATTAAAATAATAATAATAATAATAAACAAAAGAGAAAGGAATGGCTCTCTCACTCTCCATCCCTCCATCACATGTTTGCACATGTGGGGCCCATCCTATGGGTGACTTTGAGGTGCCCAACCCCATCCCAGTGTGCTAATAGCCCTCTCCTTTTCTTTTTTATGGGATAGAACAGATAAAGACCTCCCATATTAGAAGATCGGCATCGGTCTTCTTCAACGATTACACATCATAAATCCAATATCACATCCTAGACATTGATTTTTTTTTTTTTTTTTTTCTTGAGTTTGATGATATCTAAACGAGGATTAAGGCGATCACAAGCTTTTAAGCCTATCCCACATCGGGCTAGATTTGGGCTCGACTATCAAGCCCAAGGGCCAAGCTCGGGCTTAAAATTCAAGTCCATTTTTCAATTGACCTAAGTTTAGATCATGTAAAGGCAGCCCAGCTCAGATTCGACCCGACATAGCCCATTAAGGTTTGGGAGGGCAGTTTTTCGTGGCCCCACCTAACCTCGGCCCATTGACACCCCAACGACAATCCTTACGGATTTTAAAATTAGAATTATAAAAAAATTAACACTTGAAAAATCGCCAACCACAATTCCCTATCATATTTATGGATAGTGTGACACTTGAGTAGAACATCCATGACAAGAAAGTGGTGGGCCCATTTGTGAAGCAAAGATTACTTATATATATATATATATATATAGAGAGAGAGAGAGAGAGGGAGAGAGGGGGAGGAATGCTCACCTGGGCACTTCTCTCACGAGAGACTCAAGAGCACTTTTTCACTTAAGGGTTTTTTGGGGTGCTGCATCACATGGACGGCTCAGATTTTGGGCTCACATCATGTGTGATGAGCCAAGAAAAAGTGCTCACGAGTTCTCTCACGAGGAGGAGCAGGTGAGCATTCCTCTCTCTCTCTCTCTCTCTCTCTCTCTCTCTATATATATATATATATATATATATAAGTAGGTTGATCCATTGGCTAGGTGTTTTCATTTCTTATATATTAAGTTATGCTTTTATCCTAGCCATTTATTTCTTGACTACCCATTGGACAATTATAACTATAGTATATATAATGTTGATTTATAACACATGGATGGTGGACAACCCTTAGTAGTTAATGTAAATGAGAAAAACTTTGATACTCTAGTGCAGTAAGGTAGACCACACACAGGCAGCTAGAAATTACTTACAAAGTGCTTAGGCAGTATAAGAGTAATTCAAATTAAACAGTCTGAGATATGGGTCCCAGTTTGGATGTATCAGGAACCAAACATTAACCTTACTTGATAATCAGAGTATTGGATTGTCAGACATTTATTGGTCGGCAAAAATTAAAAATATCCCACGGTCCTGTTTCAACAAACAAATCAGAGGTTAGAATAGCTTGACCAATTTAATGTTATGATGGTGACATAGATACATTGGATTTCACAATTCAACTAGTTTGATTTGAGTACATGTTTGTAATGCACTAATGTGTACAGTTCATGAGTGTCGGTGTATCAAGTGTCATACTTCACCGTAGTATCAAATAACTCTCCTATGTAAATACGTGTTTAAATATTTTGGGCTGTGATCACTGATCAATCTAGGAAAAATGTGGGTTGGGCTTGAGCCAGCATAAATATTTTGGGCTGGACTCAAGCTGAACTATTTTGACTTGTACCATACATGGGCAGATCTTGGACAGTGGGGATTGGATTAGGTGCGGTCCTTACTGTAGGGCCCACCTTGATGTATTATTCTATATCCATGCATGTCCAGTTTTGCCATATCATTTTAAGCATGAGTCCAAAAATGAAGAAGATCTAAGTCTCAGGTGGACCATACTATAGGAAACAGTAGTGATTGACCATTAATGGGCTGCTAAAGTTTTGGATCAAGTTGGATTTATTTATTTATTTATTTTACCTCTGTACAGGATTATGTGACCTTGTCAACGGGTTGGATGGCAAATAAACATTATAAAAATATTAATGTGGACCTTAGTAAGTTTTTAATGATATGATGTTCAATCATCACTATAGTCTCCTATAGTATGGTCCACCTGGGACTTGTATTTTCTTTATTTTTAGGCTTTTGCCTGAAATTGATAGGGCAAAATGGATGGATGACATGGACATAAAATAAATACATCAAGGTGGGCCCCATTAAGGTTTGGGAGGGCAATTTTGCCTGGCCGAGCCTAACCCCGGCCCGTCGACACCCCAACGGCGATCTTTGTGGATTTTGAATTATGAAAAAATTAACACTTGAGAAATCGCCAACCACAATGCCCTACCATACTTATGGATAGTGTGACACTTGAGTAGAACATCCCTGCCATGAAAATGGTGGGCCCCATTGTGAAGCAAAGATTACCCTTTTTCTAAAGTAGATTGATCCATTGGCTAGGTGGCTTCATTTCTTATCTATTAAGTCATACTTGTTTTCCATTAGGTGTGGTGGACCAGCTTGATTTTTGTGCCAGGTGATCTTCATGGTAGGGTTTCTATTCAACTAGCATCTTGATGGGAAAGGTGGCACCACACAAGTTGTGGTGCCCTTCCCTACAAGCCATCTGTTTAGACGATCCTAGCTGTTTATTTCTTGGCCACCCATTTGGAAAATTATAACTATAGTATATATAATGTTGAATTATAACACATGGATGGTGGACAACCCTTGGTGGTTAATGTAAATGAGAAAAAAAAAACTTTGATACTCTGGCGCACCATGGTAGACCATACACAGGCAGCTAGAAATTACTTACAAAGTGCTTGGGCAGTATAAGAGCAATTCAAATTAAACCGTCCAAGATATGGGTCCCAGTGTGGATCTATCAGGAACCAATTATTAACTTTATTTGATAATCAGAGTATTGGATTGCCGGACATTTATTGGACGGCAGAAATGAAAAATATCCAATGGTACTGTTTCAACAAACAAATCAGAGGTTAGAATAGCTTTACCAATTTAATTTTAGGATGGTGACATAGATACAGTGGATTTCACAATTCAACTAGTTTGATTTGAGTACATGTTTGTAATGTGTACAGTTCATGAGTGTTGGTGAATCCAGTGTCATACTTACCGGAGTATCTAATAACTCTCCTATGTAAATATATGTTTAGGATCAGGTGTTGGCCTTTTGGGGTTGGGGTTGGGCCAGGGCTGGATTTGAGCTGAACTATTTTGGCTTCTATCATACATGGGGATATCTTGGACAGTGGGGATTGGATTAGATGTGGCCCTTACTGTGGGGCCCACCTTGATGTATTATTATAGAATCCAGATCTCCGCTCTACTCAAACAGGATTTTTCTGTTTGTTGACGACCTGATTGGTCCATTTCAGCACTAACTGCACTAAAAGCAGCAGTGCTGACAATGTCATAGCTGAGCTGGATCAATTAGGCGTCAAACAGAAAAATCCTGTTTAAGTAGATTAGATGATCCGGATTCATTATTATATATCCATTCATGTCCAGTTTTGCCATATCATTTTAGGGCATGAGCCCAAAAATGAAGAACTAAGTCTCAGGTGGACCATACTATAGGAAACGGTAGTGATTGACCATTAATGGGCCGCTAAAGTTTTGGATCAAGTTGGATTTTTTTTTTTTTTTTTTTTTTTTTTTTTTTTTTTTTTTTTTTTTTTTTTTTTTTTTTTTTTTTTTTTTTTTTTTACCTCCATCCAGGATTATGTGACGTTATCAACCGGTCGGATGGAAAATAAACATTATGGTGGGCTTTAGTAAGTTTTTAATGATATGACGTTCAACCATCACCACTGTCTCCTATAATATGGTCCACCTGGGACTTGTATCTTCTTCATTTTAGGCCCATGCCCTAAATTGATAGGGAAAAATGGACGGACAACTTCGATATAAAATAAATACATCAAGGTGGCCCGATGATAAGGGTTGCACTGTCTTGGGTGAGGCCAGGCCACACCTAATCCACTCACTAGGCTTGAACAGAGCTTGACCTACCCTAACCTATCCTTTTGACACCCTACAAAAGTGTCTTATCTTTAAAATAGAATGGACAGGTAGTCCTTAAATATGCACGTCGCTCAGGGCAGCCAGTGTTGGGAAAATCGGCAGCAAAAGCGGAAGCCGAACGCGTAGGGAATGCGAGATCAAACTAGAAACACGATGCAATCAAGCCACTAGAGGTGGGCACAAACCAAACCAGCTCGAAAGCTCGGCTTGGATTGGTTCGAAAAATCTCGGCTTGGATTGGTTCGAAAAGGAAGTTCAAACCAAACCAAGCCACCAAGTCAAGCTTGTTTGAAAAAACAAAACAAACTCAAACTAGGGCAGTTCCGGCTCGGTTCGGCTCGAAGCTCGATTTGATTTAGCTAGGTTTGATTCGGCTCGTAAATTATAAGCACATTGTTTCTTGTGGTGTGATCCACTTGAGCTTTGGATCTGATTCCATTTTGGGATCATGTCCTAAAATGATATGTAAAACAGATGGATAACATGGATAATACATATACATGATGACATGGATAATAAATAATACACATACATGATGGTATGGATAATACACAATACATTTACATGAATGCACACTATTTCCTTGCACTTGTAAAATTATGCTTGCGTACTTTTGTTTGGAAAATACTCTTACATGTCTATTTTGAAGTCGCACTCTTTTGGAGGATGTTAAACATCATATAGTAAGATATGTTTGTACTTTTTTCTTCTAGGTTTTTAAATTATTTTCTATTTAAATGAATAAGGAAAAAAAAGAGCCACTGTCCGTTTGAACTCGGTCGGGCCCGGTTCGAAATTTTCAACCAAGCCGATCCCGGCTTGAACCAGATTTTTCTGGAGCAAACCAAACTCGAGCCGCATGGGTCGGCCCGAAACCTCAACCAAACCGATCCACAAACTGTGGTGGTACGAAAACAAACCAAACCAAACTAGGGCTAACTCGGCTCGGCCCGGATCGTTGCCCACCTCTACAAGCCACACACAAGCATTCACCACAAGAGAATCCGAATTTACGCGGAAAAACTCCTCAATGGGTAAAAAACCATGGCACAAAGCAATCCACTATAATAAACAGAAGATTACAGAGATTGGCAGCCCATAAGCAAGGAAAAACAAAAAAAACCCAAGCTCTCTCCCTCACAAAACTCTCTTCCCTCTTCCAAACACACTTTTGAAACCTTGGACACCTTAGGATACCATCTAAGCCCAAATACATGTCATATATATAGCAAGAATCCCGAAAAATAGAAACATCTTACGCAATACCGTGTAATGCGCAAGATACTGCGTGCACAGTCGACCGGTTGCCCAACCGGTCGCACATTGCACAGAAACAATCAAGGGAGAAACACACCGACTCTGCCTCACCACCGACCGGTCGCCCGACCGATCGGAGCCCCCTGCAAACCGGTCGGCTGACTAGTCTATGGCAACACATAAACTGTTCAGCGGCCTTCCGTACATCTGGGTTACACAGCCAGACCGGTTTGAGCACCTAGTCTCGCACATGTTTGAAGGCTCCTCCAACAATCTCCACTGAGGCTTCAAACATCGAATCAACATCATCCTCGCAACGTCATTTCATTTTCAATCATAGCTCCACCGCTTCTCGTGCCACCATCGACCCTAACCTTGCACATTCACGCTCTTTTCTGCTCTTCTCATGTGGCCTTGGGCACTTGCCACATACGAGCAACCATGGATCTCGCTGCCGATCCCGCAACTCCACCGTGAATTGTGCTCTCGATCAACATGTAAAGATGGTCACACTTCCATGCTTTCATACACATGAGTACTCCATTCAACACTTCACAACAACGATTACGGCCGATAAACACGCACCATTTCACATCGAGTGCACCAAGAGAAATCACATTCATCTTCTTATTGAAGACGTGCTTTACATCTTTCAGGACTCGTTTGATCCCATCTAACTTTTCGATGCACACCGTATCAATACCCACAACCTTATAAGCATAGTCATCGCCCATAAACACTGATTCACCACTATACTCCTTGTATGTTGTGAATGAACTCCGATCAGGACATACACGACATGAAGCCCCTGAATCTAGGATCCACTCACTATCGTGAGATCCCTTGCCAGATACAGTCAGGACTTCACAAAGATCGTCACTGTCCTCTATGGTATTGGCTCCCTCTCCAGAAGAATTTGCATACCTCTCTTGCTTCAACCTGGGATCCTGATAATCCCCTCTCATGTGGCCCTCCTGATCATAATTCCAGCACTTCACCTTAGCATTTCCTTTGCCATTGGCCTTAAATTCCGATTTCGAATATCCTCCATGCTCAGAACTTCTTCCCCTCATAACCAGTGCCTCTGAGGAATAACGGGAAGCCATGTCACCGCTTTTCTTTCTCGTTGCCTTTGACTAAAGGGCCGAGATAACGGTCTCGACGTTTATGATTTCCCTCCTTGCGCACACAAAGTCCATGAATGACTCATATGAATCTGGAAGAAAATTTAACAGGATGCATGCTTGATATTCATCATTCATCGGTTCATCGATCTCCACCAACTTGCAAACCAGCTTATTGAACGTGCTCAAGTGGACCTCCACTTCCGTTCCCTCAACCATCATCAAAGTGAACAACTGCATCAATAGGTATATGCGATTCTCTAGAGATTTCTTGGCATAAACCTTCTCAATCGTTTCAGCCGCAATCTTCTCCTTCATGACATGATAGAGAACATCATCCGTAAGGTTTAACAAGATTGAGGTTCTAGCCTTCTTGTCGAGCCTTGTACACTCATCATCTTCCATAGCCTCGGGTCGCTTTCCAAGAGCTTCATCAAGCCCTTACTGAACTATGAAGGATTCAACTTTCACCTTCCATAGTTCGAAGTTATTTTTGCTGGAGAACTTCTCTACCTCCAACCTTGTGCTTGATCCCATCTTCTCGTCTTAGATCCGAATTTTACTCCACCCCAACTTTAGCTCTGATACCACTTGTTGGGAAAACCAGCAGCGGAAGCTGAAGTCGAAGCTGAACGCGCAGAGTAATGCGAGATCAAACGAGAAACATGATACAATCAAGCCACACACAAGCATTCACCACAAAAGAATCCAAATTTACATGGAAAAACCCCTCAACGGGTAAAAAACAATGGCACAAAGCGATCCACTATGATAAACAAAAGATTACAGAGATTAACAGCCCACAAGCAAGGAAAAACAGAGAAAATCCAAGCTCTCTCCCTCACAAAACTCTCTCCCCTCTTCTAAACACACTTTGGAAACCTTGGACATCTTAGGATACTATATAAGTCCTAATACATGCCATATATATAACAAGAATTTCGAAAATAGAAACATCTTACGCACTACCGCGTAATGCACAAGAAACCGCGTGCACAGTTGATAAGTCGCCCGACCGGTCGCACGTTGCACAGAAACAGTCTAGAGAGAAACACACCAACTCTGCCTCACCATCGATCGGTCGGAGCCACCTGCAGACGGGTCGCTCGACCGGTCTAAGGCAACACAGAAACTGTCCAGCGGCCTTCCGTGCATCTGGGTTACACAGCCAGACCGATCGCCCGACCAGTCTGAGCACCCAGTCTCGCATGTGTTTGAAGGCTCCTCCAACAACTAGATGCCCTAGATCATGGATGCAGATTGGCCATTGATTAGTGCCATATGGGCCCCACCATGATGTTTGTATTTCATCCATGCAGTCCATCCATTTTCTAGATAATTTTATGGTATGAACTGAAAAATCAAGTACATCCAAATCTCAAGTACAACATATGAAATAGTGTTAATTGAATGCCCATCATTAAAAATTTATTGGGGCCACAAAAGTTATGGATCAAGCTGATATATATATATATATATATATATATATATATATATATATATATATATATATTATATATATATATATATATAGAGAGAGAGAGAGAGAGAGAGAGAGAATGTAATGACCCAGGTTTTCGAAATAATTAAAATAAAAATAAAAATTACTACATCATTTATTATGTTGATAAATTAATAATAAACAATCTGTAGGGAATTCATGTAGGACCCCTTTATTAAAGTTGCTCAACACGAACCCTAGAACAGTGTAGAAGTGCCAAATTTATCAAAACTCACCATAATTACGAAAAATACCATTGATTAAACTTAATTTATATAGATGATTTAAGTGTACCAGTTTCTGACGATCCGTTTCATATAAAACTTCATATAGTAGTTTAGAGACCTAATCTAACCGTACACGTCAAATTTTAACCCTCCGATCATCCTACAAGTACCCTGATAAAAAATCGGGCCATAAGTGAGCCATCTATACTTGGAACTGCATCAATTTTTGTGTCATACACTAAAATCATGTGGCCTACATGATGGTCAAAGTAGATTTTTCACATACATCACTGTGGGACCCACGTGCACTGCGTGCACGTTAGACCCGCGGTCAACGCGCATTAACCGCGTGCGTAGCGGAAGACGATGCGTCTTCCTTATTCGACGTTGCGGCAACAGCGTCCGCTGATCGCCGGACGGTCCACACCATCCATCACGGTGGACCCCATTCAAAAGTTCATTCCACCCATTATGTAGCCCTCTCTTAGGACTACTAAGGGAAGGTTTTATCTTTGTAATCAGTGACTAGACTGGGCTGCACAATCTGTCGATACCTGAAACTTAACGAAATAGAACGCGCAAGATCGGGGCCGATCCTACACATGGGTCCCTGAAACTTGAAAGGATTGTTTGCGTGGGCCCCACCTACGATTTTAACGGTTTACATAATACCAGGTGTGGATATAGAGGGAGATCTGGAATCTTGATCTTTCATTCTCCCACTCAAACTCAACCACGTCCGTCCGGAGCTTCCGTCCGCAATACGCCACCTCCAGCGTATCTGTGTGATATAAGAACATGTAGTCGTCCCTCCCCTTCTCAGTAAAACGTAGAGAGAGTAAGAGAGAGAGAGAGAGAGACATTAGAGAGAGAGAGTGAAAGAGAGAGAGACGTTAGAGAGAGAGTGAAAGAGAGAGAAGAGAGAGAGAGTGATCGTGGGGGGGGTTTCTGGTGCTGTTTCTCTTCCTGTTGCTGGAGCAACAATACAGTAGCAAGGAGAAGAAGAAGAAGAAAGAGAAAGCAAAGGAAAAGAAAGAAAAAAAAAGAAGAAGAAAGAAAGAAAGAAAGAAGGAGAGAAGAAGAAACAGTGAGTTTTCTTTCTCATATTTTTTTTTTACATGATAATTCGAGTTATTTTATTTATTTTGAGAATTTTTTGTATCTACTTTGCTTTAATGGGAAGCTTAAACGTTGTATCTTGGTTTGTAGTTGTCTTCTTTCAAGTAATTATGATTTGCATGATTTTTAAATATTTATGTGTAGATTTTCAGTTAATTTGTGTTGTATATGTATTAATTGAGTGTGGATTTCCTTTAAAGGAATTTGAAGTAATTATCTGATTCACGCATAGCACGATTGTGAACTCCAGTTATTACCATAAGGTGAGCACCCTGGTGTGTGCAATAGACCCATTGATGATTGTTTGGGTGAGCGCCCAAGTGTGTGCAAAAGTCCCTGGTTGAGCGCCCTGTGTGTGCAATATACCCTTCTGATAGTCCATCGATTGTGGACGGGTTGGTTGAGCTCCTTGGTGTGTGCAAGATACCATACTAGCGTACCCAGTGGATATCAGATGATTTTGGCAGGTTGGGTGAGTTCCCTAGTGTGTACAAGAGACCAACTCTGCAGTTGTGAAACAGTGTAGGCTCGACTATAAACTGGCCCTGGATGTTCTACTGATAACCGTACTGAGATTGTTGAAGCATACTTGCATACCATGCATCATGTGTATGTTTAAGAGACTTTGATTCAATGAAATTACTATTGAAATTGTAGTGTTTTGTACTTTAATGGTCAAGTGGTTTTCTACATCGAATTACATGTGTTAAACTATATGAGAATGCTCACCGGCTTTTATAGCTGACGCAGTGTTATGCGATTAACCGTAGTGATAGGTGATAACTTAGAGGACTTCAAGGTAGCAGTTCCAGATGAAGGAATTCTCTAGAAGATTTTTGAGAATTGATTTATTTTATTTTATTTTATTTTTTGTTTGAAAGTATTGATGTAATAAGGCCCATTAGATGGCCATTAGTTTAGACAGTTTGGAACAATTTCATAGACTCGTTGATTATAGTTTAATTTTCAAAGTTGGTTTATTTTTATTCCATATATTTGGTACCTTGTGAATGGAAAGGATAAAAGTTTCAATTGTGATTGTGAAGGATTCATTCATAACACCCTTGATTTCGAGATTTGAGTTATATACTCAAGTGTCGAATTCTGGGGGCGTTACAGTTGGTATCAGAGAGTAGGAATGAGATAAACTATGCCTTAGGAAAAAGTCCACTAAAGTTTTAGGATACATAGTAACTTCATGAATGTAGAAACTCTAAACATAGGCTCCCAAATAATTTTAAGATAGCCATTGAATTTAGACACATGTACCTAGGAACCGTGGGAGGTGAATTTCCACCTTAGTGAACCTTTTACTTAATCAAAAGTCATAAAAATTAAAAATTTTAACCTCTGTAATCTTTCTTAGGGTTATAGAGACATTTCCACGAATCACAACAAGTGGATTGAAAAAAAAAAAAAAAATCGATATTTTTGAATTTTTCCTTAATTTTCACTTATAGGACTGAAATTATGGACCAGATTCATACCTATGACCACCTATGACATAATACAAGTCTAAAAATTTTCAAAATTTTTACAGAGATCAGTAACATATCCATTGATATCCCTACAAAATTTCAGGATAAATGAAATCGTAGAAAAATTCTAAATATTCTAGAAGTAGACTGAGAAACATGAAAATTATTGCTGGACAGCAACATATAACTACCTTCATTGGGGAGGAAACCTAAGAATTTGAAGATATTTTAAGCTGAAATTTTTTCTGATGATACAACTTGAAGTCAATAACATCTGTCCCAAATTTCAAGTCGATTGGATATATGGTTTGGTAGAAATAAATCGTAGAGTAACTGCCTTTCCAGCCACCCAATTTCTTGCAAAACCTTCATCAAACAAAAATATGGAGTGATGTAACCTATCTAGATCAAAGGATGAATAACATCGCTATTAACACTGGAATAATTCATGCGTGTATACTTGGGCGAGTTAATACTTTAAGGAGTACTAAACTTATTTTCTACTAAATGTAGATCATGCCACCTAAAAGGAAAAGTCAAGCTACTCCACCTCTGCCCGACGTAACAGGTGACGGACAATCAATAGAGGGGCTATACAACATTTTAGGAGACATAACATCTCTCATCCGTCAACAAGTACAGACAACGAATAACATTATAAATCAACGCCAAATACCGACTCCACAAGGCGGTGGGGGGGAGATGTATTAGAGAGATTCGGAAGACTTCGATCACCCGTCTTTAAAGGGCAAGCTGATTATCTGGAGGCAGACAATTGGAAGAATCAAATGGAAAAACTCTTTAACGGAATGAGGTATACTGATGAAGACATAGTGGTCTTAGCAGTATACATGTTAGAAGGAGAAACAGATCACTGGTGGAAGGCAACCAAAAGAGCAGCCTCTGCAAACACAGTATGGACATGGGAGAAATTTTGTGAGAAATTTGACCAAAAATATTTTCCCGAAAGTGTAAAGGACAGAAAGGTGGCCGAATTTATGAATTTAGAACAGGGGAATCTTACTGTCGGCCAATATGAAGCTAAATTCACTGAATTATCGCGTTTTGCACCCAATCTCATTCCTGATGATAAACAGAAAGCAAAAAAATTCGTCCAAGGATTGAAGACTCCCCTCCGTACCAGAGTAGTCCCTTTCGAACTTCGAAAATATCCTAAGATGGTAAACAAAGCACTGGTCATCGAACAAGATTTTGAAGACATTATGAAAAATCGCAAACCAAAGAGAGGGGTGGGCACTAAACAAAAATTAATATCAGAATCTCCTTCAAATCAGGAGAAAAGACAAAGGATTACACCTGCAATACCTTCAGCACACTCATAACAACAACAAATTTTTTCGGTCACATGCTATAACTGCGGAATAGAAGGGCACATATCACGTACTTGCCCCCAACCCCGTCGTCAACCACAAGATCAGAAACCTTGACAACAAGCTCATGCAAGGACGCAACCATTTGATTTGACACCTAAAACCTCGCAACGAAAGCCACCCTATCCCCAGACTCAAGTAAGGTCGCAACCACAACAACAAACAAGGCAAAATGGTCAAGCGTTACGTCAGGCAACACAAGGACGGGTCTTTGCTGTAGCTCCTCCAGAAGACGAACCAGAAGAAAATCTTGATGCCGATATAGCCGCAGACAGGAATATGGTGGAAGGTACATTACTTATTTATGCCTCTCCGGTGAAAATTTTATTTGATTTCGGCGCCTCTCATTCATTTATCTCCACATCTCTCGTCAAATTATTAGGCTTACCTACTGCACTGTTAATAGAAAAACTTGTGGTAGCTACACCCGTGGGGAAATCAGTAGTTTTGAGTCAAGTATGTAAATCTTGTCCCATCACCATTGGGGAATGGAAACTGTTGGCCGATTTAGTTGTAATGGAAATGCAAGGGTTCGAATTGATTTTGGGCATGGACTTCCTTACTGCATTTCATGCCAAAGTCGATTGTTTCAAGAAAACAGTAACGTTCTCAGTCCCCGGACAACCGAGCGTACAATTTCATGGAAACAAGGAATGGAATGAATTAGGAAATTTAGCAACCCTTATAGATGAGGAACCTCAAAGGGGCAGCATTGACCACATCCCTATTGTGAATGAATTTCACGAGGTATTTCACGAAGTACTGAAACTACCGCCTCGCCGTGAAGTAGATTTCTGTATCGACCTCCTGCCGGGAACTACACTTATATCGATACCACCATACCGAATGGCACTGGTTGAGTTAAAAGAATTAAAGGACCAACTCGAACAACTACTAGAGCAAGGCTTCGTTCGACACAGTGTCTTACCATGGGGAGCGCCTGTTCTGTTCGTGAAGAAAAAGGATGGTAGCCTACGACTCTGTATTGATTACAGGAAGATAAACAAAGTCACCATCAAGAATAAGTACCCTCTGCCCAGAATTGACGACTTATTCGACCAATTGAGGGGAGCCCAGTACTTTTCCAAGATTGATTTGCGATCAGGGTACCACCAACTCCGTATCAAAGAAGAAGATATACCTGTTGGGGTCCCAAATAATGGACATTCCCAAAAATAAGTCTAGTAACCATATACCTCTGAAGGAATCCCGCAAAGAACGCCTTCCGGTGCACGCAAAACGGAGGTTACGTGACTTCCCTAGACTTGGCCAAATTCCTTAGCAGACCCCGCTGATCACCGTGATCAGAACTGTCCGGAATCAGACCCGTGACTTCTTTATAAATTATGATGAACAGTGCAAGTGGTTGCACAGCGAAACGGGCCCCACAAACCCTCCAAAAATCAAAACCCAATCGATGGAGCCCACATTTACGTGTCCGACGCACCCTGAAATTCGAGCGACCCACGCATCCAGCGCACCCTTAAAAAACAGCACGTCGACCCGCCATCTCGCAAAGGCCCGCGCATCCAACGCACCTTGAAAGCTGATCAACGCACCTTGAAAGCTGATCAACGCATCTTACAATCAATGGACGGATTAAGAGATGGATTCCAGGTGCGTGGAGCCTCACGCACCCGGCAACAAAACCCCACGCACCCGTATGATTTTTCGGACTTACAATCAGATAAACAGGTGCGTTGGGAGCATCCAACGGGTGCGTGGCACGTGGCGTCCTGCTATTGGTCGACCTCACCTATAAATACAACCTCGACCCGCCCATTTACGACGACAGAGAGAAAGAGAGAGAGCCATTGCCGCCGGAAACCCAAAGATCCCTCGGAATCCTCGCCGGAACACCTTTCTGTCCATCGGAATCCTATTTTCAGGCGCGGAACCGTTATTAAGGTCCGGATTTCATATATTTAAAACGCACCTGTAAAAGGACCTCACGCATCCAAAAATGACATCACGCATCTGTCAATTCGGTCCCCACACATCTGTAAATCCATCCAAACCAAATTCGGTGAAAAGGACCCAACGCACCCTGAATATGCACCAACGCACCCTTAAATCGTCTGGAAATCAACATTGAATTGACAGGTGCGTGGAGCCCCCACGCACCCGTAAATTAGGTCCTACGCATCCAGAAACCAGCCAATTGCAGAACATGTTAGCGGACACACCGGGCTCAATTTTGAGTATTTCCAAGGATTACTGGAACCGGTCTTGGGTATTTCGAGCATTCCGGACGCAATGGAACGGCCAAGCGAACGTTTCGAGAACTCTAAATAAGCAGAATCGAGCATCTTCAAGATTCAACCCTATTCGACGCAATGAACGGGGTAACTTCCTGGAAAAGAGTCGCCAACATCCAGAGCTATGCAGATATGCTGATATTTACGTTCACTGCAAAGGCATGATCCGATTTGTGCTAAAGCTAGACCAGCCGGGCCTTGATTACCACAATGGACCGTGCTAAAGAGTTTCAATCTCCTACAAACCAATTGCTCAACTGCCACAACACAACAGTCGATGCCCTACCCATTTAAACGGTACCCGTCGGTTAGACTGCGCAGGTACACACAACTGTAGAGCGGACTTCCCGAGGTCACCTGTCCCTACATTGACAGGCGCGGGCCCAGAGTCGTCCATCTCAGTAATAAACCCTGACAGTCCTAACCCGGGTCTCCGGCCAAAATATGGGACATAGACATCTGACTAACACAGAAGTGGTTCAGTACACAGCAAAACAAACATAGGCCCCATGGCCATAAACTCTAAAAACCCTAGTCCCGGCTGGCTAGTCTTTTGCCTTCTAATCAAGGGTCATCGATCATTCGATGTAATTAAGGGTCCGTGCCAGACCACGGCCTGGAATGTACAAGATCTCAGAATCTCTGGAATAAAATTCGCCTTGCGATATCTCTTCGTGTGTACTTTTGTGAATGCTTGTGATTGTCTATGAATGTTTCTATTACTCAGAACCCCAGAGCAACAAAACACCACATTCCAGAGAATGTTCCCCGCGGTTCATTTTCTCTAGTTCTAACAATACCTAAGACCGCTTTTAGAACACGTTACGGGCATTATGAATTCCTTGTAATGCCGTTTGGGTTGACAAATGCCCCCGCAGTATTTATGGACCTAATGAATCGGGTTTTCAAACCCTACTTGGATCATTTTGTTATAGTGTTCATAGATGACATCTTAATTTACTCGAAGTCACGAGAAGAACATGAGGAGCATTTGCGGATCTGTCTACAAACTCTTAAGGATCATCAATTATATGCTAAATTTGATAAGTGTGATTTCTGGCAAAGAGAAGTGAAATTCCTGGGCCACGTAGTGTCGGAAAAAGGAATATTAGTTGATCCTTCTAAAGTTGAGGCAGTGGTGAAATGGGAGCAACCCACGAATGTGTCAGAGGTCCGCAGCTTCCTGGGTCTAGCAGGATATTACAGAAGGTTCATTGAGGGGTTTTTAAAGATCGCAAAACCATTAACTCATTTATTGGAAAGTGGATACCATTCCGATGGGAAGAAGAGCAAGAGAAAGCCTTTCGTAAATTAAAAGAAAAACTAACGACTGCTCCAGTTCTCACAATACCGGTTGAAGGAGAGAAGTTCGTGGTATATACCGATGCGTCCTACTAAGGATTAGGATGCGTCCTTCTGCAAGGAGGTAAGATTATCGCTTATGCATCGAGGCAGCTGAAGAATCACGAAAGAAACTACCCGACTCATGATTTAGAAGTAGCAGCAGTGGTGTTTGCCCTAAAGATATGGAGGCATTATCTATACGGAGAGCAGTTTAAGCTCTATACAGATCACAAGAGCATGAAGTATCTGTTCAATCAGAAAGAACTCAACATGCGTCAGAGGCGATGGGTAGAGTATTTAAAGGATTTCTATTTTGATATCTGTTATCACCCAGGCAAGGCAAATGTGGTAGCCGACGCTTTAAGTAGAAAGAATCATCGACTTGCAGCTTGTTTGACCATAAAGGAATGGAGGATGATCGATGCTATAAAGAATTATGATTTTGAACTAAAGTCGGGAGGAGAAAATTCCTATCTTAGCAGCTTGGTAGTCCGACCTACACTGGTGAACAAAGTTATAGAAGCTCAGAAACATGACACATGGTTACAAGCTAAAATCACGGAAGCATCAAAAGGAGATACACTCAACTGGAATATCGGAACAAACGGAGGAATTAGAAACCAAGGAAGACTATGCGTCCCAGACATCACAGAATTAAAGGAGGAAATATTGAGTGAGGCACACCGATCAAGATTTACCATCCATCCGGGAAGCACAAAAATGTACCACGACGTACGAAGGCAATACTGGTGGAATAATCTGAAAAGAGACGTAGCAGAATTCGTGTCTAAATGCCTCACATGTCAACGAGTAAAGACTGAGCATCAGAAACCGTCAGGGTTGTTACAACCACTACCTATCGCTCAGTGGAAATGGGAGCATATTACGATGGATTTCGTAACTGGATTTTCGAAAACCCAGGGAAACCACGATGCGATATGGGTGATTGTCGATAGACTAACCAAATCTACACATTTTATACCGATCTATATGTCATACTCGATGCATAAATTGTGTAAACTTTATATTAAGGAAATAGTACGACTGCATGGAATCCCTGTGTCGGTTGTTTCCGACCGTGATTCAAGATTTACATCTAGATTCTGGAAAACTTTTTAGAAAGCAATGGGAACTACACTCGATTATAGTAGGGCCTTTCACCCTCAGACTGACGGACAGAGAGAGCGGGTGAACCAGATACTCGAGGATATGCTTCGGTTATACGCCCTAGATTTTAAAGGAAGTTGGGATGATCACTTACCCTTAATTGAATTCGCATATAATAACAGTTATCAGGCCAGCATTGTAATGGCGCCATACGAAACTCTTTATGGAAGACCCTGCCGATCACCGAGCTGTTGGGCCGAGGTCGGAGAAAAATGTCTACTCGGGCCAGAATTAGTACAAGAAACCTCGGAGAAAGTACACATCATAAGAGACCAAATCCGCATAGCACAGAGTCGACAGAAGAGTTACGCCGACAATCGCAGAAAAGAATTGAAATTTTTCGAAGGGCAGCATGTATTTTTAAAGGTCTCTCCTATGAAAGGGGTAATGCGATTTGGGAAGAAAGGAAAACTTGCACCACGATACATTGGACATTTTGAAATATTGGAAAAGGTGGGAAAAGTGGCGTACCGACTAGCTCTATTGCCATAATTATCGAGCGTGCATAACGTATTTCATGTGAGTATGTTGCGAAGATATGAAAGAGACACATCCCATGTGATTGATTGGCAACCATTAGAAATACGGGAAGACGTTACCTATATAGAGCAACCAATACGAATTTTGGACCGAAAGGACCAAATACTCCGAACCAAAACGATTTCCCTGATCAAGGTTCAGTGGAGCAATCATGGAGAAGACGAAGCCTCGTGGGAACGAGAGGACGAAATCAAAGAAAAGTACCCACAACTATTCGACCAATAAGGTAAATTTCGAGACGAAATTCTTTTTCATTATAGTGCGAAATACTTCATATATACATTCCATATATACATTCGACTATACATTTCATCGTATTGTGAAACACTTTAACTTACCTTTAAAATAAATTTCGGGGCGAAATTTCCTTAAGGAGGGAAGAATGTAATGACCCAGGTTTTCGAAATAATTAAAATATTTTTTTTTTACTACGTGATTTATTATGTTGATAAATTAATAATAAACAATCTGTAGGGAATTCATGTAGGACCCCTTTATTAAAGTTGCTCAACACAAGTCCTAGAACAGTGTAGAAGTGCCAGATTTATCAAAACTCACCATAATTACGAAAAATACCATTGATTAAACTTAATTTATATAGATGATTTTAAGTGTACCAATTTTTTACGATCCGTTTCATGTAAAACTTCATATAATAGTTTAGAGACCTAATCTAACCATACACGTCAAATGTCAGCCCTCCGATCATCCTACAAGTACCCTAATCAGAAATCGGGCCATAAGTGGGCCATCTAAACTCGGAACTGCATCAATTTTTGTGTCATACACTAAAATCATGTGGCCTACATGATGGTCGAAGTAGATTTTTCACATACATCACTGTGGGACCCACGTGCACTACGTGCACGTTAGACCCGCGGTCAACGCGCGTTGACCGCGTGCGCAGCGGAAGACGATGCGTCTTCCTTGTTCGACATTGCGGCAGCAGCGTCCGCTGATCGCCGGATGGTCCACACCATCCATCACGGTGGACCCCATTCAAAATTCATTCCACCCATTGTGTAGCCCTCTCTTGGGACTACCAAGGGAAGGTTTTATCTTTGTAATCAGTGACTAGACTGGGCCGCACAATCTGTCGATACCTGAAACTTAACAAAATAGAACGCGCAAGATCGGGGCCGATCCTACACATGGGTCCCTGAAACTTGAAAGGATTGTTTGCGTGGGCCCCACCTACGATTTTAACGGTTTACATAGTACCAGGTGTGGATATAGAGGGAGATCTGGAATCTTGATCTTTCCTTCTCCCACTCAAACTCAACCACGTCCGTCTGGAGCTTCCGTCCGCAATACGCCACCTCCAGCGTATCTGTGTGATATAAGAACATGTAGTCGTCCCTCCCCTTCTCAGTAAAACGTAGAGAGAGTAAGAGAGAGAGAGAGACGTTAAAGAGAGAGTGAAAGAGAGAGAAGAGAGAGAGAGTGATCGTGGGGGGGTTTCTGGTGCTGTTGCTGTTCCTGTTGCTGGAGCAACAATACAGTAGCAAGAAGAAGAAGAAGAAGAAAGAGACAGCAAAGGAAAAGAAAGAAAAAAAAAGAAGAAAGAAAGAAAGAAGGAGAGAAGAAGAAGAAACAGTGAGTTTTCTTCCTCATATTTTTTTACATGATAATTCGAGTTATTTTATTTATTTTAAGAATTTTTGGTATCTACTTTGCTTTAATGGGAAGCTTAAACGTTGTATCTTGGTTTGTAGTTGTTTTCTTTCAAGTAATTATGATTTACATGATTTTTAAATATTTATGTGTAGATTTTCAGTTAATTTGTGTTGTATATGTATTAATTGAGTGTGGATTTCCTTTAAAGGAATTTGAAGTAATAATCTGATTCATGCATAGCACGATTGTGAACTCCAGTTATTACCGTAGGGTAAGCACCCTGGTGTGTGCAATAGACCCATTGATGATTGTTTGGGTGAGTGCCCAAGTGTGTGCAACAGTCCCTGATTGAGCGCCCTGTGTGTGCAATATACCCTTCTGATAGTCCATCGATTGTGGACGGGTTGGTTGAGCTCCCTGGTATGTGCAAGATACCATACTAGTGTACCCGGTGGATATCAGATGATTTTGACAGGTTGGGTGAGTTCCCTGGTGTGTACAAGAGACCAACTCTGCAGTTGTGAAACAGTGTAGGCTCGACTATAAACTGGCCCTGGATGTTCTACTGATAACCGTACTGAGATTGTTGAAGCATACTTGCATACCATGCATCACGTGTATGTTTAAGAGATTTTGATTTGATGAAATTACTATTGAAATTGTAGTGTTTTTACTTTAATGGTCAAGTGGTTTTGTACATCGAATTACATGTGTTAAACTATATGAGAATGCTCACCGGCTTTTATAGCCGACGCAGTGTTATGCGATTAACCGTAGTGACAGGTGATGACTTAGAGGACTTCGAGGTAACGGTTCCAGATGAAGGAATTCTCTAGAAGATTTTTTAGAATTGATTTATTTTGTTTTTTTTTTTGTTTGAAAGTATTGATGTAATAAGGCCCATTAGATGGCCATTAGTTTAGACAGTTTGGAACAATTTCATAGACTCGTTGATTATAGTTTAATTTTCAAAGTTGGTTTATTTTTATTCCATATATTTGGTACCTTGTGAATGGAAAGGATAAAAGTTTCAGTTGTGATTGTGAATGATTCATTCATAACACCCTTGATTTCGAGATTTGAGTTATATACTCGAGTGTCGAATTTGGGGGCGTTACAGAGAGGGAGAGAGCAATGCTCACACAGAACTAGTTGGACAGTACATTTACACCCAACTAGCTATGCGTTTAATGTGCAATAATGTTAGTAATCTTGGCATGCAAAAGGTATTTCAAATTATGCAAAAGAGTTGCTTGCTTGGGTGCGGGGGCGGAGTTAAGGATTTTCTTCTAAAGGGGGCAAGGCATAAACACGAGGCAATGGTGGGTGTCATTGTCCCCATTGTTTTTTGTGATGGGTCCATTTGAGCTTTAAATCTGCCCCATTCTTCATATGAAGCCATAAAATGATCTCTCTAAATGGTTGGACGGTGTGGATACAATACATACATCATGGTGGGCCCCATAAAACTTGGTGATGTCGCTTCGTGGTGAGATCACCACTGAACCGTCAAAGCTGGACGTGGATTTGTTTAGCAAGAAGTTCCTACTCTGGAAACTTATGTGGGGACCTGTGATGTTTGTTAGAAATCCACCCCGTCCATCCATTTTGTGAGACCATTTTAGGACATGAGACAAAAAATTAGCCAGATCCAAGACTCAAGTGGGCCGAAAATGTAAGGATTGAACTACCACAGTTGAAACATTTGTGGGGCCACAGAACCTCATCCTTGGTTCACGTGAACCACATAATTGGAAAAAGAGTAGATAGAAAGGTTACCCTCCAAACATTTTCTCTTCATATGGCCCACTTGAATCACTTATGGCCTTGCTTTTTTGGGTCCAAGTCCTAATATTTAGTGTGGCAGCTAATAGTTGGAGTGAATTTTACATGCTCATCAAGATGGGCTCTGTAAAAATCAAGGGTGGACGTCTCTCCCAACTGTTTCAATTGGTATGGCCCACTTGAATCATAGATTAGAATGATTTTTTTTCCCCAATCCTAAAATGGGATTATACATCTAATGATAGGAGTGGATCTCTCAAACATGTCACGGTGGGCCCCTTAAAAAATGAAAGGTGAGCCTCCCCAAACTAGTGTTGGTTCCGAGAAACTTCTTAAGTTACCGATGATAGCAGAGGAAGTGGATTAGGTGTCACCCAAGCAACACGAGGTCGAGTGTCTCCCTGACCATGGGGCCCACCATGATGCATGTTCTGTATATCTATGCCATCCATCAGTTTCTACAGATCATTTTAGCACAAAAATGAGATAGATCCAATCTCAAGTGGACCACACCATAAGAAACAGTGGACATTAAATGCCACCATTAAAACATTCCTAGGGCTCCACTAGGATGTTTATTTGCCATCCAACCTGTTCTTAAGGTCACACATACCTGGAAGAAGGTAAAACACAAATATCAGCTTGATCCAAAGCCTTTATGGCCCCCAAGAAGTTTTCAATGGTAAGCGATCAATCCCTGTGGTCCACTTGAGCCTTAGATCTGCCTTATGTTTTTTCTCATGCCCTTAACTAATCTTTAAAAATGGATGGACAGTGTTGATATAACGCATGCATCATATTGGGGCCTACAAAATTTTGCCACGTTATCACAATATTCACTTGATTTACGCCATGCAACTGAAGTCTAGAGCAGCGACAGATTACCAATACTTTGGGAGCAGATTTGGTGCGACCACTGACTCATCCAACATGGTGTGTTCCTGACTATGGGCCCACCTTGATGCATGTATTGTATATCCATGCCGTCCACATATTTTTGCAGCTACTGTAGTGCATGAAACTAAAAATTAAGTAAGCAAAAGTCTTACAGTGGGTCCTATGAGGGTTTCAACAGCAGGTGTCATTATCATTGCTAGTTCCCGCGACGTGGTCCACTTGAGCCTTGAACGTGTCTATTTTTATAATTTTACCCCAAGATATAATGGCAAAATAGATGAACAGTGTAGACAAAATCCATACGTTACGGTGGCCCCTTAACTCCTGCATGTTCCTGGTATCTAATCCACGTATCGGGCACTCCAATGGAAATATCTGGGAAAGACGTTCGCCTTTGATTTTTATAAGGTCCACCATGATGAATATATAAAATCCACTCCATCCATTAGATTCCATACTAAAAGGTAGCTCTGATTCTTAAAATTTAGGGTCATACTTGATTCAACTGTATCCCTGGGAAGGAAAGAGTTCGGACGGTGAAAATTTCTCATACACCGTTTCCAACCATATAGTCTACGTAAATTGGGGATTGGAATAAGTTTTTAGCCTTGGTCGTAACATGGGTGTCTCACCTGATGGTTGGGGTGGCTTTCACATTAATACCATGGTGGAGCCCACCCAAGCCATGCCCCCTTTCCAAACTAATCTATCACTTTCACCGAGCATTTATTTATATTAAATGCACAGCGAGTTAGGTGAAAATGCACTGTCCAACCAGTTGCGTGTGAGCATTATATATATATAACTTCAAACATGTCTGTATGGCCTAATCAACGGGTGGGACATCAAATAAACATTACAGTGGGCCCCAAGATGTTTTTAATAGTGGACATTCAATCACCTATTGCTTTCCTATGGTGTGGTTCACCATAGTGGATAAAACACATACATCATGGTGGGGCCCACAAATCACTAACTAATAATAGCCAGGTGACGACTGGCAGCGTCACTAGCCAAACGGCATCCCCAGATCATTGGCTGTATGAGACCGACGGTGATGATTGATACTTCACCCAACCAGGCTTTATAAAGGGGTGGCAGCTGGCTGAATTTAAGTCGAGCTAAGCTAGGCCAAGGCCCAGGCCCACCCGGCACCAAATACCCTGAGGCCCGAGCCAAAATGAGCCCACACAATAGGGGAAGCTTGAGTCCAAAAAAATTTTGGAGTCTGAGGCCAATGAAACCTCACTAGAAAATTGATAAAATCCTTATTTTTCACTTGAATGTGCCTCATGCATCCACTAATTAAGCAGCCACACATGAAAAAAAGAAAAAAAAGAAAAAAAGAAACATGATCGAGGAACGAACCTATGGTTGAGGTATGTCTAGCGAGAAGTAAAGTGGCATGTTTTTTAGGTAAAACGCATGTCATTTAAAAGCAGGCCGGGGCATATGTAAATTGGCTATGGGCCTTTTTTTTTTTGTTAGTATACCCACTCCACTATTTTAGTCATACTGCAACGTTAGCCACCCCCACTAGGGAATTGATACCAAAACCTTAATGTTGAAACCCCCCCCCCCCCCCCCATTAGTCACACCGCAATGTCAGCCACCCCCACTAGGAAATCAATACGAAAACCTCAGTGTTGAAACAAGGCTATCTTTACTTAGTCTACCACTTGAGCTATGGATCCGGGTGTAAAAGTAGATTGGGGCAAATGTAAATTGGCTACAGACCTCTCTCTCTCTCTCGTTTTTTTGGGTTAGCACACCCACCTCCACTTTTAGTCACACCGCAATGTTATCAAACACTCACTTGAGAGCTGATACCAAGACCCCAATGTCAAAACAAGGTTATCTTCTCCCAATCTATCACTTGAGCTATGGGTGTAATTGTCTAGGGGCCTTATTTGTACTAAGTCAGTAAGATTTCATTGTACCACATACCACTATTAAGATGGGCACGAAGCATGTTTAAAAGTTTTTTGACATTACACCTGATTCTTACATTTTGTAGTAATTTGATTGCCCAATCAAGTCCTATCGTGCCTATTAAAATGGATTTCTCGACTAAACTGTGCCTATTAAACCGGCGAAGATAAAAGAGATTTCTAGACTAAACTTTAAACCTGACGTAGCCTCTTATCCGATCAAATTCTACAAGCCCGGCCCATTGAAGAATCGGATTGCGTGCGGAGTAAACTCTGTTGGGCCCACCTAGAATGTATGTTCTTTATCTATTCCGTCCATATGTTTTTCCAGCTCATTTTAGGGGTTGAGCCCAAAATTTAAGCATATCCAAATCTCAAGTGGACCATGCCATGGGAAACAGTGGGAATAATGATTTCCACCGTTGAAACCTTCCCAGGCCTCACAGTGATGTTTATTTGTCATCCAGCCCGTTCATAAGATCACATGGATATGGATGAAGGGAAAACACAAATATCAGCTTGATACAAAACTTCTGTGTCCTCCGAGAATTTTTCAATGGTAGATATTCAATTCACACTTTTCCTATGGTGTGGTCCACTTTAGATTTTGATATGCTTCATTTTTTGGCACCATGCCTAAAATTTTCTTTTAAGATGGATGTACGGAGTGGATAAAATAAGTAAATAAGCGTGCGGAGTTACTCACTACGCAATCCACTTCCGCCCATTGCTACCCTTTTTAACGAGGGAAAAGGGCTAAGTCCACCATATTCTGGATATCTCACCTCCACCGTATAATTTCTGGATTGACGGTCTACAATCTGGATCACCAATCGTGGCCCATTTTATAGACCGTGCATGAACACACGATTCACGTTCTGATACAGCCGGCTCTCACGATAGCTAATCACTACACTGAAAACACTGGTGATTCATTCTCCTAGCACGTGAGACTCATTTACCGCTATCCGGACCATCCAATTTTGGGCCACATCTGACTCACACCACCCGATGGATGCCTATCCAATGGACGGTTAAAAGTTCAATAACCAGTGGTCCAAATTTCAAGGGTGAAATCAGATGGCTACCTTCGTTTTTCCTGTAAATTTTCAGGTGTAATAATCCATCCACAGTTGGGCCATCAATTTGGATGGTCTAGATTTCCTTAACACAATCTCATCCATACAGCTGATATTCACCACCATGTATTTATTCGGTGTTCAACTCACACAGTATATTCTCACCACCTTTATATACCTTGTCTCGAAATCTCCTGCAATTCCCAACTCCAAAAATTCAATGGCGGACGACAACGAAGACGACGAGAAATCTCTGGAGCTTCAGCTGGATTTTCATCTACAAGAGCAGAAAGAATCGTTGGTGGTTGTAAATGAAGCTCTAGTTTCCGATCCCACCAATACAGAGCTTCTTTCGGTAGGGTTTCTCTCTGTTGTGTTTTTTATTTAGGGTTTTTCCTCCTTTTCTATAGATGTTTGAAATACGAGAATTACTAGCAATCAGGACGTGTGGTCCGTACCAATGTTGCACATGGATCAGTGATCCAGACCATTGATCTGACGGGTTATCTGTGAATGCTGCATGCGTTGAAAATCTCTTACGTGGGAAGATGCTAACCCTTTAATCAGCGGCCTACAAATAGATGGTCCAGAAAGAACTAGATCAAACATACATATTAAATGGTGAAAAGGCGTGTATTTTGATGGTCCTTCACTGCACCGTGGGGAACGCATGTATGCAATCCGTGCATTGGAAACATCCGAAGGCATTCAGTGGCTAGGATCTTTTGGTCCAGTAAATGTTTAGGGCATTCCTTATCCACTCTGAGGGCCTATCAGATCAACGGTCTGGATCACCAGACCGTGCTCCCCACTTGTACCAATTGGTTGTACTGTAAGGGATACTGTCGATTGTCGGCTCCGTATAATTCCTCCTGCAGAAGTACTCGATGAATTGTCCTAAAAGTGAAAGCCTTTTAGTTTTAGCCGATGCGGGTCCAAATGCTGTTGTTTCCACAGATTTCTTCAAATTCTTCAAGAAGCGAAGCTCGATGGTTTGAAGCTATTATGCTTGTTAGAGTGCGTAGTTCGCATTTTATTTATCATTTGGATGCAGATCCTACTATGACATCTTTTTTTTTTTTTTGGTCAAGTTAAGTCATGAATCAAGCTATTCACATCAGAGTCTATATGATTCTTGGTTCAAGGTACCATCTTCTGTGGCATACTTGGATGCGTGAATTGAATTAAGGTTCATTCAATAAAGTGGAATCAACCATCAAATTCTAGAAAGTCCACTTGATGTGGGTTCCACTGTCCATTACTAGAATAATAAAGTGGAAATATTGAGGGTATAGAGTCTAAATTATAATTACATTATTTTCAAGTTGGACCTGAAAGAAGCATAACTGCAATTTGAGGTATCCTTCCTAATTGTGAATGCTAGGAAAGAACACAACTCTTGATTAAACTCAATTTCCATTCATTAAAAAAAAATCAATTTCTCAATTCATTTTGCTTGTGCATCCAAACACAACCTTTAAGTTTTTGAGAAATGTCCACATACAGTGTTAGACATGAACTTTCACATACAATACTTTTGTTTCCCACTAGTGTCACGTTTTAGAACATTCAAGTGGCATCTTAAAGATTACATGGGATGATCTACTCATTAGGTGGACTGTGGACCACATCTGTAAATTCAGTCATGCCATTGGTTGTCCATTGATTTAGCCCATCTAATCCTTGCAGCATCCTGGTTTTCATGGACCAGATGATCTACACAGGTTACGCATTGGCGGGAAAGAAAGTGTTGTATGTGAAAGTTCACATACAGCATTTTTTTTTCCTGGGGATTTCTTACTGCAGGGAGTTGAAGATGTGAAAGTTCACGTACAACATTTTTTTTTCCTGGGGACTTCTAATTGCAGGGAGTTGAAGAGAAGCACAAGCTTATCTTATGAAATGGGATGAGGCGTGTAAGTTGTTTGATGAAGGGTTTGCTAGATTAAGGAGGTTGGAAGCAATGAACTCTGCTCTCCTAGGAAAATGGCTATGGAGGTTTGGCTCGTAGAATGGGTTTCTATGGAGAGAGGTTATAACAAAGAAGTATGGAGGTTTGGCTCGTAGAATGACTTTCTATGGAGAGAGGTTATAACAAAGAAGTATGGGGGTTTGGGAAGGGGGTTGGCAGACAAGGGCTTTATACCAATACATAGCTTCGTCTCTATGGAAGTCTGTGGCTGGTTTGAGGCTGAAGTTTTTTGAGGGGATGGATTTTTCTTTGGGTGATGGTAAGAGAATCCGTTTTTGGGAGGATGCTTGCTTGGGTGAAACAGCAATGCGGGAAGTTTTTTCCAATGTTAGCTAGAATCTCACTGGAGGTGAATATCATAGTTGCGCATTGTTTTTCTTTCTCAGGAGATGAGGTGATTTGTGCTCCCCCCCCCTAGTTGTAGGAATCTGACGGACAAAGAGTTGGAAGATTTTGTTAAGCTATTAGAGCTGTTGCGCGATGTGAGTCCTTTGGTGAGAGATACGGATGTTATGGTGTGATTACTGAGAAGTCCAGCTGGTTCTTCGTTACCTTGTATGGAGCAATCATTGGGTCTTCATTGGGAGATCAGGTTTGACATACACAAAAAACTTTTGTGTGGCATTACGGTGCTTCTCCAAAGGTTGCAGCTTTGGCTTGGCTCATGGGAAGGAACAAGGTGTTCACTGTTGATAATCTCTGTAAGTGGACGATGGTGCTCCTAAATGTTTGTGTGATGTGCTTGGACATCGATGTGATGTGCTTGAACATCGATGAGTGTGTTGATCATCTCTTCATCCATTGTTCTTTCACCAAAGGAGTTTGGGATAGTTTTTTCGATTTGTTCGGTGTGTCGTGTGTTTTGCTGGGTTCAATCGATAATCTCCTTTTGGCTTGGCATGGGGGATGTGTGGGAAAGATAGGATGGACAATTTGAAGACTTTCTTTATTGGTTGGCATTTGGTTCCATTAGGGTGAAAGGAATAATTGTTGCTTTAGGAACTGTTGTGAGCGGGTATTAGAGGTGTTCCACATGGCTAAATTTAATGTAATGGGTTGCGCCTTGGCCTTAAAGGGTTCTAGGCGGGATTTCTTTTTTTCTTTTTTCCTCTTTCATGGTTTGATTTGTAATTCTTTCAGCTTTGGCCTTGCTTAATAAAATTGTCACCTTTCTTTATTTCTTTCTTTCTTTTTCTTTTTTCCTTTTTGTCCAGATTGTGCTAAATCAACATATACCGAATTCACCGAGCTTCCTTTTCTCCTCATGAGCGGAGCAGATAGAACTGATGTAGAGTTCATTTCTGTTTGAATCATTGATGACTTGATTTTGTGAATTAGAGACCACTAAGTTATCCCTGATACTTTTTTTTTTTTTTTTTTTTCACCGTTTGCATTTTTTGTAAAATGAATGACGCAGGACAACTAACCACTTGCTCTAAAAGCTTGAACTGATAGGGCGTGGTGAATCAATCCCTTTATCTCATAGCCCAAGTCAGGCCCCACTTCAACTGAGTCATGCCTCATGCCGAACCCTCCTTCGTGGGCCCCACTTCACATAGGTCTCACCTCACATGAGTCACTCGCCTCACACGGGCCGCTCACACAGGCCGCCCCACTCAAGCCCGTTGTGAAAATGCCCCTGCATTAATCACCCCAGTGAGAAGTCTCAAACACGAGACCTCCCGCTCCGATGCCACTTTTGACGCAGACAACTAACCACTTGTTTTAAAAGCTCGAACTAATAGAGTGTGGCGAATCAATCCATTTATCTCATAGCCCGGGTTAGGCCCCACTTCACATGGGTTCTCCACTTACACATGGGTCCTGCCTCGTGCCGAACTCTCCTTCGTGGGCCCCACTTCACATGGGTCTTGCCTCACACGGGCTGCCCAACCCGAGTGTGCCCTCACTTCACACAGGCCGCCCCACTTGAGCCCGATGTCAAAATGCCCCTACATTAATGAATCAAAACCCATGAATCCTCGTGTACTAAAATCACCAACGGCTTAAGGCTTGCTTGGTGAGGTGACAATATTAACTTGAGAAGATTTGAGCAAAAGACCTGAAGTAAGAACCGAGACGGCTTTGCTGCAAATCATTTCCGTGAACTGAATGAGTCAACGATAAAAATCTAGTGATCCAATGTCACAAAATGAATTTATTGACCGCGAATCGAACTGAGCAAATTGATTTCACTAGGAAGTGGATTATGAAACAAAACCATGCTTAATGCAGATTGCTTGTGTTGAATCAGAGAATTGCACATGGAGTGCTAACCGATCTGATTGTAGCCATACCAAGTTCAAATTCAACTAGCTTGTTTACTGACCCTTATGTGTTAAAACTTGTATCATGCATTTGATATTGAATTTGGTCTACTGTTGGTGCATTAGAAAAAGAACAATTACTCGAATGATCTATTTTTTCTGTGATGAACTTAAGTTAGGCTTCAATGACATTTTCTTCAAGACCATTCCAATGAGATTGTCACTGAAGGCATACAGATGCTTTCTGTTTTACAACGTCCTCTTGTTTTTTAAGGGGAGATTGTGGACATGTGATGATTTATAATCACATATATAATGTAGATGGATATATCATGCAAAAGGAGTTGTTGTATCCTCAACCTGAAGCTTTGGCACTATATGCTAAGATTTTCAGTTGTGAAAATTGGGGCCTATGGTTTGGAAATCTGGACAATCGGTCTGTTGTGTCAATCTCCTAAAAATCTTCTGAACAAGACAAACCTAATGTTTGAATTTCTATCCCAAGAATACAAAACTGAAAGAAAAATACAACAACAGTACAAATTCCACTGAAATGGTTCCAAGATTGGTGGCTAGGATCTTACAATGTGGGATATCTTCAGGCATGGCCCATCCATGGTAGGTGGCAACAAACCAATATTTTGAATTATGGAACCACGGGCCCACTCACCAAAATTGGAAACATGAGCATACTGTACAATGCCTCAGGCTGAGGATCCTATTATTCTTCATCATGCAATTATCCATATGGCCATGTCATTGATTAATCTTTTGGTATCTTTTTTATTTATTTATTTATAAGGGCCCATTTTGGTAAGGGATCCTGATACCCATATGCCCTGACCATAATCGAGATTTATACAAATCCTGATTTGGGCAGGCCCATGCTCTTCACATAGGATTCAGTGCACTAAACCAGCGCCTTTGCATAAACGCAATTAGCGGCATTTTCTTGTTTGACCTAAACTTCATTAGTCATGTTCTTGCTGAGGAAAGTGCTGCTTTATTGCAGCGAATGATCCTATGTGGAGACACGGGGCCCACCAAAATTAGGATTAGAGTTAATCCTGATGATGCAGGATCCCCTACCTAAACAGGCTCTTAGTTGAAGTTTGATGCTTCTGATAAAATACTTACTGCTAGGAGGTTGCTTTGATCAATGCTTTAGTACATATGGCTATTCTTCCAGTTGGTAGAGGTTGACAAATTCTATTGTGAAAGGTTCGTGAGGAGCTTGTTCTGGCGATCAAGGATGCAGAAGAAGCGCTTCTTCACCTTAAACGTGCACGATTATTGCGTGAAACCGATTCATTGTTATCGAGACAAGGTCCTGAACCTACCATTCAGGATGTGGAAGTGGAGCCTCTTGATCCTACAGAGGTCGAAGCAGAACCTCTAGAGGTGAAAAGTTACTCTATTGGATCAAAGTGTAGATTTCGTCACACAGATGGACGTTGGTATAATGGCCACATAATTGGATTGGAAGGTGCTAGTTCTGCAAGGATCTCTTTTCTTACGCCCACGTCTGAGAACATGCTGGTGAGTAAATTCATGAAACTTGTCTTCCTATTTTGCTTTTACAAGTGCATCAATTTTCTGTGAAAGCCTAATCTTTTTTCCTTTTCCTTTTTTTTTTTTTTTCCTGATATGAATTCATCTAGCTGAACAGTTATCTTGGAATATTCAGTTTTGCTATGTTGATAGCCTTGACGGATTATACTAGATGTATGCAGTATTTTAAGTATTGGTATCTACACCTATATCACACCCTTGGGATACGGAAGCATATCGGGTATCACATGTAATGTGTAATGTATTGCTGATTTTGGGAAACATTGGGAAATTGGTTGAATTTTTTAGTAGGGATTTTAAAAAAGACATTAATACACACTTAAAACTCAAAAGATCACAAAAAATAAGTACACATGATAAGTTTCCTTTGTATAAGATCCTAAACTATGCATTTTTTCTGGCAGAAGTAATGCAACTATATTCAAAGTCAATTCATGTAATTTATAAATCATAGAAGACATGTATGAAAACACAACCAAAGCCAAATCCGTCTTACAATGTACAATGCATATATATATATATATATATATATATATATATATATATATATATATATATATATATATATATATATATATATATATATATATATATATATATATATTATTATATATATATATTATTATTATTATTATTATTATTTTCTTAAATTTAGTTTATTTTTAAAATGAATAAATGAGTGTGGTTGATGCTAAAATCAGCATAAACTCATAAATAACACCTGGTCAATGTAATTTAAAAAAATATGTATTTTTATCGATATTTTTAATTAATTTTTTTTCAAAAATTCTAAAATGTCCCATCAATCTGTAGATTAGCTTATAATCACTCTCACATGATTTTTCCACACTAATTGCAATTTAAATGGATGAAATTAGAAATATTTTGAATTTTGTCCAAATTTGCTATTTTTCCCAATTCGAAAATCGGAGGTCAAATTCCATGACTGAGCATGCAAAATCATGAATTACTACATTCTATAGATACCAAGCAATTTAAACAAGAGAAAATGGCTTAAATTAGCAAAAACTCACCAATTAGGTTTCTGGTATCACAAGCTCTTCGATCTCGATTTTCGCACCTCGATCCATTTTCTCTCCAAACAAATGAAAAGAATTGGTCAAAATCCCCTTAAGAACGTAATCTGAGCAAATTTGTTTTAGAGAAAATCGGTTTTTTTGTTAATGGATTTTTGGTGAATGTAATATCTTTGATACATGCGATACATATCAACGATATTGGGGAACCTATAACAGCAATATTTTCAAAATATCACAATGTATCAATACAGCATCAATACATTGCCATATATTGACTGATTCTGAGAAGTTTCCCGACTACATCCTAGTTTCGTATCAGCGTTGTGCGATATCAATAGTATCGGCTAACACTGAAATCACTGGATGTATTCCATAATCTTCATTTCGTAGATTATAAACTACGGTCTCTGCATCATTTTCTAATAAATCTCCATGAGTTTTTGGTTTGTTTTGAGAGTCTTAAGAGCCATTTGTGCAACTGGAATAACCTTGTCTAGGATAAGCTTGTTCTTGTTTTTTCCCCCAAAATAAGGCATTTGGTGTCAAAATTCAACTGGACAAATTTGTAATGGGGACACTCAGGATCCTTGAAATATGCTCCTTTGGGGGATAAGGGAAAAAAATTATAGTTCCCTAATCCTCGGATAAAGCAATGTTTTAAAACCAGGCTTGGACTGACCGGTTGGACCAGAACTGTTAGCCTTTCTCGGCCAGGTTACTGTAGGACCCCTTTTTGGATTTGGACCCCAGTTGCATGAGTTTGTTGAATCATTCAGCTCAGGTGGTCCAAACCTAAACCATAAGCGCCCCCCCCCCCCCCCCCCCCCCCCCCCCCCCCCTTTTATTTTTTTAGTATGTGTAAGTCATTTACTTTGGACATCATGATGATGCCATGTGTTGACCAGGTAACTTGCCACACAACAAACTGGTTGACCTTTCCTCTGGGTTTTAAAACATTTGGTATTTGGGATGATGCAATTTCCTTTATGGCGCCTACACCGGGGTTGAGAGACAGGATGCATTCGAGGCATACTGGGGTCGAGAGACTGGATGCATTTGAGGCACAATTCATAAGCAATCAAGTGTGGGGTCCACATGATGGGTGGTCAAATCAGATGTGGGGCCCACATGACCAATGGCCTTTGATTATTGCAGCCTTGCCAGCCTTCTCTATATATTTAAAAAAAACTTTTAAGAGGGTTTATTCTTGTCAATTTACTAACGGTGTATCCGCACAAGTGCAGATATGCAAATTCTTTCTACAGAAGCGATGCAGATTTGGTAGTAACTGCCGCTTGTCACATGGTATGTCATTGTTGTTTCCTCCAGGATACGACATTCAAACTCATCCTTTAGTTTTAGAAAACACTGTTGTCATCACTTGCAAGGTTGGATTCTACTCTCCGCACATTGCTTCACAGGATCAGGCAAGTACATCAGGTGGGCCGTACTTGTATTGCGAATGTGGACCATTGGTCAACATCTATACCCATCAATTTTATTCAATACACATGCTGTCTGCTGAATGACAGTACCAGCCTATTCTCAGACCACACTGCAGAGACAGTGGGCCCCGCCATATGAACGAGTGTGAGCTTGCGCCTTGCCATGGGAGAGTAGTATACATAACTCCTGCAAGAAGCCATCACAATTCTCCATCTGAAAACAGTTTGTCTGGATTGCCTTCATGTTCCTCAATGTTATGCTCGCTTTTCGTCCTCAATTGCTCTTCTAACTAGGTGCAACTACCACTTCAAATCACACTTCAGACTCGCCATCCCGCTCTCCCTTGCTATATATACTCACTAACATTTCGAAATAGACACTTCCCTGCTCCCACTCCAAATTTGTTGCACTTTGTTCCCTTTTTGGGGGGGGCTCTTGGTGCCGTTTTGCTCAGATATCTCTGTTCCTCATATGGCGAATGTTCCATATATAGCAGTTTCTGTTAAACATATTTGGACGTTTAGCTATATAACTTCGATGGAAACCCCCTTTTGTAGAATAGTAGCGACATGCCATCTGACATGGACTCATTCGTACAGGAGTCGATGTTCCTTTCTCTTCATTGAAGCACTATGTCCCAACCCCATGGCAGCAGTCACTGGTGGGGTCCAGCATTTGGGCGGTATCGAACAGCCATGCAGGTGGCATCTGGAGGGAAGCCGAGCTCGAGTCATGGGATGAAAACCTCAGGCTGGGCCACATTGTCTTTCGGGACGATGGAAGCTCTGCAACGCTTGGAAGTGATGCGCTTTCATTGTCCGAGTACGCCCAGATGAGTGGAGATGAGGAAGACGAGGAGTTGAGTTCTGAAAGATCATTCTCCGGCGACGAGGATGATGAAGAAGATCCTGAAAGTGGAATGAGCAATCAAGGCCTAGGCTTTTTGGAGGCAACTTCATTACAACGGGGTATCCAAACAGAAACCGCCGTGTTTGCAAAGTGGGAGCACCACACGCGGGGAATAGCGTCAAAGATGATGGCCAACATGGGATACCGCGAAGGGATGGGATTGGGCATAGCGGGTCAAGGAATTGTTGATCCCGTCTCAGTGAAAGTCCTCCCGCCAAAGCAATCGCTTGGTCACGCCGTCGATTCTACTGACCGGGAAGGGAAGGACAGCGGGAGTCAGGGGAAGAAGCGTAGTAGAGGCGGTAGAAGGAAGCGCGAGAAGAAGTTTGCTGCAGCTGTGCGGGCTGCTAAAGCTGAAGAAGAACGGCAACCGGATGTATTCAGTTTCATCAACAACCAGCTTGCGAAGAATGAAGCCGAAAATGGGTCAGGCAAGAAAGGCGGTAGGGGCCTGGGAGAGGCAAAGCATGCAAAGAAAGAGGACCGGCGGGCCTTGATCGCGTATGACGATGAGGTGAAGGAGTTGAAGAGCAGGGTCGAGAAGCTGGAAGAGATGGTGAGTAGGAACCGGAAGGAGAAGGTGGTGTTCGAAGCTGCTTCGAGGAAGTTGGAGGAGACCCGAAAGGCGTTGGCGGATGCCGAGGCTGCCCATGCATCTGTGTCGGATGCTGTTGTTAGCAGGGAGAAAGAGAAGAGGTGGCTCAAGTTCTAATGCTCTTTTCTTGTAATGTATATTTTGCTTGGAGCTGTCTTTGATCCATGACACATGATCAGGAAAAGATAATTTTATTGCCCAATGCCGCCTACACGCACAAGATGGGGAGGCAGATCCTGGCCGCCCATCGAGTTGGCCGTCTCCAGATGGCCGTTGGTTGAAAAACAACGCTGAGTGGACAATCATAGCCGTGGTTTTAATGCTTGGCAGCTTGGACAGACTCATTTGGTCCTGAGATGAGTCCTGACTCAGCCGAGTCAGTAGGTTACTTGTTCAAGTTGGGCTTATTTTCATTACAAACTGGATCTGAGTTGGGAGTGACTCGACCTGGTTAGGCCTACTTTCGTTTCTGACTCGTGATGTGGAACTGGATCTGACTCAGCTGGGTTAAGAGTTGACTCAGCCAAGTCATCAATCCATGATCAAGGCCGGCATTTTTATCGGCTGAATCCATTGATCATTCATCTGAAGGCAGGCGTTCATTTGGATAGGATTGTCTGATCGGTTTGATTTTCAACCAGGGATCATGCATGGACAGGACCCACTGGACACGCCATCTGGACCGTCCATGCCACATAAGATTTTGGAATGGTATTTGGTCATCTTTTTAGGCTCTAGCGGAGATTGCGTGCAAGTGGGGCTGAAGGCTCGGTGATCCAAACTGTTGATGTGATGATCCTCACCGTGGATGGCATTTCTGATGGTCTTAGCTACAGAATACTAGACCATTTTAGTTGAATCTGAGCTATTGCTGTGTTTTCTTTCTTAACTGTCTATTTATTCGGCCCACTATTGAAAGGCTAGGATTCATCTGGGAGATTTTGAGCACAGGCCATCCAAAGTAGGTACCACAATGTCAACTGTCTGGATCATTCAACATTCAGCCCAGGTATGGGTCGAGCTTTTCAGGGTTGAAAATTGCTCTTTCGTCCAAGCGCTGTGGTTGAAAAATGCTCGAGCTTTTCAGAGGTTTTTTTTTTTTTTTTTTTTTTTCTTCAGTTAGCATGAGGTGGAAAGACCTAGGGAGTGAGGTCTGTTGTGAGGGGGCGTGGCTTCAGTGGATCCCTGACATCCACGCTGTCCATCCGTTTTGACTGCTCGAGCATTTAGGGCAAGATCCAAAAAATGAAGCAGATCCAAATCTCAGGTGGATCACACCACAGGTCCACAGGGAACAATGGTGATTGAACATTAAAAACTTATTGTGGGCCACGAAAGTTTTGGATGAGCTGATATTTCTGTGGTACCTTCATCCAGGATTTTGTGACCGTATCAACAGGTTGGATGGCAAATAAACATTCCGGTGGCCCCCAATAAGTTTTTAATGGTGGTTATTCAATCACTACCGTTTCCTGTGGTGTGGTCTGCCTAAGATATGGACCTGCTTCATTTTTTTGATCATGTCCTAAAATGGGCTTTCAAAACAGATGCACGGTGTGGATGTAAGGCACATACATCATGGTGGGCCCCACAGTCAGGGACCCACCGAAGCTGCACCCGCGGCATCCGCCGGATGTCCACTCTTCACCATATGGTCTGTTGGTGGTGATGAGTGGGGCTCAGCAGTGAGGCAATGTCAACTGCCTATACATATGTATAGGGCTGTAAATGGTCAGGTTTGGGTTGGGTTTAGCCAAAACCAGACCCGCCCATTTACTAAATGAGTCTGGGTCTAAATTTTAGACCCAGACGCTCTTGCCAAATGGGCGGGTCTAAGTCAACCCATCAGACTCATTTATAAATGGGTCTGGGTCTAGCAGAGGGAAATCCACCCAAACCCAATTATAAATGGGTGTGGTCTAATGGGTTTGGGTCTGGATTAAGTATGCAACAATTTTTACAAGGCTTAAAGTCGGGGGTGTGGACGGGTCTAAGTTGGATGGGTCCCGTGAAACATAGACCAAACCTGCCCACTTACTAAATGGGTTCGGGTTGGGCCGGGCCGGGCCGGTCCTAATATAAAGGAAACTAGACCCATACCGGTTTAGTAACTGGGTCTACTCTTGGACCTGGACCCATACCATTTAACAAATGGGTCGGGTTTAAATGGGCTAGATCAGGGTACCCCATCGGGTCCGCTAACCCATTTACAGCCCTATATATGTACTCGGGTCGGGTTCTTCAACCCACTAGCAGCACGAGCCCGGGCCACCAGAAATGCTATGGGAAATCAGTAGTTAAACAACTTGAAGGGACTGTTTGGATGCAAGCAAAGTTGTGTTTTGGATAAATTGTTACAGGCGCGCTGTCCTGATGGCCTATCTAGTTATGCCATCTCAAGCTAGCTACTCTGTTAGCTGGTGGCAAAACCGGCTGGCACAGCAAATATGGGCAATGGCACATAGCCACATACAGGGAGGTGGCACATGTAACATTATGGTGAGAGTGCACATGGTACATGTGTAAGATGCTCACTTATAGCATATTTGGCACACTTATGGTCTATGATGCTTGTGCATGGAACATTCTGTTCTACACGATAAATCAAGAGGCAGTGCTGTATAGGCACTTATGTGTGCATAGAACACTGAGGTCTTAGTATCAATTCCCAACGCGCTAACATTGCTGGGGTGGCTAACATTGCAATGTGACTAACAGTGTGGGTGAGTGTACTAACAGTGGGATGTGTGCACTAACTAAAAACTGCAAACCATCTCATACCAATACGTATTCCATAGTGGGATGTGTGCACTAACTAAAAACTGCAAACCATCTCATACCAATACGTATTCCATACAGCATTTTTGAAAAGATACTTCTACCCTTCAAGCAAATCCAACAAACTCAAAAAAGAAAAAAAAAGTATAAATAGTCTATGTTGAAGGACAAGATGATTCTAGTGCCATACATTATTATTGGTCCACATCATAGGCACTTGCGTCAGCTAACATCATTTGAAAATTTTAAAATAAAAGAAGAAATATATAAGTATGAAAGTATATTTATTTCCTCTTGTTGTACATTGAATTTCTCTCTACCGAATGGGATTATAGATCTAGAAAATCTTTTGAGGCTTGATATTTTGTGTGGCCGGCTACGATGTATGTATCAGATCTACACCGTCCACCTATTTTTCCAGATCGGTCTAGGGCATGGCCCAAAAACAAGGCAGATCAAGAGCTAGAGTGGACCACGCTAGAGAAAGCAATTGGATTGAACGCCTATCCCAATGACAGTTATTTGCCATCCAACCTCTTCATCTAGACACACCGACATAAGTGAGGAAAACACAAATGTTATGTTGATCGGAGCCTTCTATGGCCCAGGAAGTTTGCAATGGCATGCATACAATTACCATTATTTCCTGTGTTGTGGTCCACTTGACCTTAGGATCTGTCTTGTTTTTGGGCTCATGCAATAAAATGATCTATAAACATGGGTAGACAGTGTGGATCTGACACATACATCATGGCGGGTCCATATTTAGGGCAACGTAAGTTTTGGATCAGGCTAATATTTACTAATTTTCAGTTCATTCCGGTAGGAATGAACTTATGAACGGTATAGATGTCATATAAACTTAATATCAACCATTGGCTTTCAATCCCCGCTACTTCCTGTGCTGTGGTTAGGGCTATAAATGGTCGGATTCGGGGCGGGTTTAGCCAAAACCAGACCCACCCATTTACTAAACGGGTCTGGGTCCAAATTTTAGACCCAGACCCTTTTACTAAATGGGCGGGTCCGGGTCAGGTCCGAGTCAACCCATCAGACCCATTTATAAATGGGCCCAGTTCTGGTAGAGGGAAATTCACCCCGACCCATTTATAAATGGGTCGGGTCTAATGGGTCCGCGTCTAAATCGAGTATGCAAGCATTTTATAAGGCATAAAACCGGGTCTGGACGGGTTATAGACCAAACCCGCCCACTTACTAAATGGGTTCGGGTCGGGTCGGGTCGGGCCTAATATAAAGGAAACCAGACCCAGACCCGTTTAGTAATTGGGTCTGCTCTTGGACCCAGACCCGTACCATTTAACAAATGGGTCGGGTCTAAATGGGTTGGGTCCGGGTACCCCATCGGTCCGCTGACCCATTTACAGCCCTAGCTGTAATACCCCGAAAATTTAGTACACGAGTAGGTACACGAGTATTATAGTTCACGCGTTAGAATTTAAATTTTAGGCCGCGTCGTTCATACGCATGCACATACGTCACACTTTTATACATATTCTAACACTTTTAAAACGTTAAAAACTTAGTTTACTTAGTTAAGTCAATAGACGGACCGTTGGAATGATCTATCATTGCTAGGTAGGAATATCTAACCGTCCACCTCGATTTTGAACAAGCTGATCATAGTAAACTAAACCCTTGATTTCCATAGCTGCTCATACACAAATCAATTTAACATTCTGATCCGTTCTTCTTATTTATCATACGTTGACATGCTTAACCTACCGTCAAAACTGTAATCTGATGAAATTTCATGAGTAGACAAGTTATTAAAGTCTAACGGTGTATATGTCTCACCAATAGGCCACCCAAAGACCATATTAGGAATATCAGTTTAAGAAAATGACCGTACAATAACTCATACTTATGTTTAAGAACATAAATATCTAATTAGAAAAAAATTGGCCTTTCATATAACCATCCATCGAAGTCGTATCCGCTAATTGGGCCACCCAAATAATAAGCCGAACCGATCATTTCGAAGATCATAGAATATATACTAAGGTTACCGGTTAAATTTTCTATTGGATATGTACAAATGTCACTTTGGATCACCTAGTGTGATGGATCACTAAAAAAGCATCTTGATCATCTGTAAGAGATCAAGGCCCAAACTTAACCTGTATAAAGAGTGCGAAAAATGACAGGCTTTGGTGCAGTTTCACTGAAAACTGATAGTAAACGAGATCGCTACATGTGGTTGAAGTCAAAAATAAAGAAAATGATAAACTTGGAATTAACTTAAATGTAGATGTTGTTGAATGGTTATGTGAGTTTTAACGTGACGTTCATCTCTTGCATGGAGTGGGCCACCGTAGCTCGGATCTGCCTCATTTTTTTCATTGACGGCTATTTTATTATTGGACACCTGTTGGACGGAGGAAACTATCTCACACCATTGAAAGTGGGCCCCACTCGCATGTGGTGCACGAACGTGCTTACGTACGACACACGTAATTAAAAAAAAAAACCTCACCTTCTTCTTCGGACGCTGTTACAGCGTCCGCTGCAACAGAGTCTGCGCAAACCGACCCAACTGATCCACGCCGTCCATCAGGTGGGTGTCTCAACATAAATCCAAGCCGTCCATCCGTATTCTCCTCCTCATATTCTTCGTTCGTTCAAGTATTTCTCTTAACAGTTGACCTCTTGGCTCGCTTCAAATCACCATCCAAAATCAGGAAAACACCAAAATTCCCTATCATCCGCTCACCTGTTTTGAATGGACGTCCGATACCACTTCTAGAACCCTCGTGTGGACCCCACCTACTTTCCCAATGGCCCGTATGTGTAAAGAATCCCCGAAATAAAATCCTTCTCCAACTCAACTCGAAGATAGCCTGCGCACGCCTGTCTCTAACCAACGGTGGTTGGCTATAAAGCCTGCCATCCGTCCGCTCCTGTTTCTTACAGGGAACGTTAGAGAGAGAAAGCGTTTGTGAGAGAGAGAGAGAGAGAGAGAGAGAGAGAGAGAGAAATTGTGAAGGCCGTTATTGTGTATGTTGAGTCGATTCCAGAACCGATCAAAGCCATTCTGATCTGTCCAGAAATCTTCCTGGACATCAGAGAGAAGGAAGGAAGAAAGAAAGAAAAGGAAGAAGAAGGTATAGGAAAGAAGAAAAAACAAAGAAGAAAGCTTGTTGTTGAGCTAACCTAGTGAGTTGACTCGCTGAGTCGACTCAGATTTGAACCAGGATTGTTTTTGAAAGCATAAGACACGTAACTGCTGTGAGTGATTATTCACATGGTTTTCCGTTAATTTCTCCCAAATACTTCCTTCTAGTTGTTTTCCAAGGTTGGGTTTGAGTTGTTTCAATTTAAGTTATTCTCAAGTCTTTAGATTGATCCTAGGTAAGGGATTCCACTTCTTGTTGTATTCTTAAATTCCATATCTACATTCTTTGCTTTTCTTGTAGATCTTTCTTCACTTTTCTACGTAACCCTAATTAGAGGTTAAACATAGATTGAATACACTTCCTCGAATTTGCCTCCTAAATTCCAAATATAAAAACCCTAGTTAAACGAAACGTAGATGCACAATACATTGTTGTAAAACAAAACTTTACGTGACATATATCTTTAACAACTCTCTCGAGTTACGATAAACTAAAATATTTAGATGGTGAACTAATTGAATAAAGATTAATCATGCACAGTATGATTGGATTTGAATTCGATATGCATTGTATGCTTGATGAATGCTTTCATAATTCATGTCATATACATCTTTTATACACTGCGACAGAACAGGAGGATGGTTGATTTGACTCCTGGCGTGCATGGTTGATTTGCCGCCTCGCTGTACCGGTTAGGTGAGCATGGTTGATTTGCGACAGGTTCCTAATGTTCAGTGGCAGCGAGTTCTGGTCGTTTCACTATTGAGCATGGTTGATTTGCTCGGTTGGATCAGTGGTGCATGGTTGATTTGCCCACTGGCGTGCATGGTTGATTTGCCGCCTCCCTGTACCGGTTAGGTGAGCATGGTTGATTTGCGACAGGTTCCTAATGTTCAGTGGCAGCGAGTTCCTAGACGTTTATTGCTCTCACACGTATCATAACATACATGACATCATGATCATTATGTGTCATTTATAATAAATCATAAAGTGTATCAATCATAATCTCATCCTCGTATATTTCATACAATTCTATCCGTTGATGATTCACATCCTATCTCTTGTTAACTGGAATATTACCTGTGATGGAAATGACCTCACTGGGCTTTTAGCTCACCAAAATCACCACAGTTCTTGCAGGTTCACAGGAAGAAAAAGACATAGACGGAGCAAAGTACTCAGAGGGTCACATATCACACAAGCGTCGAATGTAATCGATTTGTTTTAGTTTTGTAAAATTTAATGTAATAAGACATTAGTGGACAAAAAAAAAATTTATATATGAGATTTATTTTAGATATGCGATGTGTAGAATGGAATCTTAAGGAATCTACGCTCGAATTTTATATTCACACCCTGGAACTCGGGCTTTGGGTCGTTGTACTCGGGTTGCGAATTTCGGAGCGTGACACTAGCTGTGGTCCAATTGAACTTTCAATTTGCCTCCTTTTTGGGTTCATGCCCACGAGGCATTATCCAATCCGCGCCTGGTTCCCAACACATACTGGGAAGCTAGGTGGGGCCCACCATGATGTATAAGAGTAATCCACTTGTCTGTCCATTTTGTGAGCTCATTTTATGATATGTAATAGAAATGATCCAGATCCAAGACTCAAGTGGGCCACAGGAAAGTGAAAATTGGAAATGAAATGCCTACAGTTGAGACCTTCTCGAGCTCCAACTTAATGTTTATATGTCATCCAAACTGTTTATAAAGTCATTCCCCCTGTGATGAACTGAAAACATATAAACTTATCCTAATACAAATGTTTCAGTGGTGGTTGTTCAATCCCTATTGTCTCCTCTCATGTGGCCCACTTTAGTCGTAGATCCAGCTCTCTTTTTTTCATATCCTAAAATGAACTTGAAACATGCATTAATAGGGTGGATTTCTCACAAATATTACAGTGGCCGTCACTTAGCTTCCTTGCCTAGGAAGTAGGGCTCTCAATGGAGCGGGTCAGATCTGAGATCCGATTCGCTTTGAATTATTATAATGCGGATTTGGATCTTAAAATAGGTCCGATTATTTAAATGGAACAGATTTGGATCTTAAAATACGTCCGATTACTTAAATGGACCGGATTTAGATTTACAAAAACATATCCGAGTTGGATCCAAATCCGATCCAGATCCGACTCATCGTCACCTTACTGTATATGTTATATTTATGTTGGCCATCTGTTTTCCATATTATTTTAAACCATGTCTCAAAATTGAGACATGCCACTCTGAGGTCGACCATATCATAGTAAATAATGGGATTTGCATCATTTTGCTACTAAATTAAATATATTATATTATATTTTTTTTAAATTTGTAATGGGGTGGATTCGGACCTAGATCTGACCTGAATCCGATGGTTATATGGATTTTGGATCGAAAATGAATCTAACTATTTATAAATGGATCGGATATGGATATCACCTCTTGGATCCGAGTTGGATTCAAATCAGATCTGAATCCGTCTATAGATATTTGGATTTGGAGCCAGATCTTGAATCCAATCCAGATCTGACCCATTGAGAGCCCTACTAGGAAGATCTTGCCAAAGACTTTAGTAGGAAATGTGGTTTCAAGGTTGCAGCCAAGTGGCGCTCCTCCAACACCGGCTTGCACTGGAGTTTCAAAAGTTGCAGGCCCTATTGTAATGCATGATCCAAATCTCAAGTGGACCACACCTTAGGAAACGAAGATGATTAAATGCCTACCCTTGATAACCTTTTTAGGATGAAAAATTAAAAATTATAATGGGCCCTTAATTTAGGTCCAAGTTACCTAATTAGCAAGTTGGATAGCAAAAAGAAAATTATGGTGGGCCTAAGCAATTTTTTTATAGTCATATTTAATTGACACCATTAATATTGTGAGTCCACATGAGATTTGGATCTTTTTCATTCTGGGGCTTGTGCTTTGAAATTATAATCAACAAAGGATAGATTGTGTAGATCAAAGAGGCCCATGTCATAGTCCAGTGTCAGAGTAGATTCTGCAAGCTTGTGCAAAGAGCAAAATGCTAAAAAGGATATTATTGTCCTTCTGGAATACAACAAATGGAGTTGATAGAATGAGTTAAAGTTAAAATACGTGGCTTTCTTACCGTATTTTAAAGCTATAGGTGGTTTTTAGCAAAACATTTAATTTTCAGAGACAATGCCTTATGGATGCCTATGCTTTGGTTGAATTAAAAAAATTAGCTTACTTTTAAACTCTTTTCTAAAAATCGTTTTTTCAAATACTATCAAATAACTATATAATGGGATGTGTGTATAGTCCAAAACATGGCCTCTTGCTCTTTCATCCAAAACTCAACCACAAGGCATTGTACATCACACAAAAAGCCATCGTTAGCACAAAACATTATTTGATCCTTAAAGGTCATTGCTCCATAGCCTTCCTCCCACTCGAAAAACTAGAGAGGTGTGCGACAGAAACACCCATGGCCAACTAGCGCAAAGCCATCTCTACTGGAACGTGTAAAGGGACAAGCTACTTATAATCAATCTTCCGACTGTTCTCCTTCCAACGCAAGCCATGTACCCACCAACGATTGGCTATCTCCACCCATCACCACGTGCCCCTACGACATGGCCATTTATGACTGGATACTAAAGAAGACACGCCCCAAAAATTGAACTGTCACCACACGTTGAACGGTTGGTCGCCAAAGATCACAAAATTCAAGACTGCGATTAATTCCCCTCCGATCTCCACACCTCAAGTGCAACTTGTCAAATCACGAAATGTAACGCCATCATTTACACCATCGTACAAGGATTGATGCGGCATCTCAAGAGACTCAACCCCAACAATCCAGTCTCTAGATATCGCCAAGACCAACTCGGCTGAATCACTATACTCCTAAGACCTTGCATGATCAACCTAAGATCAGGGAGGCAACTGTTATGGAGATATTCCGATCGAGCCGAGCCATGGCCTACGAAGCACGAGAAAGCCTATTGCTCACGACCTAGCCCACGGACCGTCTTCCAACTCACACGCTGCTGAGGCTGACCACCCAGGATCGGCATATAACAGGCCTACCACCCAAGCTCAACCTTGATAGGCTGACCACCCATGTTCAGCCCCGAAGCAGCTTGATTCGGTATGAGACCAACCGACCACCCAGAGTCGATCCGTGATATTTACGGAATGTCCAAATACTCCCAGATCTATTGCCTTATTCAGAAAGATCTTCCCAATACGGTTGCGAGAGAGAATTATTCCTCCAACAAGACTCTACCCATATATCTCAACAAGATCCGTATCTCCAAATCACCTCCAAGCCTCTATAAATATAGCTTGGATCTACACCTTAAAGGTAATGAATAATCCAAGGTTTCAAATCCTAATATTCATTATTCTTGGACTTGACTTAGCTAATTAGAGAGTTCCCTACTGCATGGCGGCACCTCCTCTTATCTTCGCTCTTTTTTCTCACGGGTCCAACGGACGAAAGGAGCTTTGACGGCGCAAATTAAAGGTCGCATGGCAAATCCTAGCCATCCAAATCCATTGTCCAATATCATGCCACAACATCATCGACATGCCATGTATACATTAGATTAATAGCCTATCGACACCTTTGTTGCAAGTGTGACTTTTCTGCCTTTAAAACTAAGGAAAAAAAAAGAAAGAAAATAATTGCAAATACATAACAGAAGGAAGAAATTATAAAACACATCTAAACTATGTATTTAAAATACCTCACATCTAAAATAAATTTTGGATTTCAAAAACACTCCCATAGACAATGCCAAACGGCTCCTAAAGGCTCCTAAAGGGTTGTGTGGGTGTCTGTACCAACAATGGGATGTGTGTACTGACTAAAAAAAAAAAAAAAAAACCCGACTCCTAAAGCTCACATTAAATAAGTTTAGAAGAAGCATTACCGCCAATACTTATTTCATATACACCTCAATATGAGATTGGTCGAATGACACCTACAATTTCATATACACAATGCCAAATGCCAAATGACACCTACAGTTTAGTTAAAATAAACGAAGAAAAGCATTGCCTTGCTAGCTAATACTTATTGGGCTCTTTAAAAATAGTTTATTTTTTCACAATGCTAACAGCAATCATTATTTTCTTTGGTGTTGTCCATCTAAATCTAGGATTGGACAGATTTTTACGAACCATGTTGAAAATGCAGTAGCCCACCTGATGGATGGGGTGGATCTGAAGCATGTTCCTCCCAGTATGAGATTGGTCGAACAATCCTGACATCAGATTCGTGGCCATTTATTTGAGGAAATAGAACCATTGGATATTTTCATCTCTAACCATCGGATAAATGTCCATGAATAAGATAGTAAGTTAATAAAATGAGCTTAACTTTTTGGTTCTGGCACATCTAAATTGGATACCATAATTTGGACTACTTAATTTGACTAGTTATACGCCAAGTATGCCATTTTTAAGTGCCTGCGTATCATCAATCATACTCTTCCAGAGTATTAAAGATTTTTTTTATTTTTTTTTCCTCTCCGGCCATTAATAGACAAAAGTTCAGTCTACCAACGCGCAAACGAAGTCCTCGCAAGCCGTCGTTCTTCTCTTTAAAAGAGGAAAAAGAAAGAAAAAGAAAAGGGAAATTCGTCCTCCGATCGGTTCAGGTACGCTTCGAATTTCTCTATCTTTCCAACCCCCAAAACCCTAGAAATCCCCCACATCGTATTCCTTACGAATCTTCTCCAATTAGGGTTTTCAATCGATTCAAATTAGGGGTTTGGTGGCTGAATTCTCTCACCGGAGGTCTTCTGATGTTCTCGTGTTTTGTTTTCCCTTTCTGATTGAAGGATGTGGGCAGCTTCTTGCCTTGCGTCGTGCTGCGCGGCCTGCGCTTGCCAGGCCTGCCAATCGGTTGTTGGAGGAATCAGCCGGCGGTCGGCCAGGATCGCGTACTGCGGCCTCTTCGCGCTGTCGCTGATCGTTTCGTGGATTCTGAGGGAGGTTGCTGCTCCTCTCATGGAGAATCTCCCATGTAAGGATTACGGATTCCTGACGCCCTCATCTCTCTTGAATTTTCGTTTTTGTTCCTTCTTTTACTGTACTTTGTAGGTATGAATCTTGTTCTGATTGAATTTTAGTTTTTTTTTTCTTTTTGGGTGAATTTTGTGAGGAAATTTTCACATTTGATCAGCATGGAGGAAAGATGGTGTAGTTTGGAATCTCTGCGTACTGCATTAGTATATGGTGGAATGCTATTTTGAGTTTCCATTTGAGGATCTAGCTATATTCGTGGGTCCCGATATTTTCTTGATATAAAACCGTCGATGTAATGGGTCACATCATTGATAGAAGTGGTCACAACAACTGTCTACCATTGGATGATCCTTACCATACAATGATTTTCCTGTTATATGTGGAGTTGTGGACGGTTGGCTGTAAGCATGTGTAAATAATGGCTCAACAATCAGATGGATAGGATCATTGGGTAGGGGGATATTGGGGTGTGTTTTATCCTGTATGGGGCACACCAGAAGATTGCTTAATCGACCGAAAGTTGGCTCTAGTAATTGGCGGAATGTTATTGTATCTCCATTTGAGGATCCAGCTGTGCGTGTGGGTGCCACTATTTTCATTATATAAAACCGTTGATGTAGTGGGTCACATTGTTGATGTGAGCGATCACAAGAACTCACTATCCTCGGATGATCCTTGCCATCTGATGATTTCCCTGTTATGCGCAGACAGTTGTCTGTAAGTGTTTGTGTGTGTTGTGGCTCACCAATCAGATGGATAAGATCATCGGGTAAGGGGGGGATGTTGGGGTTTGTTTTATCTAGTATAGTGCGCACCATATAATGGCTCAAACTACTGAAAGTTGGCCTCTTTTTATGTATAGGGTGCACCATATGAATGGCTTTAACTACCAGAAGGCGGGCCTTCTGTACCTTTGCAAGGGTAAGATGTGCCAGTCATTTTGGAGAGAAGCTACATCACGGGCTTTAAACAGTATGAACTACGTCATTTTGAAGAGAAGCTACGTCACGAGCCTTCTGTACTATTGCAAGGTTAAGATGTGCCAGTCATGTATGAAATGAAACCACTGGTTGCCTTTAAGATATAAAGTTTCCGGGCTTTTGATTTTGGCATTGGCAAGTGTGTTGGATTTTGCAATGGATTCATCACGCTGATATAAGTTCCATTGTTGCAATATCTTCCATTTGGCCACTTCAAATTATAGGTATTAGATTATGATTTAGAATGGCTTAGCTACTCAAAGCAATAGCTGATTCTGTGCATGATTCTTTTTCGCAGTCTATATGAAAAAAAAAGGAAGAAAAAAAGAAAAAAGAAAAGCAGAGTGATGGTCAGCATCACAATCAACCCATAATTTCTAATCTCAAAGCCTGTAGATTAATTATTCAAATAATTTGATAATAAAGAACTACTAATTTATAGTCTTTTTAGGATTCTCATATTCACAACTAAAGATTCTATGGGGGAGTGGTTTGAAAGTTATGGGGGGTGCTACCATGTGGATCATCAAGCCTTGAAGTAACACAACAGATGAGGAGTCAAGTTGCTTCGGGTTACTCCCGGGCTAGTTAAACGATGTAGTTATTTATTTGACGGTGGACAAGAAGATTTGGAAATGGGTAGCGGATGGATTTTTTTTCTCCCAGAAATCATTCCCATGGGTCATTTCCTCCCATGTTGAGGACTTCCCTTCTTCTGTGAACATATAGGTGGATGAACAACCCACCTAGGGTGCAACTATGCAAGATTTCGCTTGGATGGCTAATTCTATTTAAATCCTTACTCTCAAGAACATGAAAAGGGGGCATTTTTTAACGTCCGAATGTCTACATTTCGGAATGATGTGGAAATGGTGGACCACACATTCCTCCTGCCCAGTGGCTAGGGAATTGTGGGATAATTTCTTCAGTTCATTAAGGGATGAGCTGGGCTCTTAACAACTCGCTCAAGGAAGTGATTGATTGGTGGCTGTGCGGTACAATTTCATCCGATGGGAAACATTTTGTGGAGGTCAATGTGCCTTTCACAATCTTGTGGTGGCTTTGGAAAGAAATAAATAGAAGGGTATCTGATAACAAGAGGCGTTGGTGCACATGATCAAGTTGATTTCTTCTAGATGATTGATTGGGCTCTTGTGGGCAAAGCATTTCACATGGGACATCTGGAGATAGGATCTCTATGATGTCAAGGGGTAGGAAGTTTTAGAAGTCAGCAAAGGGGCCCTGCATGCTACCCCAAGATAGTCTCTTTAATTTTAATTTTGAAGGCTGTGCTAAGGGCAATTCTAGCCCATCAGTGATTGACAGCAAGTTGAGTCACGAGAAGGGTCAGATTGTGTGGTTTGTTTCCAGTCTTGTGGGTAGGTAGAGCCTCGGGCTGCAAACGTGTCTGCTTTTACAAATAGCTTGTGATTGATTTACTCTTCGTTTTCTGGGAAGCTGATTATCAAAGGGAGTTCTCATCTTGTATTTCAGTGGGTATTGATGGATTGGGAGGGACCTTGGGGGTTTGCCTCCTGTATCTGGGAAATTAAATGCTTGGCCCATTTCAGTGGTGCTTATTTTGTGTTTTCTAAGGTAGTAATGCGGTGGTTGTTAGACTTGCCTTTGAGGGAGTGAGATGAGGGTCACTCCTTGTCTGTCAATTGTTGCCCCTGTTGTAAATTTTTAATGCCTTCTAGTTTCTTAGTGCAATTTGTCACCATTCAAAAAAAAAAAAAAAAATGCCACTATTGAACAATGTGTTAGATCTCGTCCATTGGTACAGTTAACGCCAAACCACTAGGTTTTGATTGGCATTGTATCATTTTTCCCTTCATGATATTCATATTTTTAGATTACAATTGAGAAAATCCAAAATCCTGGAGCTACTATCCAATTTATAATCTGATGTAGCTTGACCCTTAAAAGTGACGCCTATTTTTCCCAATTAAGAAAAGACTACTTATATCACTAACACTTCCTACAGTCTCGGAAACTGACACTCCCTAAACTTGGAAATTAAATTTCCCAATAAAACATGAAAGAACTGGAGAGTAATTCTTCAAAAAAAAAAAAAAAAAGGAACCCCCCAAATAGCTTACTAACACCCTTCCAAAAAACAACTTACTGTTTGAATTTGTGGAAAGTGTGGGAAAGGAAACAGTGGTTCCCAACTATTTCCAAGAAAGTGTGCGGAAGGAAACATTGTTTGTTTATCAACAACATTTTCCTGAGAAACTTTTGGACTGTTTCCAAATCATGTGTTTGGCAAAATAGAACTTTCCTAAGATTTTTTCCCCGTAGTAGCAACGAGTGTCAAAGAGAGAGTTTAATAATCGAAGGTTTGAAATCCTCCAGTCTGAGAGTTTTTTGGGTGTTCCCCATCACATGGTTTGGATCATTGAAGCATGGACCTAAATCATTTGGCCACAATCAATCTCCATGGTTTGGGTCATTCTACATCTCTACCAACTAAAGCCTAATCACATCCACAGAGGTAAAACAGTTCTAGCTTCTGATCTGCTTATTACATAATCGTATGTGTCAGTTGGGACCCCATAGCAACAGTTCATTATGGGTGTGTTATATGGTAAGCAAATGTTAAAGCAAGCGACTGCGATTCCTGTCATCATTCCATCTTTCTCTGAAATTCAGAAAGTTTAACTATGGCAAAACTATGTTGTGGGTGCTTCCACCATATGGTTCCTCTAATGTTCATTTATTAGGTGCATCATATTCTATCATTTTTTATATGGTATATGTGCCTTTTTATCAAGAGGAATTATAGGGTTGAAGATCTGCAATATCATGTTTCTGCTTTGATGGGTTATGTTTGGCTCCCTTTTAACAAAGTGCAATCTTTAAAAAAAAGATCTTCAATATCATTGATCCTTGAGCTTGGACAAGTGGGCCGGCTCAATGATTCATATTGAGACAATGGAATATGATGAACCCTTCTCAAATGGTAGGTCCACAATAGATGGTTATGCAGCAAAAGATTTAAAATGGCATAATGTTTCACATCCAATCAAAAAGCAGGCCAAAGATTTAACATCTAGGATCTTCCCATAGCACCTATGTAAATTCCAAACAAATCATAGGACTGTCTACTACCTTTGTCCAAAAAAAAAAAGAAGAAGAAAAGAAAAACATTGGTTTGACCAAGGTTTGCAGAGGCCATGGCTGTCGGAAAAGGAAAAGAAAAAAAGAAAAAGAAAATAAGAGAGGTTTTCTTCAACCCCTCTGTCCAGAGAAGGAGAAAATGAGTGTTTTGCAGCCATGGCTGATGTGAGCTAATGTTGCGGTAGTCATGGCTGTCAGGGTCCGAGGTTACAGCGGCCATGGATGGCATCGATTGGAAAGAAGAAGAAAAAATCAACTGTGGGTCAGAGAGAAATAGTTGATGGGTGCCTTCAGAATATTACATCTGGAAATGATATTAAGGCATGGGAGAGGAAATATTGTTTCCAAGGGGGTGGGGTGGGAAAATAATAAGGGGATTTGGTGAGAAAATTCAGTGCATGGGAGGCACCATTTTCCACCCCTTCCAACAGTTTTCTACGCATGTGAACGGCAGGAAAAGGGCTTCGTGTGAATCTTTCGGTTTTTCTACATGTTCTGTTTAAAGATAGCTCATTGTTACGGATGTCTCGAACCTGACAGCTGGACACGTTTAACATTTTTACTAGTGTTTTAAATAGCGTTAGCATGTTGCGTAGCGTTCAGCCCTCTGTAGCGTGTAGCGTAAATAGCGTAGTGTGTAGCGTGAGCTACACAATGCTGCTATTTTTTAATTTAAAAATAAGGAAAACATGATAAATAGTAAGAAAAAAGCAAATATATATATATATATATATATATATATATATATATATATATATATATATATATATATATATATATATATATATATATATATATATGCCTAAAAGATGATTCATTTTTCACGTATAAGCATGCTAAAAAAAGTTTTTAGTTATCACTTATCAAAAGCCAATATAGATATTTAAACTTTAAAGTTATAAACCAAATCAAATAATTATCACATCAACAACTTTCTAAGCAAACCAATTTAATTAATAGTCTAATTGAAAATAAAAGTCACAACTCACAGGTATGGAAAGGAAATAAAATTCCCACAGGTTAAGAGTATTAAGTACAATAAATGTCATCAATACATTTGAAACCCCTTTTCTTTTCTGTTTAGTTTTAAAGGTTTTTAAATGTATGAGTTTTACGCCCAACAAAGTATCACCACCATTTTAAGTGAAAGTAAAAATAGAAAGGTTTGATTTTAATTTTACATTTTAAGTTTTTGCATGATGTGATGTGAGTTTAACACCATTTTAAACAAACAAAGCTAAAAAGAAAAAACATTGTACCTTACGCTACAAACGCTACACGCTATGACCTACGCTGCGTAGTGTACGCTACCGCTATGCTACGAGCGCTATTTGAAACACTGATTTTTACTCAAAAGGGTTTTGTGTCAAGTTGCTGAAACATCTTTACCGATGTTTGGTTGAGGCCAAATTAATGTTTCTGTAGACCATAGTTATTGAATCATTGTATCTATTAACTGTGTGCGTTAATTAACCTCACTGATCCCATAGTGATTGAATATGCAGGGATAAATCATTTTCACCGGACTCCTAACAGGGAGTGGTTCGAAACAGATGCAGTCCTACGGGTGAGCTTGGGGAACTTCTTATTCTTTACTGTGCTAGCTGTTTTAATGATTGGAGTCAAGGATCAGAAAGATCCTCGGGACCGTTTGCACCATGGTGGATGGATGGTGAAGGTCATTAGTTGGTGTCTTGTGGTAATTTTCATGTTTTTCCTTCCAAATGAGATCGTCAGTTTCTATGGTGAGTAATTGTTCTCATTAATAACTGGAATGTGAGTAATTTTTTTCCTGTTAATTATTTAATTGTTTGCAAAATTGTGCTGGAGAATTGTGGCAATATCCTATACCATGATGCACCAGTGTTGCTCTAAGTTGCAGAGAATCAAATCCCTTCCCTATACTTGCTTTTCCAAGTGTTACAATCTTATGATGGACAAGCATCCTCTGGATCTGGATGATCCTGATTTGTGCTTCTTATTCTAGGTTTTCACTCTCAGATATGATTTTTTTTTGGCAGGAATCTGATGCAAACTCAGATCATCATGTGGTTAATTCAATGTGCTTTCAACAAGTGCGAATGGATTTCTTTTGTTGTTAGTGATACAGTGAAAATGCATTCCATTAGAACATCTCATTTTCTGGAGGAATTCTCTCCTTTATGGGATGTCATTGCAATCACCTTGTGATGGGTGTTACTTTTTATATCATGATGCCATGTCTCATAATTGCTTCAATGTTGCCACTGAAGCACATAGAATCAATTTCCTTTAACCTGCTTGTGCCATATGTTTTAGCTAACCTTTTTACATATGTTGATAGTTTTATTTAAGATGAATGGGAAGATGAGACTGAAAACATAGAAGCATTCGATCCCTTAGAGGGAAGTATTCAATTGACCAATAAGAGCTGAAGACTTCAGTTGATGAAAAGGGTCACTCCATGTTTAAAGAATTTCCAATCTTGCACAAGCATGTTGAGACTTGAGAAAATAATAAAAACTTCAATTTACTGTTCTCAGTTCTTTCTGACAATTTTTTCTGTACTATTTTATGGCATTGGCATATTTGTTTGGTTTGTATGTGTGGAGAATGATCTAGCAGTGTCAACTATATCATAGATTCGACTTTGCGTGGGGCCCATTGTGATGTGTGTCAGACATCCAAACCATGCAATGGAAGCATCCTGTATGCAAAATGTGATGCCCCCAAAATCAGCCAAATCCAAAACTTTGGTGGGCCACACCATCAGGAACGGTGTAAAATCATGCATATAACCTCTAAACCACATGGTGGGACCAACCTGAGTTTGTCATGGCCTAATTTTTGGGCTTTCCTTTCATCCACATGGGGCACACACAATGGGCAGGTTGGATGGCACATAAATAACATGGTGGGTCCCTATACAGAAACCTACTGTGAGCATCCCCTCCACTGTTTTGTGTGGTGTGGCCCACTTGAGTTGTGGATCAGGTTGTTTTACAGGCTTGGGGCCAAAAAAGGGGGTGCACCTGACAGATGGGTTGGATTTCCAGCACCCATTATAGTGGGGCTCACAGAGGTAGACACTACGGTAAGTTACTGTAGAGTCGACACACACACACACACAAACAGTGCAATTGACTATATCATAAAGTCAACCATGTGCCTGGCCCAATGTGATATGTCAGATAACCGAGCCATGCTCAAACATGATCCACCATGAAAATAATATTCTTTACTTAATTAAATTGGTTAATTTGGTGAAGTTTATTTTGTTAGGAGATAAATTTCCTTAAATTGAGGGTAGTGTGCAAATAACAAGCAAGAGAAGGCGAAAAACATATGGTGGTGGAATTGACCTTCAGAATATGGCTTCCTTGATTGTCATGAACATTTTAGTTTGAGGGATGCTACAGGCTGTTGCATAAAGTTCTCTGTCATTCCCTCATAGTACATCTGCACACATATCAAACATTTCTGATGATTGGGATTGGTGTTCTGCTGGGCACCATGTGGATAGGCCATATCCTGAAAATCAAGGGGACTGCATGTTGGTAGCCATTCAATCAATGGCCTGCATATGGAATGGTGAGAGCAACAGTCCTTATTCACCAGAAAAAGAAAGAAAGAAAACACTCAGAACTTGATGGTCGAGAGTTTTTTTTTTTTTTTTTGAAAGATAACTGGAACTTTCATTGAAAAAGCACTGAGGTGGCGCCAAGAAAGAAAAACAACAAAACACAAGAAAAACAGAAAAAGAAAAGAAAATTACAACTTCCTCAGCCAACCCATTCCCGCCACCCACTCCACCACAATCTTCCACACATAATTAGCAACCCATTCCATGCTATGACAAGCGTTACTTGATGATCAGAGTTGTCCAGTCATTGCGATTTTTTGCCCTATAGCTCATCTGTACCTGTGGCCCACCTGGTCGTTAGTCCCAATTATCAGCATTTAATCACAACTGTTTGCCACTTGTATGATGGGGTAACTGCATATAACTTCTATGTTATAGCGTGTATAGTATTATTAGCATTCCTCTTTAAATTTAGTTTATTTTTGTAATTTGCTGCTGCCTTTGCTGACCCAAATGGCTGGGCTGGGACAAGGTGACCTATGATGGTGATGTTGTTATTGAGGGGGGTTGCATATTCTCCTCTCAATAACATGTGGAGGCTAAGGTCCTTGTGAATGAACGAAAACCTTTACTGACAAACAGAGTTTCTTCTCCTCTTTCACTTACGAATATATATATATATATATATATATATATATATATATATATATATATATATATATATATATATATATATATATATATATATATATATATATATTAGCACATACTCTTCATATGTGTAGACTTCTGTAGCTGACTGTTTGATTTCATCAATGCAGAGACGATATCAAAGTTCGGCTCAGGACTGTTTCTTCTTGTACAAGTTGTTCTGCTGTTGGATTTTGTACATGGATGGAATGAAAATTGGGTTAGCAAAGATGAACAGTTCTGGTTTGTTGAGCTATCTTTTTACTCTCTTTTTTTCCTCTCTTGATGCTCTAGGTGCATGGCCATCAGACCTTTTTTTTTCTTCACATCCTTGATATGGCTCTCTTGTTTCAATTTGTGGATCAGCATGTGTATACTTTTTTTTTTCTTTTTTTTTTTTGTGTAAATTTCCTGATGAACAATACTTCCTTAAAAATTTCTAATGTTTTTATGCTGAATCTAGGTACGTGGCGTTGTTTGTTGTCTCACTTGTTTGTTATGTGGCAACATTTTCCTTCTCGGGCCTACTCTTCCACTGGTTTACTCCCTCAGGACATGATTGTGGTCTTAACACCTTCTTTATTGTTATGACTTTGATTCTGGGTTTTGTTTTTGCTATTGTGGCGCTTCATCCAGCGGTAAGTTGTTTCCTTTTGTATGTAAATCACATGGGACATTCTTTTTACCAAAAAAAAAATGAATTTTTTTATCCGCTGTACTGGGAAATTTGGGCTATTCTGATCACCATGTCAAGGTTTTTATTAACTATTTGGTGTCGCACATACTGCCTATGGTGCTTTTTGAATAATATAACCTCAATGTTCTTGCCCTAATTATGGTTGTGAAGTTGATATGGGCTTGAGGATAGTTATAGATTGTTACTTTTTGCCTTTCTGATGATTCTGTTGCTTGAGTAATTTGTGGATTATTTACTATCTTCTCTACTGCCCTGCTTTCTGTCTTGAAAGTTTTTGAGTAGTCCTGACGGTTAGGCATGCGCAGCTATAATAGATTCAAAGGTTGCTGTGGAAAAGTGTGCGATAACAGAAGTGTCATTGTTTATCTGTACTTTATTTTATTTTTTTTGAATAATTTCATTTTTATTTAAATAAATAAATATGCTATTCATTGTCAATTCTTCACCATCCCTTGTAAATGGATACATAGTAAAAAACAACACTAGAGTTACTGAGCGAGTCCAATACTCGACCAATACCCTGCAACTACATCCATAGTCAATGTATCTAAAATCAAATCCGGCTTACCTCCTTGTGAACAAGATGTCAGGAGATAGCCAGCCACTGACTTACGTCATGACTTCATTCAAGACATCTGCTAATCTCTATTCCTCACAAGCCACAAGTCCCCATCTGATCACATTCGTCAATTCCCCTTTTCTTAATACAAGGACGTGTGTACCACATAATTAGTTACTGGCTCTAATAGGAGCTAGAAAGGAAATTCTCACTGTCATCAACCAAAAATACAAAAATGAGGGATGTCGTTCCATACATGCCAGGATCATCCTTGAAGGATCTTTCCTTATTACCAGGTTATTAATTCAAGGTTCGCAGATGTGCAACGAGTATGCTCCTGTGTTTGGGTGTTTATGTGTGAACCCCAGAACTGAATTTGTTACACAGATACCTAGTCAAGTATCATATTTCAACTATCAATTTCAAATAAAGCCTTGTCTCTGTAATTGTTTCTACTGAAGTTGCAATTCTAATACTCAATCTTGGCTTGGCTAATGTTTAAGACTCCGGGTTCTAGAGCCTTCCTCTAAAACTCCATTTTAGCAGTTGCCTCCTTGGTCTCATGACTCGTCTACCAACACCACGTCATCTACAAAAAAAAGATACATGCAGCGACCCCATCTTGGAAACTAGTGGTTTATTTATCTATAACAATTGCAAAAAGGTAATGGTTTAGAATCGTCAGCCAGTGTGTGCTACCTATTTATCATGCCCTTCTCAAGGAAGGCATGATTCTAACCAGTGGGTGCTACCTATGCTTTCAAGCAGCAGACTCAGTGGACCATATCTTCCTTCATTGCTCCTTTGCGAGGGAAATTTGGAGCTCCATCTTCTCCATGTTCAACATTGATTGGGTCATGCCTGGGTCAATCAGAGACATGTTCATTGCATGGTTAGGACGCTGTGCATCCAGGAAAGAAGGAAAAATCTGGAATCAGTCTTACTGGCTGTGTTATGGAGCATTTGGAAGGAGCGGAATAACCACTGTTTTAGAATCATCAGCCTTTGCATCAGGCAGTCCTGCGCTAAAGTTTCCCTCTTGATTAGGGATTGGGATCTTTGCCCGTAGGGCCTGTGTTGTATTTTTAGTTTTTCCTTTTGTCTTTTTTGTCTTGTTTGCTTTTGGGCCTTGTGCCTGTTTTTTTAATAAATCTTCATCCTTCAAAAAAAAAAAAAAAGGTAATGGTTTAATGCACCCTTGATGAAGAGCCACTCCTACTAGGAACTTATCATACTCGCGAGCATTCTCACTCTTGTAATGGCGCTGGCATCCTCATATATGTCTTTAATGATGTTGATATATCTTCTCTGGACCCCTTTCCTCATCACCTCACCACATACCTCCTTAGGTACTCCAGTCTAGATATTCTTTCTTTAGATCTGTAACATTATATATGCATTCTTAGTTTTATCTATAAAAACCATATGACAAATATACTTGTCAAGAAAAAGTTTCCATTGAGAAAGATTGAGAAAGAAACAAAACTGCATCCCGTATTTCTACAAGGAATTATAGGGCTGTGATGCATCTGGACATTGTAGTGTCCTAGTGTACCCGTGCAAGTTCAATGATGCTGATCATTAATCTGATGGTCCTGAATGGTCTACAAATAGCTGGTTAGGAAAAAAAAATAAAGAAAGAAAAGAAAAGGACTGCAATAGTTCTGGAAAAAGACCAATGATTGAATGGATAGGATCTTTTTAAGTCCGGAAGACACATGGGGCTTCCTCCCATTCACAGTGAGGCCTATCAGATAAACAGTATGTATCACCAAAAGATACGTGCCACTTTTACTGAATTGTTTCATCATGGTGTGGATCAGCAAAAGCTATGCTCTGCTTTTGCTCAATTGGTGCTTCATGGTCGGGATCACCGAATGATACATGTCACTTATACTGAATTGGTGCATCAGGATACTACATGTCCTGATGCATTAGGGCCCCATAGTTCGTCGTTGTCTTTATGACCAAACCCAAGCTGTTATTTTCATGATATATGAGTTGGCATGTGTGTTAGTAAGGAGTTTTTCTTTTTAGGTTTAAGGTGGATGCCACCACCAGAATTTTATTGATTTGAAAAAAAAAAATTACAACCTAAGGGGGGGAACCTAATATTACCTCTAAGCCCATATGAATGTAAAGATCCCAACCCACCCTAAAACATATCATTTCTTAGCTAAGATGTGAAAAATGCCCATTCCATCATTAAAAAAAAAGAAGAAGAAAGAAGATGAAGCCCTGTTGCCCTGCATATCTGGCCTTTGGAAGGAGATTAGACAGCTTTGAGAAAACATGGTCTTGTTCCATGTAATGAAAAAATCTGCCAGAGCATCAGCAACATTGTTACTTCCTACTATAGACATGAATAAGTTTAAGTCCTCCCACCCATGCAGGAACATTGCACATCAGACCATCAATACCAACCGTTACAAGGCGGAATACCCCCATTAGAGTTCATATCAAAGACCATCTTGGAGTTGCTTTAAACGGTTAAACCCTTGAAATTGCAATCCTTTTTCCATACAGAAATGCAGCCCGTTGAATATAACTCTTATTTCAGCTACAGTTTAGTGCAGTCCCCCACAAAATCAAGCGAAGGTGAAAGTAAAATCACCTTGATCATGTCTGATAATTCCTCCACTAACCGCTATTACCTTAGCAGGCCCTACCAGGGGGCCGTTACCATTTTCTCAAACTTATTTTCCCAACTCTTAACAGGTTTAATTGCATCCTTCTTTATTGAAAAAGATGCAATGTTCAGGGGGAAAAAAAAACTTCCCTATCAATATCATGCATCCAGGAGATGAACATTTAACGACTTATTGCAAGGAGCGAACTCTACCCTCATGCTTTTCGTGGGTTACATTCCTTCCAAATGTCCCAAGAGATTAGAGATGGCAATGTGACAATAATCCGTGTAAATGGATTCCTGGAAGAAGCTTTACTGAATCAAGGAGAACCAGTGTTGCCAATTCGAGAAGAAAAAAATGAAACTATGGATTTTTTTGCATTAGATTCTTACATGTCTTCTCAATTTGTGTTAGTGACATTGATGTAGACCTGTTATATCATGCATATGCTGCATAAAAATGTGCATCCATACTTACTACCACCCTCGTACTTGGCAAACTTTCCCTTTTCTGAGGAACTGTTACTGTTAATGCAAACAGGTGAATGGCAGTCTTTTACCAGCTTCGGTAATATCCTTGTACTGCACTTACCTCTGCTACAGTGGACTTTCTAGTGAACCAAGGGATTATGAGTGCAATGGCCTTCACAATCACTCAAAAGCTGTTTCTACCGGCTCACTCACCTTGGGGCTGATTACTACAGTTCTCTCAGTTGTCTACTCTGCCGTCCGTGCTGGTTCTTCAACAACTTTGCTCTCACCACCAAGTTCACCTCGTGCGGGTTAGCATTCTTCTCCATTTGGTCAAACCAAATCATTAGCAATTCTCTTCTTCTTTTTTTCCCGAAGTTTCCAAACTTTCAACTTGCTAGATGCATGTATTTGTTTCAAACAATTCATCTGTTGTATAGCAGTTGGGAGGGAAAAAAATAATTTAAGCATTGCATTTGCATTTGCATTAGCATTAATTGATTAAAATCAAAATGTTAACTGGACATTCGGAAAGCATTGAAGTTCATCTGGATTCTGGAACTATGAGAACGAGCTGTTCTTAATGTTTTATCTTAAAAAGGTCAGAATTTCATCCATCATCCTTTATTTCTTTCCATTTCTTTTTTCTTGGCAAGTTCCAGGTAGGGGTCCGGCTCTGGCCTCTAGGCTCAGTGGTAGACAGACTCCTGTTTCAACACAGATCAGGGATCGAGTGGCCACGTGGTGTGGGTGGGTGTGTGGGGGTGTGGATGTGTGGGAAAAAAAAAAGTTCCAGGTTTCATCCACTGTTATATTTTATCCGAGGAGAATGCTCTGGTGGACACCTACAGAACAACTCTGCTGTTGGTGAACCTTATCACTATCCGATCGCATTGGACAGTGACGGGGAAGTTGTCCCACTTGATGTGGACTATTTAAGTGGTCATGGGATTACTGAGCTGGTTTTTTCTTCCTACCAGATAGGTGATCTGGTTCTGAACCCATGACCTCATGGTTTTTTCTTCCTACCAGATAGGTGATCTGGTTCTGAACCCATGACCTCATGGTTGTGACAAGCAGCAGTGAAATCAAGCTATAAGCCTACATGAGCAAAAACTCTATGCTTATCTGATCTTGGGATGTTGGTAGGGTTCACCAATAGCAGTCAGCTACAATTATCCTGCTGGATTATGGTTGTCTTTCTTTGACAGGCATGTCCATAACGTATCTTTCCCCTTTCCCAGGCATATGTTATTTTATTTCCCATTATTTGCCTTGATTAGACCCAACATCGTTTGAGTTCTGGGCCACATGGTGACAAATATTGTTCTCTGGAATTTCTAGCGTCAGGATTTTCTTGGGTGATTTTCAAAATTTGAGGTTTTTCTCAGGATATCGTTAAGAACATCTTGCTAAAAAATATAAATATTTATTATAAATTAATAAATTATTTTAAAATTTGAATTAGTTAAAATTTTAAATGATTTTTACATAAATATCAGGATAATTTTGTGAAAAACTCAGAACTGCCAATATTTTGAAAATCTCACGATATTATCAATAATATCAGTTTATTTCTCACAAGAATATCAAGAGATTTTTGAAACATCGGCAATGTTTTTCACACTGCTAGGCTGTGTGATATGAGTACCAAAACTGTGATGGATCATTTGATTTTGAAGACATGCAATTTTCAGGATTTTCTTTTTTTTAAAGGCCTTTTCTTGGGTTCTGACTCTCTCGCTCTCTCTCTTTTTCCTTTTTTCCCTTCATGAAGGATCAGACAAGCCTTTGCTGCCGTTGGACCAGAGGGATCAGCAGGAAGACCGGAAGAAGGATGAACCTAGGGCCGTCACCTACTCGTATTCCTTCTTTCACCTCATCTTCTCTCTTGCTAGCATGTACTCGGCAATGCTTCTGACAGGGTGGTCTACTTCAGTCGGTGAGAGTGGCAAGCTAGTCGACGTAGGGTGGCCATCAGTGTGGGTTCGGATCGTGACAGGGTGGGCCACCGCAGCTCTGTACTTATGGTCTATGATTGCTCCCTTTCTGTTCCCAGAGAGGGAGTTCTGAGGATACAAAACCCAACCCCACTTTGAACAAAAGCTAAGTGGTTTGACTGATCTTAGTGTGCTGTATATGTGTGTTATATGATCATACAATATTCAAACATGGTATTGGCACAAATATCCTTCCTTTAAAGACGGCCACTGCACTTTTAAGGGCAGTTCGGCCATTTGAATAAAAACAAACAAACGGTGTGTTGACATTGTGCGGGTTCGAAATGATCATGATACCCACATCGAGTTTTGAATTTCTCGATATCTTATATCGACATGGGGTGACCATCAATGTGCGGTCAGGATCAGACATCTCATTTGTTTCTTGTTTGATAAGCGGCACGATGTCTGTATGAGATCCATACAGGCCGTTCAATGGATGGGCTATGCTGGAATGATCCTGACAGCTGATTGTTGGCCTTGTGAGGATTTTATACCAGGTGCCAGCAGATGTGCAGCTTCAACAGGCAGAATTCTTCAACCTGTGATTTGAATAATCTGGCTGAGTGAGATTTTGGAGGACCCTGCCAACGAATGGTCTGTTCTTGGACATGTCTTCTGGATATATATATATATATATATATATATATATATATATATATATATATATATATATATAAGAGAGAATGAATGGAGAAATGACCACCTGAACCTTGTATGTATAATCTACGTACTATATATATAATGATAGTAGATTTTGGACATTTTTGCCCTGCAATTACTAGTTTTTTTAATGTGTGGCTGGTCCTTCAGCCAAGGGGTGTTTTTGTCTTTTAAAAAAAAAGCTGTGGGGCCACTGTGATGATCATGTAACATGTAAAGAGTACATCTGCTGCTCTGGCGGGGTTTTTTAGGGGCCCACTGTGATGTATGGGTTTTATCTTCCATACCATTTTACCGTACAAGCCAACAAATGAGGGGTGCGGTTTAGCTATTGACTTCAACACCAGCCCTAGCTGGTGTCAAAGCTGTGGACCCCACCATGATGTATGTGTGTTTTATCCATGCCATCCATCCATTTTGTTAGCTCATTGTAGGGCATGAGCCAGATCAAAATGTTAGGTGGACCACACATGGGGAAAAAGTCGAGATTGAATGCTTACTATTGAAAACTTTTTGGTGGCCACTATTGAAAGCTCTGATATTTGTGTTTTCCCCTTCATCCAGATCCGTGTGACCTTATCAAAAGGTTTTAATGGTGGACATTCAATCAACTCTTTTGTTCAGTCGGGTCCTTCCTTAGTCATGCCTCAGTGGGGTCACTAGCCAAACCGTGTCAAAAAAATCAGTTAGTTCCAAGGCAAGTTGATCACATAATGGGTATTAAACAGCTACCGTTGAAAACTCTTTGGGGCCACAGAAGTTCTGGATCACCAGGTGTACCTGACCTTATGAATAGGTTGGATGGCAATTAACCATCACGGTGGGCCCTAAGAAGGGTTTGACGGTGGATGTCGCTATCACCGCTGCTTCCTATGGTGTGGTCCTCCTCCGGAGCCTTATATGGCTCATTTTTGGGCTTGTACCCTGAAATGATATGGTAAAATGGATGGACGGTGTGGATAAAACCCCTACAACATGGCGGTCCTCAGAGCCGAATGATGAGAACTTAAAAAATCTTCCTTGCCAGTCTGAAACGCAGTACAATTATTGAATTTGACGTACGCAACTGGTAATGCAGTATGGAATGATTTGTCATTAGAGGTTTGCTAGCCCCATGTGCATCTTTTTGCTAAAGTGATTGTAAAGGGTAACTTTCGTCAGGCAAATTCCTATCCATGGTTTAGAAAATAAGGACAAATCGGTGATGGATTGGCTCATCTGATTGTCGTGATTTTTTCATGGTAGCTCATAAAATGTGTTCTGGACACAATAGACGGTTCAGATCGATTGAATGGACTGTCCAAGTGGCCATACGCAACTTGGAGCACTATAACTTATATACATTGGTAGCACGGGAGCTTCTCTCTTAATATTATTGCCAGGGGTGTAAATGGGCCGGGTTCGGCCCTGAAAATCAGAATTTTGAATAGGGTCAGCCCGACGGCCCGGCCCAAAACAGTTCAAAATTCAGGCCAAGACCTACCCAAGCCCGGCCCGTTGAAAGCCCTAATTAATGCATATGAAAAAGAAGAGATTTCCAGAAAGCCTTGTTTGGCAGAGGAGTAAATGAGGATATGGATTTGGAGAATTCACTAAGTTTTGTTAAATTCATTGATTTGAATTGGATTTGCATTTGATAAAATCCAAAGTTTTACAAATTCATGGATTGGATTGGATTAATCTTTTATCATATCATCGAGATCCAATAGTAAATACTCAAGATTTTTTATGGATTTCAAAATCCATTACATTCGTGGGCTCCGTGTTGATGCATGTGTTTTATCTACTCCATCCATCCATATGTACCCTCTACACATGACATTCAAGTTGCATATATATATGTATGCAAGTAACCAGCATCAGTGAAATAGAGTCCATTGATTACAATTCCATGATCTACGGAATGTAAGCTTCGTTTTTTTTTTTTTTTTTCCACACACACACCCTCAAACTTATCACCTATGGGAGCCAACCCGAGACCTAGTGTTGAAATTCCTTGGAGTCTACCACCAGGGTAAGGATAAGAACCCTAGGCTTCACTTAATATAGTGTATTTCCAAGGGAAGAAATTGATCAGGGTTGGATGGTCAAGATATCATGGTATTCCCATAAGTGTAATCATTGTGCATTAATAGTATAATTCCATCTAATGCAATTTCATACCATTTAATCCCGCTGTCTAAATAGGCCCTAAAAAAGTATCATTTTGATAAAATTGATAAAGTATAGACAATTCCCTAACTCTCAATTACCCGATGGATGGAGTGGATTCACATACACAACATGGAGGACCCCATAGTGCTTGGTGTTTATGTGCTGCCTAAAACAGTTGTAGGGTGCGGATTGCCTCAAGTCCTTGGTGACCCGACTATGTGTGGCCCACTGTGATGTATGTGTTTTATCTACCCTGTCCATCTGTTTTTCCAGCTCATTTCAAGTCGAGGTCCAAACATCAAGTAGGCCACACCACGGGAAATAGAAGAGATTGAGCCCTACCATTTAAAACTTCTTTAATCGCAATGGAAGTTTTGAATCAAGATTTATATTTGTGTTTTCCCTTCATCCATGTCCGTGTGACCTTGTGAACATTTTCAAAGGTAAATATGGTGTGGTCCACTTGAGCGTTGGATCTGCCTCTTTTTTGGGCTCTCACAGCTGGAAAAACATTTGAACGCCGTGGATAAAACACAAACGTCACGGTGGGCCCACAGAGTCAGATGTCTTCAGCCAATCCACATCCTTCTTGCATAGGATTCGGGTCCGTGGGAAAAGCAAGGTGCCCGTGATGCAACATCAGTGGGGGGTGTTGTCATATAGCAGGTAGTACTTTGATTTGGATGGTGTGGCCCACCTGAAGAGTAGATTTGCCTGATTTCATGCCGGGGTGATCTTTACAGTGGGTCCCACAACTCGTGGTTAGTCGCATGACGCCTGTGACAAACTGGCGGGAAAGATGGGGTACATGACCGCTCTTCAATTTCAATACCATATGTACAACTCACTATGCTAGTTCACCACCATTTTGAAAATGTTGGGGACTCATCTCATCACACTTGGTAGTTGGTACTCTTCCACCTCCATCCAAACTATCAAACTGTTGGCCACACTGGATGATGGAATTTCTCTCTTTAATCATCATGATGGGGGAATCTTATCTATTAAATTAATGGCTACCAAATGGATGGTTGAAAGTAAACCAATGTGTGATTCAAATTGCATGGGAGAAATAAGATGATTACCATCTTCTCATTATAATTTTCTAGTCATCCTCCATCTATGATTAAGTCTACAATTGGGGTGGTCCGAATTGTCGTACAAAATGGCATGTGCACTATTGAAGAGTCACCAACATTTAAAAAGGGGCTTGAAGTAGATTTGTACAAAACTAATGATTTAGAGCATGTCGTAAAACTTCCTTCACAACAATATAAATCCCTTAACTCCTATCCATACTAAACACCCCACATTAAAAAATAAATAAATAAAAGATTTAGGGCATATTTGGTTTTTTAATTTCCGATATAATTTAAAGTAAATAAATTATTATTATCTATTCATACATAAGAATTAAGAGTAAAATACACATATAAAGCAAATTTGTGGACCCTCGCCGATTTCTCCGCGCTCCCACACGACGTCGTTCTCCCTTTCCTTTCGGAAGAAGAAGAAGAAGAGGTGCGTGAGTGCGAAATCGTCGTTTGTGCCACTGGCTTGCCTCGTTCTCGAGGGCTTCGTTTGGTTGTCGTGTTGAGCTGAATATGTTTAAGTGAGTTTATATAAGACCAGAGTCGCCACTAGCCAATTACTTCGAATCTACAGTCGGCTAGACCCCGTAGAAACGTTAGAGAAGGGAATCCGAAGATTCCTTCCTCTAAAATGACTCCTGTTGATCTGCGGTCAGAGATTCAAGGTAGGGGATCACGGTTACAGGGTGGGAAGAGGTTAAGCACCCCACACACTGCCCGTACCGAAGTACGGTCTCTACTTCACAGAATCGATCGAATACTTGAAAGTCTAATTTAATCCTCGTATATTCTCATGGATGACATGATGCATGAATGCGGGTCTGAACAGTAAGAGTTTCTGATGGGCAGGTTCCAACAACGGGCAAGCCCAGAGCGTACGCTCGAACTGACAGGTGCTTAATATAAGACGTATGCAGTGTGCTTGAATGATCAAGGTGTTTTATGGTGAAGCATGAATGCAGGTCTGAACAGTAAGAGTTTCTGATGGGCAGGTTCCAACAACGGGCAAGCCCAGAGCATACGCTCGAACTGACAGGTGCTTAATATAAAGACATATGCAAGTGTGCTTGAGTAATCAAGGTGCTTGTAGTGAAGCAGGGGGGTTGGAAGGAAAGTAAATGTTGCACTTATGCTAGATGCAAATGAGATGATGCTGGAAAAAGAGTAGCTGGATGGACGGAGGTGTCGCAAGGGTTGGCTTCGAGTGGCTGGATCAAGACTTGGGTGGCTTGGGAGGCTTGGACCAGTGGTCAGGCTGGGCTGGACCAGGGCTAGACTCTCCTCACTCGGGCTCTCCTTGGTGGACAAATGGGCTAAGGGTGGAGAAGGATGACTCAGACGGACGGGCTCTCTCTGGCTGAGTGGTCTCTTGAAATGAGAAGGGGAGGGGGGTATTTATAGCAGCGAGAAGGGCGTTCTCGTAATTTTTTCCGGGCGGCCTGCCATGGGCCGCCCGTACGGCCGCTCCTCGGTTTCCAGCAAGTACGGCCGTTCCCTCGGGGCTGCTGTTGGACTCGCTGGTCGACTCAGTGAGTTGACTCAGCGGGTCGACTCGGTGGTTTGACTCGATGGGTTGACTCGACGGGTTGACTCGGTGTTTTGACTCGACGGGTTGACTCGACGGGTTGACTCAGCGGGTTAACTCAGCGAGTTGACTCAGTGAGTTTGACTTTTTTTTGGGTCTTTTTTACTGGACTTTTTTATGGGGGATTTTTCAGGGTGGTGTTTAAGACTGGGTTGACTGGGTTCAGGCTTGAACTGGGCTATGGAATGGGGCTTACAAGGGTGAGTTTGGCTGAGTTTGGACTTGGGATTTGGGGGTATGGTCCTCCGTTCAACCAGCTATCTCTACCAACAGTGTAGCCGAAGGTGGGGTGTCTACAGATGCCCCTCTTTGGCAGAGGTTGCATGCAACCGAATGCCAAAGCGAGTGGACACCCCACTTCTGACCCGGTCATTCATGGATCATGTTCTGAAATCTTTGCTTGCCTTTGCATCTGTGTCAGTTGATCGTTTGGAGATTGATCACTCGCACATACCGCGGGAGTTTGGAGAAAACGTTGCGATTGTCCCTGCAGTTTGCTGCAACCTGGGTACCCAATCGCAACCCTTCCATTCCCGATCGGTACTAACATCGAAAATGTATAGCAGAGCCTCTGCGTCGCCAGTCTTACGAGGTTACTGACCCTGTGATTGATTGTATATTCGATGTTCTCCCAGATCACTCCAGGAGTACTTGTTTCGCTTGGCTGTCAAAGTGGTTAGACGCCCTGCGTCCGATAGTCTTACGGGATTCTACTACGCCGACTTGGACTTAGTCAAGGTACTTCAGGCATCCACGCCTAGGTATGTGCGGGTGGACTCTTTCCACCCAATCTGCTGGTTTTGTTGCTTGGCTTGCAATTCATTCTTTCCTTGATTGTGGTCTGGAATCTTTGTTATCCTTTGTATCTGAGTCAGTTGATTATTTGAAAATTGATAACTCGCACATACCGCGAGAGTTTGGAGAAAACGTTGCGATTGTCCCTGCAGTTTGCTGCAATCTGGGTACCCAATCGCAACCCTTCCATTCCTGATCGGTACTAACACCGGAAAGGTACAGCAGAGCCTCTGCGTCGCCAGTCTTACGAGGTTGCTGACCCTGAGATTGATTGCGATGTTTGATGTTTTCCCGGATCACTCCAGGAGTACTTGTTTCGCTTGACTGTCAAAGTGGTTAGACGCCCTGCGTCCGATAGTCTTACGGGATTCTACTACGCCGACTTGGACTCAGTCAAGGTACTTCAGGCATCCACGCCTAGGTATGTGCGGGTGAACTCTTTCCACCCAATCTGCTGATTTTGATACTTGGGTTCCAATTCATCGTTTCCACCTGTTCAAAATGGTTTCTGTGACCGAGCCTTTTGGCTTTCATCTTTTTGTATCTTGGCATGGGGCACGACCGCACTGACACTGGAGTTCAGTTCGACCGCACTTTGAGTGCATTGGATCAGATGGTCTCCGGGGAAACCGCGAGACATCGGATCTTATTTGATTTTTGCGTTGGCTCCTACCCAGAGATATGGAAGATCTCCTGGTGTGTTGGAGGCAGAACGCTCTACTAAGAAAATATTTTTGGATTTTTGAAAAGATACCCACTCTGGGGAGTGATACTCCGTGGGGTTTTTATTTGCAAATAGAAATATTTTTTGTCTTTTTGAAATGAAAATCTGGTTTGTATGTGCCTCCACTAGGGATGCCTGTGGGGTCTTTAGCTAACCGACTTTTATTTTGAAAGCAGGTAAACATGATAATTGATGCGATGGATGCTGATGCATGGAGATGCATGATGAATGCGTGGCTTGGCTCATTCTCTTCTCGTTTGATGATTTTGCTTTTGCTGGAGATGCAGAGAATTTTGAGCTTATTGCTTGCAGGGTTGTACTCCCTTGGGGATTTTTCTTTTTGATACGGAGGTTTGGACAGCAGGTTGGTCAAGATCCCGACCCGTGGTCGATCAGGTCCATCATCCCAAGATGCTGTTTCTTTGCTAATGAGAATGTACGAGGATATCATTCGACTTCAAGATGTTCTTCTGGGCATACATGTGATTGAGATGGTGTTTGGTTGCCCGTTTTGGTCAAGATTCCAATTTGCGGGCGATTGGATCCGTCATCCCATACTGTGAAGTGAGCGGAGTTCAAGACTCCTGAATTGTAGTGCTGGGGATGCTAATTTTTGTGATCTTTACAGATATTTGGATCCGAATCTTTACCTGAGCGGTCAGAGTAGAGATCAGTTTATTGAAAACACAGGAAATATTTATTGTGATTTTCGAAAATATTTGATTTGAAAGCAAGGGAAATATTTTTTGTGATTTTTTGACAATATTTTGATTGAAAGCAAGGGAAATATTTTTGTGATTTTTGCAGATATTTGATGGAAATATTTTTGTGATTTTTGAAGAGATGATTTTGCAATGTTTTTGTATTTTGTGATTTTTCTGAAATGCAGGGAAAAGATATGGAATTTCCATCCACTTCCAGCTTCTACTGCTGGTAAGGCACCCGATCCATTTTACGTCAGCGAGCAAGACGAGTCTCACACAGTTAAGTGCCGTAGTTTTACATCTTCGGATGAGGGGATTTTGAGGGTTTTCAGTCAACACACCCACAAAGTTGCCTGTTCCTCATGTGCAATGCACATAGACCACGTATCGTCCGACGGACTCCTTCGGCCACAAGATGAGCCACATCCTCACATTTCCCTTAGTCAATCCAGTTTGGGGTCTTACGTTGCTCACAATTCCGTGAGGGTGAGCTCCACCTCCCAACAGCCTTAATCCCCTTCATGAGTTCTAGGAACAGGGAACATCCGTCAGATTCCACAGCGACTTCCAAATCAAGGTTGTCTATCACGGTGCGTTCAACACGAACAGGATTGCGGAGTTCTGCCCGCCTCAGCCTTTACCTGTTTAAAAGATTCCAGACACCCGTACGATCAAGTGTCAGCCATGTCTGGAACAGGTTAGGAAAGAAAGCCCCCGAGAAGTTAATCCCAGTGTAGTTTTAGGTCTTCGGACCACTGGGGATAAATTGGTGGATCAAAACTGGTGATGAAAACTTTTTTGTTTTATATTGTATATATATATATTTTTTTGTTTTGAAAAGGTTCCAAATTTCAACTTGGGTGATCAAGATTGATACTGGTTTTTATGGAAAGCTTTAAAATATTTTTGGTATTTTTGAAATGATCCGGGTCATCAGATCCTGGCTCGAATGGCTGGGATCGATGCCGGTTTTTGTTGAAAGCGAGAAAGGTCCCCCGAGAAACTAATCCTAGTGTAGTTTAAGGTCTTCGGACCATGAAACTGTACAAAAGAGGGGCAAACATGTTTTTTTTTTTTTTTTTTTTTTTTTTGAAAAAATGTCCGGTGTCAGCGGATGGACAATCCAGACTGATGCCGGTTTTTATTGAAAATCTCTCGGGATGTCGATCCCGACGTAGTTTAAGGTCTTCGGACCAAAACTTTAAAAGCGGGGCTGGTAATATATTTTTATGATTTTTTTTTTTGAAAATGCCCGGAGTCATTGATCTTGATGTGAGCAAACAAGACCGACGCCGGCTTTTATTGAAAATCTCTCGGGATGTTGATCCCGACGTAGTTTAAGGTCTTCGGACCCAGACTTAGTAAAAGGGGGGGCAAACACATTTTTTGTTTTTTCGAAATGATCCAGATCATCAGATCTTGGCCTGAAAGGCTGGGATCGATGTTGGTTTTTATTAAAAATCTCTCGGGACGTTGATCCCGACGTAGTTTAAGGTCTTCGGACCCCAAAACTTTAAAAGAGGAAAGACATTTTTTTTTTTTTTTTTTTTGAAAAATATTCTGGGTCATCGATTCTGATTTTGATGGTCGAGATCGATACCCATTTTTATTAAAAATCCCTCGGGATCTTGATCCCGACGTAGTTTAAGGTCTTCAGACCAGAAACTGTACAAGTGATGTATATATTTTTTGGTTTTCTGAAAATGTCCGGAGCCACCAGATCTTGAAGAAGACTGATGCCGGTTTTATTGACAATCCCTCGGGATCTTGATCCCGACGTAGTTTAAGGTCTTCGGACCAAAACTCATACATGTGAACAGTAATCAAGGGCGGAGATTCTTGGGATTCTTCTTGGAATGGTTTGGATCATCTGGTCATGCCTTTGGATGGTTGAGATCATTGTTTGACCAAGTCAAATTTTCCTTTCTTTTTCTTGGAAATTCCATGGAACTTTTCCACATCATCCACCCAATTTCTCACCCATTTCTCATGAGATGAGATTTTGGTGAGATTTCCTCTTTTTTCTCACCATTCTCTTCCATCACTTCATTCTTACATGGAGGTACAAGATTCACTTGCATCCACCCTTCCCAAGGAGGAGTTCTTCCCAAGGAGAGGGAGAGGGAGGTCGTTTCAAGTAGGTGGAGGCTAGGACGGCCTCCCATGGGCCGCCAGGACGGTCTCTGCCTCCTGGTCTCTTCAGGGGGCTGGGTAAAAGGGTGCCCTCCCCTTTTCTATATAACATGGGGCACCCTCCCCCCCTCAAACGTGCAATCTCTCTCTTCTCTCTCTCATACTCTTTCTTTCTTCAAGTTTCCTCTCTCTTCTTTGGTGGTCCTTTGCTCTTTTCAAGTGGTGGGCCTTAGAGAAGTCTTGGGACAGCAAGGTGGTCCTTCTTTAGTGAGTGGTAAAGGTATGGACCACTTCCTTTCTCTTTCTTGTCCTTTTCCATCTTCATTGTCTCTTCTCATGGCCCTTTTTCTTTTTCATGTAGCTACTCAAAGAAGGTGTGAAGGTGGGCCCAAGCATTCTTGATCTTTTCTTAGATCTCAAGTCTTTCAAAGGTGGTGCATGGAGAAGGACATTGCAAGCTCTCTACTTCATCATTTTTCCTTTTTCTACACTCCCTCCATGTGCATGTAAAGAGTGATTTTGCCATGTCATCAAGTGTGCATGGCAAAATACTCTATCTTTTTCATGGGAGTTGGGCCTCTTTTCATGTGTATCAAATGGGCTCAAAGTGAAGTCATGGCCCTTGGTGTATTTGATGGGCCCAATGCTTCATTTTGGGCTCCCTCTTACTTTCTTTCTCTTGTCATTTTTTTTTTGAGCTTTCTATTTCTTTTCCCTTTTCTTTTTCAAAATTTGGGCCCATGGGCATGGTAGGGCCCATCTCAAGTTTTGGGCTCATGGGGCTCACTTTGGGTGACCCCATCCTTTTTTACATGTGTATGGACCAAGGTGACTAGCCCATTCTTCATTTTGGATCTCAAGTGGGCTAGTTTTCCTAGTTGGGCCTTTATGGACAAGTGGCCCAACTTCTTCCATATGATGTACCTCCTTGTACAAAGCGTAGTGGGCTCCTTGAAGTTTTTCATGTGGATGGGCTTTTGGGCCTTCATTGAAACTTGGGCACTTCTTTGAACCATGTGTGCCCCACTACACTTTGTTCATGTAGGCTTTTTCTTTTCATGCTTTCTCTCTTGATGGATGGAGGACTTGAGCTACTTGACCATCTACAAGTTCCATGAGTGAGTTGTTCCCACAATCTCACTAGGTTCAAATGGTTTTCCTTGTGGTAGGATTGTGGTTCAAGAGTTTCCCTTAGATGTTATCAACCTCAAATGGATGATTCTCAAGTGAGCTATCCATACAACCATAGCTCCTTGAATTTTTCTATGGGGGCTTGGTGGATCATCCATCATCATTCAAATATGAGTGACTTCTTCTTCCATTTGTGAGAAAGAATGGTACCCATAAGTTGCCCATTTTTGTCCCCATGCTTTGGGACATTTTGGATTTTGATCTTCAAGTGGGCTATGTGTACCATTCTTACCCATTTTCATGATGGTTGGGTGACTCATCAAACCATGTTCTTTTGTGCTCACGTGGTCTCCCTTTTTGGTGAACAAGTTGGTGCACATAAGTTGCCCAAACTTGCCTTTTCATGGACATTTTCAACTTTGATTCTTCATGTGGGCTATGTGCATCAACTTTCTACCTTTAGTTTCTTTGATTCATATGTTTGTGGGTAGACCTCCTTGTTGCATTTTCGTGGTCAAAATTTTCATCAAGATGAGGCACATAAGGTTGCCCATGGTTAACCCATGAATGGGTCCTCATGTTCTTCAAGTGGGCTATGTGCTCTCTCCCATCCATTGCGATGAGGCATTTGGGTTGCTCTTGGGGGCCCGTTTCCTTTCTATTCCCCACTTGTCCATGCATATGTGTAAAAAGATGAAGACATCCTAAGTGAGAATCATGACCTTGGCATAAAAGTGAGTCAATCCTTGGCCACATGTGGACTTTGAAGAGGAACTTCTCATGTGAAGTAGGACTCTCATCCTTAGTTGATCTCATGGCACTTGAGTGCATTTGTTGTCCAAAATGTGTCCTTGGATGATGGACTTTTCTTATCTGAGGCATGCCATGCCACCTTCTTTAAGGCAGGCCTTACTTTTTCCAATGGGTCCAACACATATCCTAAGTGACACATGGAGTTGGACTTTAGATTTTGCATTTGAATGTGAGTCCAATCCCATGGGTTTCTTGGATGAGAATTTGGATTTTAATGGGTAAAGGATAGGGACTTACCTTGCCAAGCTTGTAGGATTCCATGGCGGATGGTACTAGGGGCCACCAAGTGGTTGACGAGGATGATCCTGCTTTCATTGTCCGCCGAGGGGACCACATGTGTTCCCTAGCTATGGAGCATCAACCTCTTCCTGCTATCAAGGGTCGAGGTACCAGGGATATCTGGGACAATTGGATGAAGGAGCCACAGCCCTTGCTTGAGCGAGTACTAGATGGTACTCCTTTTGCTGGCCTCCTCACCCTACGCTTCCATAATAACGACGCCAACCGTATGATGCTTGCGGCCCTTTGTGAGAGGTGGCGGGATGAGACCCACACCTTTCAACTCCCTTGTGGGGAGTGGGGAATAACCCCCTTGGATATTTACATGCAGATAGGCTTCCCTTTTCATGGGGCAATTGTCCCTCAAGTGAGCTCTCTAGCTCCCCTCTCTTCCACTGATTGGCTACGGCTTGTTGGTGACGTCCCTCCTGAGGGTGAATTCCAAGGCCATCAAGTGAAGATGCGATGGTTTTATAACAATTTTGCTTCTGTCGTCCCTACCACCGAGCGAGAGGCCCTCCACAAGGCGCGGGCCATGATCACTTATGCTTTTGGATCCTTTCTTTTTTGCCATGCGAATGAGAGAGTTGATCCTAAATTTCTTCGTTTAGTCGAGGATCTTCATCACCCCTATAACTGGAATGGGGCCATCCTGACCCGTCTCTTTCAAGGTCTGGATAAGACCTGTCGGCATAGCCGGTCCTTCACAGGCTTCTGGCCTATTGTTGAGGTACCTCTTCTTTCATCCTCTTTGGAGCCGTTTGCCTCCTTTCTCTCTCTGATCATTAAATGTACTTTCATCCAGACCTGCTTTTATGACCATTTTCCGCATCTTGCGCCGAGGATGCGAGATGACATTGAACCCGCTCAGTATCGCCACATGTACTGGCATCAGCAGAATCGTCAGCGGAACTCCCGAGTTCCCGGGGACAATTGGCGTGCTGATATAGACGGGCTGACCGTTGAGGACGTAAGTATCTTGCTTGTCTTTGTCCTTGTACTGTACTTGTAACTGATCGTGGTAACCTCTTCTGCTGCAGTTTGCCCGGATGCCGTACGCTAGTTTCCCTCTCTACTACACACCCCAGCGCGTGGAGGCATATGATGCTTCATGTCTCCGTATTATGCTTTCTGACGCTGAGTCCTTCCAATGGTACTTGGGAGAGAGATTGCTTCGGCAAGTCACTGGGGTAGCTCGGGTCCCCTGTTCTGCACCTCCTCCAGCTGCTCGGATGCCAGCTGATGAGAGAGTTGAGGCTCTGGTGGGCCAGCCTGGCTTCCGTTTCACGATCCCGGATCGTGATTATGACGAGTGGTATCTGCTATTTGGCCAGGGGCCTTTGCTTCCTTCGCTTTATGTTCCAGGTGGCCGTCGCAGGTATGCTGGAGGTTCAGTGACTGCTCCTTTGATGGATCTTTATCGTCGGGAGCGGGACGCGAGGAGGGGCGATGATGATTATGTTGGTGACTTGTAGCTGGCTCTGCTTTATATGGCCTTGTACTTTTGTTTTTGTCCCCTTTTGTATCAAGCCCTTTGGATGAATATACAGGCTTTGATTTCTCCCAAATTCCTTGGTGATGTCTGGATGCTTTGACTCTTGACTCATTCCTTCATGATTTGAGACTGCTTAGTTGCATGGGTGATGACTTGAATGGTTCAGATTGCTTGATTAGGCCTTGTGGGCCCACTTGATGTTTAGATCTTGGATTTTGGCCCTTCTTTTGATGATCGAACCTTTGATCTTGCTGCTCCATGACTTGTGTAAGCTTTCCAATGGTTTGGATCTAGATGATTTGGCCCTTGAATGGTTTAGATTGATAGATTCGGCCCTGTGGGCCCATTTGAAACCTTGGTTTTACTTTGGGGCATCTCTTTTGATGATTTGTGAGGCTAGGAATGCTTCTCATGGTGCGGATGATGGCTTGAACGTCTCTGATCGCTTGATTTGGCTTTGTGGGCCCACTTGATGATTAGATCTTGGATTCTGGCCCTTCTTGTGATGATCAAACCTTTGATCTTGTTGTTTGACGGCTCATGTAGGTTCTTCAATGGTTTAGATCGTGATGATCTAGTCTTTGAATGGCTTGGATTGCTTGTGGCCCCCACTTGATCACCTTTCCTTCTCTTTGGCTTGATCAGCCCTATTCCGGTCACATTGCTTCATGATTGGACCAGTGGGGCACCTTTTGTATGATCTTGATCATCTTCAGTCGAAATCTGGAGTGGACCGGAGCCTTGGGCGGCCCACGGAGCGCCATCTGCTGACGTGGACTGTCAGCCTCACCTACCAAAAGCCCTGGAGCCAATCCTGCGGAGAGAGGGGATCTGCGTCCGTACGGGCGGCCCAGGGCAGGCCGCCCAAGGCTCGCCTCTTGAGCGGCCTGGGCTGGCCCTGGTTCGGACATCCTCTGCTATCCCTTTTTCCTGTCCCCCACATTCTCTGTGCCTGTTTTTTCGATTCAGCCATGAATCTTCTCTTCCCTTTGTCTTTTCTCTTCATCTTGTCCTCTTCCCATTTTGTCCTTTCTTGGGCAGCTTTGGATGATGACTTGTGGGCCATAGTGGGAGAGGTCGGTGGGTCCCACACTCCAGCACTTGGTGAGGGCTTTAATGATGGAGGGATTCCTTTAATGGATGGTGGAGATGGTGTATTGAATGGAAGCATTGATGAGGGGCTAGGGATGGTGGTTGGTGGAGCTTTGAATGGCTCCATTAATGGTGGGATGGCTGGATTTTCTGACTTGAATGGGACCTTCATCATGGGAGGAATGGATGGTATGGATGAGATGGGAGGATGGGACATAGGTGAGATTATGCATTCTTTGAGTGTGGGCCCCATGGATGATGTGATGGACGGTGGTGATGGGACCATGATGGACATAGATGGGCTGATCTCATGTCTGGATGGTATGGATGGCTCAGATGGTACCTTTGACGGTTTGGATGCTCTGGATGAGGGCCAGGATGTGCGGTATACTTCTTTGGGTGGACTTGATGTGATCATTGATGATGTCCCCTTGATGATGGACGGTGTAGATGCCTCGATGATCCCTTTGATCGGCCAGGATGATAACTGGATTCATGATTTCCTGTTGGAGGGGGCCGCAGGTCCAGATCTGACCGCTGATTCTTTTATCGGGGTTGCCGGGACCCTTCTGGATGGTTCAGATGTATTCTTTGACGGTCAGATTGGTCAGGATGCCACGATGTGCGGTGTGATCTTCACTGATGGCTCTTTTGGTTGGGAGCATTGTCCTTCTTTTGGTCATCGGCCCTTTGCGCACTCTGTTTATGAGGTGGGCGAGTCTTCTCATGCGGCTGAGATTATGACAATTTCAGATGGCGATGCGACTATATCAGACATAGCCGTCACTGAGGGCCGATCAGGGGTTGTCGAGTCGGCAGAGGTTCCAGCTTTTCCTTCTCCTTCGCCCGTTGACCTTCCAATCCTCGATGAGTTGTCCTCGATTTCTGGGCCTTTTGTGCTGGAGGGGATACCAGTGAGAACTTGTCAGCTGCTTCCTCGTCCTTCTTGCTCGCCACGACTGCTTGCTTGGCTTGACAGCTTGTCAGTTTATGAGATTCGAGATTTGGAGTCTTATGGCTTTGGCAGTCTGATTCATCTGGCCAGAGTTGATATTGATTGGAGGATGCTTGGAGCTGCCTTGATTGACTGGGTCCCTTCGTTGAACTTGTTTGCGTTCAATGATATGGAGATGGGGCCTTCTTTGGAGGAGCTTGCACGCTTGACAGGCCTACCCTGGGATTATGCCCAGTATTTTTCGCCAAAGACATCGCCGAAGACTGCTACACCGCAGAACTGGTTTGGGATCCCTTATCTTGTTCGACCTGCAGCTAGTGGCCAGGATGCTGTAGTGTTTTCTTTGGACTTGCTGTATGATCTTTTTTCGGGTCCTCAGGGTACGGCCGGTTCCACCTTTGCTCGGAACGCACTGATGTTCTGTTTGATTGCTGAGGTGCTGTTCTCGGGATGGCGCAGGTCACAGACTCCTTTGCTTTTTGAGGTGATGAGCCGAGCTGTCCGTCAGCAGGGGATCATTTCTCTCATCTTGGCCGAGCTATTCGATGGGCTGACCAACTGCGCCTTGGGCCGCACTCGTGTCCTTCGCGGCTGCTGTGTATTTCTTCAGGTATCTTTTCTGCATCTTTTTTTTTTCTTCTTGCTTTGCTAGGAATTGTTTTGCTCTAGCTGAACTTCTTTCATTTTCTGTGATCAGGTCTGGCTATGGGAGCGTCTTTCTCTGACCGTTCCTGTACCTCTTCCTGGCATCCCTAGCTCTGACATCATGCGTTATATCATGGAGTTCCTTCCGCATACAGCCAGGATGAGCGAGCCTTTGTATCGCAGGATGTTCGCTGAACTTCGTGACTGGAACGTTCGTTGGGAGTCATCTTGGCTTTCACTTCCTCCAGTGCTTTGCGATGCACACCGCCATCCTCTGATGTTGGTAGGTTTTCGATCCTACTTTTCTTACCATCCCGTCCGGTTTCTGCGGCAGTTTGGGTATGAGCAGGATGTTCCTCATTTTGCTTTCACGGGTATCGGGCGTCGAGTACTCCCCTCTAGATCTTCTGACTTCAGGACCCGGATTGATTGTTCTTGGGCGAGTTATTTGACAGCTGATTTGTTGGGATTTGAGCTGCGGACTTTTCCGATGGCGACCGCCCCATAACAGTACTGGGTTGCTGAGCAGTCTTTGTATCGACGTATCCCTTGTTGGCACCAGACTGCTGATGAGGATGAGCAGGATATTCTTGGAGATGCTGGCTCTTCATCTGGTTCATATGAACCTTTTGAGGAGCGCCCGTTTATCGATCCTGGCTTCCTTTTGGCCACTCATGGTCATTTGCTGTCTGAGATTTCTGCGCTTCGGTATCATTGTGAGATGATGTCGAGGAGATTGGCTGCCGATCGGAGGTTGTCTGATGAGGAGACAGCGATCCGTACCCTTGAGCGCGATGAGGCGCATTACCTGCGTATGGAGGTGAGCAGGTTGAGAGCGAGACTATCTTTTTATGAGTCAGAGGACTCACCTGATGTGGCCGAGGAGGAGGGTAGAGATTGATTGTGTTGGCCACCTGCACACTGATTTTTGCATATATGATTGATGATGATGCATTTTTGTTGTATTTTTGAAAAAGATGATATGTGTAAGAGAAATATAATGCATTTAATTGAAAAGAGAAAAAACTGTTTGAAAATCTACTGTGCCATGAGTTGTCTTGTGAGTGTGTCTGGATTTTGTGTCGGGATATAGGAATCAGAACTGGGGCTCGGTCAATGATTTGACCGATATCTCGAGATTTGACTTGCTTGATCCTTTGGTTCCCTAAAGACGTAGGCAATGGAAACTCTCGCTTCCTGAGATTGTCAGAGTTTGTAGAGTTCTTCACTCCTGACTGTACTTCCTCTTGTTCTTGCACTTTCGCTGCTTGCACCGATCTGGACTGTCTGATTTCTTGGTACCTGCACTTTTATTTTTTTTCTTTTTTTTTTCATTTGAGCCATTTTTGCCTGCAGCGCTCTTTCGAGTTTTTACCACAGCCGGCCTTTTCCCGTCATTTTTGCCCGTGGCGCCCTTTCGGGTTTTCACCACGTCCCGGGTGTTTGATCTTGCCTGCCCCTTGGCAGCTATGCTGTTTTTACCCTTGGCGCCCTTTCAGGTTTTCACCAAGTCCGCTGTATGCCCACTGTTTTTACTCGGAGCGCCCTTTCGGGTTTTCACTCCGCCCTCTTTGTTTAGGCACACATTTTCTTTTTTCTTTTTCTTTTTTTTTCTTTCTGGATCTCTGGATAACTGCGGCGGCTAGAGGTCGGGAATCCGTCGTTGCCGGCCGATGGCAGTCTTTCAGCCCTTATCCTGAGTTACGATAATAGAGCTGTCGGTCTTTGCTAAAGACCCCTCTGAGATGGATGGATGGATAGATGTGTTTCTTCTTGGACTGATTTTTTTTCTCTTGGGTGCCTTACTTTGGCTTCCCTTTTTCTTTCTCCTTTCTTCTTTTCTTTTCTTTTTCTTTTTCTCTCTCTCTTTTTTTTTTTGAATCCCCCCCTCTCTTTTTTTTTTTTTTTGTATTTTTCTCTTTTGGAGTCCCCTTATTTGAAACACTTGTTGGTGGACGGGAACGATTTCTCAGAGGTCTTAGTTTCGACCTCTTGACTTCAGCTCTATTAAAGTAACTCTTGATAAGGTCAGAATGACTTACCCGTAAAGATTTTCACGTTGTCGGCGTTGGTTGGCTCAGGAAGATCCACCCCTCTCATGCTGGTGAGTCTGAGGGCGCCTCCGGGAAGTACTTCTCTGATGATCAGCGGCCCGTCCCACGAGGGTTTGAACTTTCCTCTGGGATCTGGAAGGTGCGACGGTAGAATCTTCTTCATGACCATGTCGCCTACCTTGAAACTTCTTTTCCGGACTCTCTTGTTGTAAGCCCGAGCGATCCTTTTCTGATAACATTGTGAATGACTTAGTGCACGCATGCGCTTCTCATCTGCTAGCTGCAACTGATCGAATCTGGCCCGTTGCCATTCTCCTTCTTCAATTCCGCTTTCTAATAACACCCGAAGTGATGGTATTTCCACTTCGACTGGTAGAACTGCTTCCATTCCATAAGTAAGCTCGAAAGGAGTAACGCCCGTAGCAGACCGTACAGACGTTCGATAGGCCCAAAGTGCATATGGGAGCATATCTGACCAATCTCGATAGGTCACGACCATCTTCTCGAGTATCCTGACGATTGTCTTGTTTGCGGCTTCTACCCCACCATTCATCTGGGGACGGTAGGGGCTTGATCGATGACGCTGGATCTTGAATTTGCTGAGAAGTCATCCATCTTCTTGTTGACGAACGGGGTCCCATTATCTGTGATGATAGCATTGGGGATTCCGTACCGGCATATGATGTTGTTCTTCACGAATTTGATCACCTGAGATGCTGCAATCGTGGTGTATGAGGCTGCCTCTACCCACTTGGTGAAGTAGTCGACTGCCACAAGTATGTACTCGTGACCATTTGATGCTTTGGGACTGATCTTTGCCGATGATGTCGAGTCCCCACATGGAGAAGGGCCAGGGGGTGGTCAGGTTGTATAACTCTGATGATGGGGCATGGATTTGATTCGCATGCTCCTGACATTGAAGCATTTTTGACGTGCTGGCAACAGTCTGTCTCCATGGTGAGCCAATAGTAGCCGAGTCGTAGAATCTTCTTTGCCATCATGTGCCCATTCATGTGTGGGCCACAGATTCCTTCGTGTATTTCTTTCATGATCTTTGCAGCTTCTGTTTCATCGACGCATCGAGGAGGATGTGATTATAGGATCGCTTGTAAGAGAACTTCGCCACTGATGGTGAACTGGCCGGCCAAACGTTGGATGGTTCGGCGATCTGTTGCTGTTGCTGATTCTGGATACTCCTGGGTTTCGAGATATTGCTTGATGTCGGCATACCAGGGTTTGTCAGGGACAGCTTCGGCTTCTTCTATTTGCAGGCAAAAGCAGGCTCTTCTTGAATTTCGACTGTGAGCTCCCATTCTGAAGTCCTTTTGGGATCTCGAGCATTGATGCGAGCGTGGCGAGAGCATCTGCAAACTGGTTCTTGGCTCTGGGCATGTATGAGAAGGTGATTTCCTTGAATTCTTCGATCAGATTGTCAAGATACACATGATATGGTATCAACTTCTCATCCTTGGTCTTCCATTCGCCATTGGTCTGATTGATGATAAGCTGTGAGTCTCCAAATACTCGTAGCTTCTTGACGCCCAAGATTATGGCTTCCCTTAAGCCAGCGATGCATGCTTCGTACTCTGCCATGTTGTTGGTGCACTCGAATGCGATGCGCCTCGAGATAGGAATAGGGACATCATCTGGAGAGTAGAGGATTGCTCCAATACCATCCCTTTAGAATTTGCTGCGCCGTCGAAGAATAACGTCCATTCATCTTTTTTCTTCTTTTCTTCCTCTTCAATGAGCAAGAGATCTTCATCAGGGAAGAATGTCTTGAGCGGCTGATAGTCCAGGAGAGAGTGAGCCGCAAGATGATCGGCGAGGGCCTGTCCCTTGATTGCCTTTTGAGTGACATAGGTGATGTCGAACTCAGACAAGAGTAGCTGCCATTTAGCTATCCTTCCAGTGAGTGCCGGTTTCTTGAACAGGTACTTGAGCGGATCCATGTGAGCGAGAGGAGAATAGGAATGCAATCATGTATTGACGGAGTCGCTGAGTTGCCCAGACTAGGGCGAGGCAAGTCTTCTCGATCGGGGAATACCTGGTCTCGTAGTCGTGAACTTTCGGCTCAAATAGTATATTGCTTGTTCTTCTTCCCGGTCTCGTCGTGGCCGAGGACACAGCCAATGGCTTCTGCTGCTACCGAGATGTATAACAATAGTGGTCGTCCGGAGTGGGCGGCACTAGGACTGGAGGATTCATGAGATATTTCTTGATGCGGTTGAAGGCGACTTGGCAATCATCATTCCATTCTTTTGGGACGTTCTTCCGAAGGAGCTTGAATATGGGCTCACAGATAGGTGTGAGCTGTGCGATGAAGCGACTGATGTATTGAATTCTGCCGAGGAAGCCACGAATTTCTTTCTCTGTTCTAGGAGGGGGCATCTCGATGATTGCTCTGGTTTGGTCTCGTCGACCCTGATGCCATCCTCGC
>PVNU02003187.1:0-42472 GCA_003013855.2 Liriodendron chinense
GCTACACCCATTTCATTATTTTTAAATTTAAAAAAAAAAAAAAATCTTTCATTTGTTATAACAAATACAAATCATTATTATCTAGAAAAATATCATCCATATATGGAAAAAAAAATTACTATCATTAATCTTCAGATATATATGTAAATATACGTTATTTTCTTAAAAATCAAAAGCAACAATTATATAGTTAAACTTGAGATATTATTATTTGGAAGCTTGTTTAAGTTCATATATGGATTTCTTCAATTTATAAAATAGTTATGTATAATCTTGTTCAATAAAATTCTCTAATCGGTTTATATGGACTTTCTTATTTAAGTTCTCATTCAAAAAAATTGATTTCATATCTATTTGGTATACCTCAAGATCATAATGAGCTACCATTAAAAAACTATCCTTCATAGATATAGAAGAAAATATCATTCCTTTTTAAAATTTGCAAAGAAAAAAAATCATTCGTCATAACATATCTTAATCATTACTACCAAGCAAAATATCATCCATACATAAAAAAAAAGATAAAATTACTTCCACTAATCTTCAAATATACGTAGATATATGTTGTTTGCATGAAAATCGAAAGCAACAATTATATAGTTAAACTTGAGATACCACTATTTGGAAGCTTGTTTAAGTTCATATATAGATTTCTTCAATTTACACATTAGTTACGTATAATCTTGTTCAATAAAGCCCTCTGACTAGTTCATATAGACTTTCTCATCTAAGTTTCCATTCAAGAAAGTTGATTTCATATCTGTTTGGTATAACTCGAGATCATAATGAGCCACCGTTAAAAAATAATTTTGAGTGAATCCTTCTTAGATATGAAAGAGTCTCATGGTAATTGATATATTCTTCTTAAGTAAATTCTTTACCAACTAAACTAGCTTTATACCATTTGATTTTTTCGTTTGAGTTTCATTAAGTTTTATACTAATTACATTAAAGTTCATTGGTAATTGAACAAGATTTCAAACTTTATTGTCATTTATGAATTTCAATGCATCTATCATTTGCATTAAATCATTTATCAAAATCTATCATTCATAACTTGTGAAAACGTTACTGGATATTCACGATTTTTTTATCAAATTCTAATTCTTGAAGATCAATAATTTAATCATTTAAAATAGCAGATCTCCTTAATCTATATGATCTCCTCCACGCTTTTAATTTAGGCATTTCATCTACCAATTCTATAGCGATATCTTTTTTAGTGATTCATTTTTATAAGCTACTATTCATCATTATTATGGATGATGTCTTGTGAAACAATAATACTTTCATAAAGTACGGGTAACAAGAATGATACTTGTCTTTCTCTTCATACAACATTGCATAGTTCATCACTTTTACATTCATCATTTTTTTCACGAATATATTTTTCGAATTTCAATAATCCTAGTGTTGTGGTTAGAGAAGTAAAACCCACAAGATTTTTATATTTACAAGATTCAATGAAAAACAACTCATAATTTTGATATCAAAATTATTTTCTTATGGATTATACAATTTAGTCTATCAAAGGTAACCCCATATATGTAAGTTTCTCAAATTAGATTTTCTTTTTGTCCATAATACAAAAGAAGTTTCAAGGACAACCTTACTAGAAACTCGATTCAAGATATAGTATTATCTTCAAGGCTTCACTTCATATTGATTCGTAGAATGAGAAATTACTAATTATAAGGATTTAATTACACTTTTCAACAATACCATTTTGTTAATGAGTTGACTGTCGTATATAAAAAACTATTCATTTTTATTTAAAAAAAACTAATAAATTGACTTTCACTTTAACTCAAATCAGTGTGTTTATCGTAGTACCCACCGCAATCTATCTAATCTTATAACCTTTTATATTTCTGTCTAATTGATTTATCATTTCAACCTAAAAACTTACGAAAGTATTTATATCATCTAATTTTCATTTAATAAATAGACATAAAAATACCTTAAGTAATCATTGATAAAGATGAGAAAATATTTTTCTTGAATAATACAAGGTGAAAGTTGTCCACAAATCAGTATATATCATTTTTAGGAGTTTTTTTACTGCATATAATCCATTCTTGCTAATTTTAAATTGTTTTTCTTTTATATAATCTACATAGATACAAAAGTCCATGAAGTCAATAGAGGTCAGCAATAATTCCTTCACTATAATTATAATTGTATTTTGATCCAGTATTCACATATAGAGTAAAAGGAAATTGCTCAAATATATAATCTAAATTTAACTAAGAAATTATTATTATGTAATCCAAAATGATTATTTACAAAATTAAAATTAAAGTTTTTTTCTGTCAAATTTAAATAAAAAAATTATATTTCTAAAGATAAAAGGTACGAATAAACTATTATTTGGGTTTAATTAGAAATCAGTTGTCAAAATAAATTTTTAAATGTTAATTACTCCTACTTAAGGCTCGAATTAGTTTTCCATGTAAACTTTCTTCTCTCCATTACTTAGATTTCGACTTAAAAGAAATTCTTGAATTACTTAAAATGTGAACAATTGCACCTAAGTCGATTCACCAACTATTTAGAGGAACATCAATAAAATTGGTTTGAAAGCATACAAAAATATATTAGTACCCCTTAATTTAAACTAACTCTTTCACATCTAATAATATTTCTAGAAGTATTCCTTAAAAAAAAAAAAAATCTTACTTTGTTAGAGTCTGTGGATACCGGATTGCGCTCGAGCACGCGGCCCCACTCTGTTTTTTAGCTTGGTTTAGTTTTGTTTGTTTATGGGGCATATCGTTGCAATGATTAGCTTCATTAGCTTTGATTTTCCTTGGTTGTTCAAAACATTTCCAAGGATAACCGAACGACGTTCTTGGACTTTGTATATTTGACGGAGTCGTCACTGTTCGGAGGGTGGGGTTCATCCTCCAGAAAGTGGGTTGCAACTTTACCCTCCAAGCTAGGGCTGTAAATGGGTCAGTGGACCCGATGGGATACCCGGACCCAACCCATTTAGACCCGACCTAGACCCGACCCATTTGTTAAATGGTACGGGTCTAGGTCCAAGAACAGACCCAGTTGCTAAACAGGTCTGGGTCTGGTTTCGTTTATATTAGGCCCGACCCGAACCCATTTAGTAAGTGGGCGGGTTTGGTGTATGTTTCAAGGGATCCCTCAAGCCCAGACCCATCCAAACTCGGTTTTAAGCCTTGTAAAAATGCTTGCATAGTTGATCCAGACCCGGACCCATTAGACCCGACCCATTTATAAATGGGTCTGGGTGGATCTCCCTCTACCAGATCCGGACCCATTTCTAAATGGGTCTGATGGGTTGACTAGACCCAACCCGGACCCGCCCATTTAGTAAAAGGGTCTGGGTCCAAAACCCTTTTACTTAATGGGCGGGTCTGGTTTTGTCTAAACACACTCTGAACACGACCATTTACAGCCCTAATTCAAGCGAAAAATTTCTCTCGATGTAACTTTAAAGGAGTAAAAAAAAAGGTTTTATAATTGACCGTATGGGCGATCTTTGCTTTTTCTTCACCACTAAGAGATTGTGAAATGGAACTTGACTGATCATAAAACTTACTGCTATGAAAGTAATATCAAATTCTACTATCTTAGTCAACATCGACCATCTTGGTCAAAAAATAGCAAAGTTGATTCTTTTGGCCGAAACCGACTGTCTCGATCAGAAAACATCAAATTCGGCTAACTTGGCCAGAATCGACCATTTTGGTGAAGCTCTTCCACTTCTCTTTCCATCTCATTGGTTTAAGACAATTTTGCTTGAAAATCGAAAAGAATGGTTAATACCATGTTACAGTCAGACACCACAAATGGCAATGATTCAAACATAATTTTTAAATTTGAACTTCGCCCGGTCATTAACATCGAAATCGGCCATGGTGATAAAAATTGTCGATCGATCCATTCAACATGTGGCTTATGAAAACCAGAATACCGGTACGATCAAGAACCTGGCCAACCACTTCTTAGACCAGGCGCACGATTCGATCATGATCCAGATGATCCGGTTTAACCTCTAGTGGTGGTTTCAATCCTATCTGGTTCTATCCTTCATCAGAAAAAGGATTTTAGAAAAATGTAGGGAAAGCTACCTCCAAGCGTTTCCTAATCAGATTGCTCATTGCACTCAATATTCGGCAACTCAGTATCTTGCCCGTTCATTGGCGCGACATTTCGCTCGCGGTCGAATGAGGACGCTTCTAATGCTTCGACCACGACCTCTGGTTGCCTAAACTCGGCAGGTGTTAGAGCACTCTGTACATCCTCAATATCTAAAATATTCGGGTGAGGTGTCGATTGAGCGACAAGCTCGGTCAATCTATTGAAGCTTTCATTCTGAATTTGAATTTGCTTAGTAATAGCTCAACTTGAGTTCTCTTTTGTTCTGAGATATGCTAAATTCCCATTTGCATATCACAAAATCAACCGATATTATTCTGAAAAGGTCATTCCGAGAAGTGAATACCTCATCCCATTTGGTCATGTCTGGTCAATTAAAACAATTTCATTCCGGTAAATGAACCAAAATAGGGTCCCATCGGCGTGCCAAAAAAATGTTACCGAGTTATTCGTGATGTGTGTGGGCGTGCCAGAACCGATTTTCGCGGATCGATTCCAATCGAACAACAATGACCCCGAGCACCAAGGAAGGCAGATACATCGTGATCGACTGTATGTGACCAAGATTTGTAGAAATCGTCGCCTAACTAGCCACTCACTCAATTGCTTAATGAAAGTGATCAGGCGATGTTTGAAGGGTGGGGTTCGTCCTCCAGAAAGTGGGTTGCAACTTTACCCTCCGAGCGAAAGAATTTCTCTCGATGTAACTTTAAAGGAGTAAAAAAAAAGTTTTATAATTGACCGTATAGGCAATCTTTGCTTTTTCTTCACCACTAAGAAATTGTGAAATGAAACTTTACTGATCATAAAACTTACTGCTATGAAAGTAATTTCAAAGATTATACTACCGAAATTTAAACAGTGCGATTAATGCTAAATAGAGTAAAAGGAACTGAATACACTAAGAAATGTAAATAACAATGGATGAAGAACTTGAATAAGCTTGGAAATGGTAATGTAATCTTGACTTGATAGATGCATCAGCGCTTACTCTACGAAATACAAAGTACTTAAAATGTAAAAACGGATCGATTACACTAAGAAATGTAGGGGATTTGGTAAATTGGAAAGATAGATTAATTTGATTGGTGCTGGACCTCTTATGCTATAAAATCATTTTACTTTTATAACTTTCTCCTTGAAGTGTGAAACTATCTGAATGCTCCACTTCCTAACAATTACGGTAATCATCTCCCACATTGCCTTCCAGAGGCTTTTCTTTACCTACTACTTGTCTTGTAACTGCTTGTGGGACCTACCCACTCTTCCATGTTTTGACAATTCCATCCATGTCCAACCTTTCCAAAGACTTCTTCCTTCTTTATCTACATAACATCTATCTTGGTAGTTGTTAGCAAACTAAGCTTGGACACACGATATGATCCCACTGTCTAAGGTACAGACCTAAATCAACTACTATCTTTGTCATTGCTAAACATCAATCGGTCGATTTTCATGTTCAGTTGAGATGCAAAACTACAATCTGTTGCAATCAGCCACTTTTTCCAGACATAAGATACAATCGGCCACTGTCTTGCTTCTTAGACGGCAATGGCCATCGGCCATCGACCGATTCTTTAAAATGCAAATGGCATCGACCAACGAAATCAGCCAATACCCTAGTTGCATGTGGCAATCGGCCAAAGTATCGGCCGACATCATAGTTGCATGCGGCATCGCCAACGAAATTGGCCAGCGATCGACCCCCCCCCCCCCCCCCCCCCCCCCCCCCCCTTTATATTGCTTTACCTTTGGGTTAAAAGGTGAAAGAGACATGATTGTATTTCCTGACCTTGTTTTTCATTGGCACTCGCACCAGAAAATTTCAGCGTTTCGGTCGGAAAATATCAAATTCTACTATCTTAGTCGACACCGACCATCTTGGTCAAAAAACAACAAGGTCGATTCTTTTGGCCAAAACTAACTGTCTCGATCAGAAAAACATCAAATTCAGCTGACTTGGCCAGAATCGACCATTTTGGTGAAGCTTTTCCACTTCTCTTTCCATCTCAATGGTTTAAGACGATTTTGCTTGAAAATCGAAAAGAATGGTTAATACCATGTTACAGTCAGACACTACAAATGGCAATGATTCAAACACAATTTTCAAATTTGAACTTCACACGGTCTTTAACATCAAAATCGGCCATGGTGATAAAAATTGTCGATCAATCCATTCAACATGTGGCTTATGAAAAACCAGAATACCGGTACGATCAAGAACCTGGCCAACCACTTCTTAGACCTGATGCATGATTCGGTCACAATCCAGATGATCCGGTTTAACCACTAGTAGTGGTTCCGGTCCTATCTAGTTCTATCCTTCATCGAAAAAAGGATTTCCAGAAAAATGTAGGAAAAGCTGCCCCCAAGCGTTTCCTAATCAGATTGCTCATTACACTCAATATTTGGCAACTTAGTATCTTGCCCGTTCATTGGCGCGACATGTCGCTCGCGGTCGAGTGAGGACGCTTCTAATGCTTCGATCAAGACCTCTGGCTGCCTAAATTCGGCGGGTGGCGGAGCACTCTGTACATCCTCAATATTTAAAATGTTCAGGTGAGGTGTCTCTTGAGCGACTTGAGCCGTCAAGTGATTAATGCTCTCGGTCAATCTATTGAAGCTTTCATTCTGAATTTGAATTTGCTCAGCCTAAGTATGTAATAGCTCGACTTGAGTTCTCTTTTGTTCTGAGATATGCTGGATTCCCATTTGCATATCACAAAATCAGACCGATATTATTCTGAAAAGGTCATTCCGAGAAATGAATACATCATCCCATTTGCTCATGTCCGGTCAATTAAAACAATTTCATTCCGGTAAATGAACCGAAATAGGGTCCCATCGGGCGTGCCAAAAAAATGTTGCCGAGTTATTCGTGATGTGTGTGGTGGGCGTGTTAGAACCGATTTTCGCGGCTCGATTCCAACCGAACAAAAATGACCTCGAGCACCAAGGAAGGCAGATACGTCGTGATCGACTGTATGTGACCAAGATCTATAGAGATCGGTCGCCTAACTAGTCACTCACTCAATTGCTTAATGAAAGTGATCAGGTAATATTTGAAGGGTGGGGTTCGTCCTCCAGAAAGTGGGTTGCAACTTTACCCTTTGAGCGAAATGATTTCTCTCGATGTAACTTAAAGGAGTAAAAAGAAAAGTTTTGCAATCTACTGTGTGAGAAATCTTTGCTTTTTCTTCACCATTAAGAAATTGTGAAATTTACTGATCATAAAACTTACTGCTATGAAAGTAATTTCAAAGATTATATTACCGAAATTTAAACAGTGCGATTAATGCTAAAGAGAGTAAAGGGAACTGAATACACTAAGAAACGTAAATGACAATGGACGAAGAACCTGAATAAGCTTGGAAATGGTAATGTAATCCTGACTTGATAGATGCCTCAGCGCTTACTCTACGAAATACAAAGTACTAAGAATGTAAAAATGGATCAATTACACTATGAAATATAGGGGATTTGGTAAATTGGAAAGATAGATTGATTTGATTGGTGCTGAACCTCTTGCTCTGTAGAAATCATTTTGCTTTTATAACTTTCTCCTTGAAGTGTGGAACTATCTGGATGCTCCACTTCCTGACGGTTACAGTAACCATCTCTCACATTGCCTTCCAAAGGCTCTTCTTTACTCACTACTTGCCTTGTAACTTCTTGTGGGATCTACCCACTCTTCCATGTTTTGACAATTCCATTCACGTCTAACCTTTCTAGAGACTTTTTCCTTCTTTCTCTACATGACATCTATCTTGGTAGTTGTTAGCAAACTAAGCTTGGATACAAGATACGATCGGCCATTGTCTAAGGTATAAACCTAAATTGGCTACTTTCTTTATCATTGTTAAACATCAATCGGTCAATTTTCATGTCCAGTTGAGATGCAAAACTACAGTCGGTTGCAATCAGCCACATTTTTCAGACACAAGATACAATCGGCCACTGTCTTGCTTCTTAGATGGCAATCGACAAACAAAATCGGCCAGCGATCAATTTTTTCAAATGCAAATGGCATTGGCCAACGAAATCGATCAATATCCTAGTTGCATGTGGCAATCGGCCAAAGGATCGGCCGACATTATAGTTGCGTATAGCATCAGCCAACAAAATCGGCCAACAACTGATTTTTTTGAATGCAAAGGGCATCGGCCAACGAAATCGGCAAGCAACCGACTTTTTCGATTACAAACGACAATCGGCCGCTCCTCTCAATCATTTCTAACAAGGCTTGTCAGAAACATGGTACAACAGTCACCAGTCGAAAAGTGGCCTCAAAATCTATGGTCGGCTATAACACGTGAAACCGCCTAAATGACCAGGGTATTCCAAAGAACCCCTGGTTCTGAAATGACTACTAATTTGATAAGTTTGGTTTGTGCAATAGATTCTAGGTGAGGGTCACAATTATAAAATGGGAAGGTATTAGGCACCCCCCAATCGTCCGTGCAACGCACGATCTCTACTTTGCGAGGCTTAACGATTTTGGAGGGATTTTGAAGAGCTTACAATCCTGTAAGGTTGTGTCGTAGTTCACAGGCTTTTTAAGACCCGGGTAGGTAAAATGTCAAAAGTACAAATGTAATATAAACATGGTTAGGCCCAACTTCGTAGGCTTTTGAGGGCCTGAGTTGGCAAAATATTAAAGAAAAGCAAACTAAAAGTGTGAGTGGGTATAGATGTGGTGATGTGTAGAGAATATGTAGAGCAGAATACGGTTTGATTTAAGATGTGAAAGGGAGAATGAAAAATCAAGCACCCTTTTTTATCAAAAGGGATAGCTGAATGTCCTGAATTTCAACCCTTCAGCGTTGATGGTCACTTTTAATTTCTCAATTGAAAGAGATGGTGACAGAAAGTAGGTCGTCAGAGAGGCATGGCTTCATTTTTTGTTGGGTTGTCAGGAACTCAGGAACCGAGTGAAAGACCGATGGTCGAGCTGTCAAGTTTCGAACGTTTGATTGGGTAGAGCCTCAACTTTGACCTTCTGACAACTCTCTCTGACCTCCCTGAGAACAAAACCTTTGATCGTTACTACTCTCTCTCTCTCTCTCTCTCTCTCTCTCTCTCTCTCTGATATCTCCAACTTCTCTAGGATTCTCTCCCCTTAGATTTCTTCCGCTCTTTCCACTGGACCCCGCAGTTGTTTAAATAGGCCGAGGCCCTTAATCCGCTGCAGCTAGATGGGATAGAGCGTCATTGGGCACGATGGCGATTCAGATTGGATGAACGCGTGGTGCTCATCTCGTGCATGGCAAGTGGAGAGAAGTCGAGACTAAATTCTGTGGGCGGGCAAGCTTCAATTAGATGAGCATTCATGCGTGGTAGGCATAGAGTGGCAGGACCCAGATGGTCCAATCTGAATGCGGTTACTCAAAAAACTGCATTCCTAGCTACGATTTCTTAGTAACCGCATCTGGATATCATTTAATTTTTTTGTACTCAGTTGGTGCATGCAGAATGATGTTGCTTCAACCGCCTTATTGCCGATGCGTTCGATTTCCAACCAGTCCATGCCGGTCGATATTCTCAGGATACGGTTTTAGCAGTATAACTTTCTCTGTCGAAGTTCACTTCAAGTCAATGAGTGCATTACCCGTGTTAAAGAGTGGGGGTGTCTACACGTTAATCTATATGTTACTACATCCATGGATGCAGATTGCACATTCACCGCATCCATGGATGCAATACCTAAGTGGGGTGTCTACAGGGTTATTGTTGTCCTTATTTGCATCAGATGCAGAGTTTTTCGTCTTCTTTATTGGACTCCTCTTTCCTTCTCAGATAGGGTTGTAAATGGTCGGGTTCGGTTTAGCCAAAACCAGACCCACTCATTTACTAAATGGGTCTGGGTCCAAATTTTAGACCTAAACCCTTTTACTAAATGAGCGGGTCTGGGTCAGATGGGTCCCTTAAAACATAAACTAAACCAGCCCACTTACTAAATGGGTTTGGGTCGGGTCGGGTCAGGTCGGGCCTGATATAAAGGAAACTAGACCCAGACCCGTTTAGCAAATGGGTCTGTTCTTGGACCAGACCTGTACCATTTAACAAATGGGTCGGGTCTGGGTCAGGTCTAAATGGGTTGGGTCTGGGTACCCCATCGGGTCCGCTGACCCATTTACAGCCCTATTCTCAGACCTTTCTCTTTCATTTTATTCTCCTAAGATACTAAATGAACAATGTAGACGGTGTAATCACCCTCATATTTAAGTCATAATTTGCACTTTCCATACTCCTTTGCAGTTCATCGAGATTTCATTTATCTTTATTGGTATTGTAATGAATCTTAAATAGTCCAAACTATTAAGGAAGCAAGCTTTACAATAAATTGTACAAGGAAAGCCTTATTTACTTTAGTATTTATGGCACCAACTTTTGTTGTTATGTATACCTTTTCAAGAATGTGCTCTTGCACACCGCTTAGTTCATCGCATTTCATAGTTGTTAGTTTCACTATGAGAGTTCTAACCAGTGATTTCTACACAGATTGAAGGTATTCTTGTGTCTTTGCAGATGTTGGTATGAATCCACAAATGTATTTAGTGACCGACATATTTGTATATGAGATTTAATTGATTCAATTGCCCTCTCTTTTCATATAGAATCTTAGTTTTGTAGAACTGTCATTTGTAGGCTATGTTGGCTTATCAATATGAAAAATCAAGTCCATAGAGCCCAACGCAAATAAAATTTATTCATACTAATTTGAATAATTATATCCAGATAATATAGGAATATTATAAGAAATTGGTGTTGATATATGACTAACTGAAAAGGATCATACTCATTAATTATCAAAAATTACTTTGAGATTCATATTAATTCAATAATTTAGAGTAATTCTAAAAATCATTCATAGATTTACTCTAGTGAGCGACCTATTACATTGTCCTCATTTGGGTAAGACCACAACTTATTATTTGTACACTTAACGAGGAAACAACATCATTCATAGGGCTAACCAATCGATCATACCACAATTGATTATAGTTTACTCCTTTGAATATTCTCACCCAACCCAAGTAGAATGCTCTTTTTTATTACCCTATTCTAGTCTTGCAATTGTTTAAAAGACAATCATACCTTTGAACCACTAATCTTTAATTTTTCAATTGAAAATTTAAAATTTTGATCCTACTCTTCGAATTCTATTTACTTCTAAAGTTCAATAATTTCGATTTGATATCTATAAATCATCCTAATTTAATCACTTTAGTGATTATTGAACTGTTTTAAGGTATGAATTTCTAATCAAAGTTAATATCATCTACACAAATGGCCTACGAGAATATAAGTTATTGTTTTGGATTGATCATTACATCAATAGTGGCCTACTTAATTCATTTTGGTCAAAAAAAATTGATGATTTGACCATACTACTATATTTGAGCTCATGGGCTAAAACATATATGATAAGCTCAATAAAGTGATAACCATAATTCAAACAAGACACTTTTACATACATAAAGTTAAAATTATCACTCCATGTGTGAACATAATAAACATCATGTACATGTATATGCATATCAAGAGTACTGTAAAATTATTTCATCTAATGTGAGCCCATTGATTCATATTTGACTGTGAACCATCGTATGTGAGCCCATGAAAGTACTGTATTATTGATTGGTGATCCCAACGGCATTTTCTTTTCTATGAAATTCTTTCAATAGACTACACAATTATCTGAAATTTGAACATGAGCTAACTATCATTAGAGTCCATGAGCATATGGACTTAAATCCAACAATAAACTTAATATCCATATAGTTGATCATATGTTGGGTTGACAATCAAACCATCACATGGAAATATTACATAAATAGTTCATCAAATGCATCAATTAGAACATACGCTCTGATATCATATGTTAACAGTTGTACGATTTTGCAAAAATATATATATATATAAGCCAATAGGATCTTAACTTGATGCATTAAACAAAATCAAATGCTATATCAAGTAAGAGGGCTTACCTTGCACCATTGAATAGACAACAAAGCATGATGATGATGGGTCATTGATTAAATGATTTCAATGGTCTAGATCTTTATTATACAACACATCTAGCCTAATCAATAACTAAGATCAATTAGGTTTGATCTTCTCTCCTCAACTTGCTATAATGTTTGAATGGAGATAGGTGCATTCCACTACAATGTTGAGTTAGAAAGAGGAACCAAGAGCGATGTATTTATAGATGATTTGATTCTAACCCATTGAAAGAATCAATTTATTTTGTGACTCTTTGTCATCTCAAATTAATTATAAAACATTCAATGTGACAACGGAATTCTAAGAATTTTTATATAAACATGGAATCTTAGAATGTGAAAGGATATTCTTTGGAATGTGAAAAGTGATCGGAATCTAAAAGAAAACCCATAAAAGATGAAATGTTTGATCTTGTAGGTCACTCATTTTATATATTCCAACAAGCCCAATCGATTATACCTTACTTACAATAGTAGATCTTGTTACTGATCATGTTTATATGCATTTTTTCATATTTTGGTAATACATTTTTTTTAGCATTCGAAACATATAAATAGAAAATATCTCAAGTGAATGATTATATAAGGTATTGATGCATGATCACATGTATAGTGTGTTAATGCACCAGCCATTACAAGTGGGCTCATAGCCCATAATCAAAATCGTTGATCTGATGGATAGGACCTCTATCTAGGTGATCATGACCACCGATCTGATTATACTAAATCTGATGGAAGCATGCATCATGTTTATCTGTATAGATGTTCATATTCATTAATTTGGTCAAAAAAATTTCTTTTTTTCTTTCTTTCTTTCTTTTTATAAGAATTAAAGGGCAACTATCCGTATGGTGAATATGTCATGATAAAAGAAACATAAATTAGATGATCTAACCAACCAAATACATGGTTGAGCATATTCAATGGAAAAAGGTTCGTTAAATGATTAGATCATCAAAGGTGTAGATCGACGTTTTGAGCAATTCTAATCATATGCCTAATATTATTCCAGTAGTCTATATAATATTTAGTAAGCAAAAAATTTGGCCATGAATTTTTTAGCTAAATACGCTCAAGGTTTCGTGAGAGTTGAAAAATAGCATCATTTTTTAAATAATTATTTTTCTCTATGTCTGGTAACCTTTTAAATTTTCATTGGATGAAATTACCTTCCATTGAGCCTTGTGTTACTAAAGGTTCTTATACCTTGCTTTCTACACTGGACCTTCTTTTATTACTACTTTTTTGCCAAATCTTCTTTTAATACTGCACTCCAGCAATCTTTCATGTTTTTCGACTATTTTCTTCGATAAAACTACCACCTCAAAAAAAAGAGCTCTAAGCTTGTTTGAAAAGAAAATAAGAAAAAAATTACATGAAAAAAAATTATAAAAAAATCACTTTTAAAATACGGGTTCTTCTTTTCTTAAAAAAATGTTCGCGAATTTGACTTCAAGCCTAATTTTAAAAGGTCAATTGTATCTAAATGAGATGATTCATGTCTCATTTCAAAGCTCATCAAATTATCTTACCAATGAATCCAAGATCGCCTTATTCGACCTATAACGAGGAAATCATGACCTTTTTTATGGGTTCAAGTATTACAGAAACGAATGTGAATGCCATCTTGGACTTCAGGCCTAGTTTTGTAACGTTAAATTATCCAAATGACGTGATTCTAGTCCCATATGAAATCCTATCAAATTATCCTATCAACGAGCATAAGATCACGCTGATCCAACTTGTAATGAGTTATGACCATTTTCATGAGACCGCACGATGCTAGAAACAAGAGCGAATGCAAACGAACACCATGATAAACTTTATGCCCACTATTGAATTGTCAAATGTTGTCCAAATGAGACGACTCTAAATCTATGTGAAAGGTCAACGAATTATCTTACCAATAAAGATAAGATTACCCTAATATGACCTATAACGAGAGAGTTATGACCATTTTTCTGAGATTAAGCAATGTTGGAAATGAGAGCAAATGCGACCGAATATCATTATAGACTTTTAGCCCACTTTTCAATGGTCAAATAGTGTATAACTGAGATGATTTTAAAGTCATTTGAAACTTTATTAAATTATCTTTCTAATGAGCACAAGATCACTTCTATCTAACATGCAATAAGGGTATTATTACCATTTTTATAGGATCGTGAAATGCTAAAAACGATAGTGAACACGACCAAACACCATCATGGACTTTAGGCCCACTTTTATACTGTCAAATGGTGTCTAAGTGAAATGATTTTAAATCCATTTGAAAATTTAGTGAATTATCTTTCTAACGAGCATAATATCACCACAATCCAACGTATAACGATGAAATTATGGCATTTTTGTGTGATTACGCAATGCTGGAAACAAGACCGAATGCGACCGAATGTCATCATAAAATTTGTGTCATTATTAAATAGTAAAATAGGTGTTTAAATAAGATGATTCGAATTTCATTTGAAAATTCATTGAATTATCTTTTCCACAAGTATAAGATCACCCCAATTCAACTTATAACAAGGAAGTTATGACCATTTCTGTGGAATCACGCGATGCTAGAAACGAGAGCGAACGCGACCAAACGTCACCATGGATTTTAGGCCACTTTTGAATAGCCAAATGGTGTCCAAATGAGATGACTCCAAAGTCATTTGAAATTTTATCAAATTATCTTTCCAAAGAGCATAACATTACCCCGGTCCGACCCTTAACTAGGAATTTATTACCAATTTCATGAGATTACGAGATGTTAAAAATGAGAGCGAACACGACCGAACGCCGTCATAAATTTTTGAGCTACTTTTAAACACTATATTTTCAATGAGTAGAAGATCAACCAATCACACTTATAATAAGGGAGTTATAATCATTTTTATCGGATCGCACGATATTGAAAATAAGAGCAAAAGTAATCATGGACTTTAAATGGTCAAATGATTTCCAAATGAGATGATTTTAAATCTATTTAATAATTAATCAAATTATCTTTCCAATGAGCACAATATCACCTAATCCGACCAATAATAAGAGAGTTATAATCATTTTTATGGATTCGCATGATGCCGAAATGAGAGTGAATGCGACTAAACACTATCATGGACTTTGGGCCCACATTTGAATATTCAAATAGTGTCCAAATAAGATAATTCTAAATCCATTTAAAAATTCATCAAATTATGTTTCTAACAAGCATAAGAACATCCTAATCCAACTTATAATAAGGAAGTTATGATCATTTTCGTGAAATCACGTGATGTTAAAAATGAGAGCAAATGTGACCAAATATCATCATTGACTTTGAGCCCACTTTTAAACAGTCAAATAGTGTCCAAACGAGATGATTTCAAATTCGTTTAAAATTTCATCAAATTATCTTTTTAGCGAGTATAAGATTACCTCAATCTGACCTATAATGAAAGAATTATGATAATTTTCAAGAGGTCACATAATCGTAAAAATGAGAGAAACGCAAGTGTAAGCGCATTTGCTTTTGATACTAGCTTCATGCGATCTCATAAAAATGACCATACTTCACTCGTTACGGTTAGATCATGGTGATCTTATGCTTATTATGCTCATTGAAAAGATAATTCGAAGAATTTTCAAATGGGTTTAAAATTATCTCATTCAGACACCATTTGACCATTCAAAAGTGACACCAAAGTCTATATTAGCTTTTTGTCGTATTCACTCTCATTTTCAACATCATGTAGTCCCATAAAAATAGTCATAACTCTCTAGTTATAGGTTGGATCCAGATGATCACATGCTTGTTGGAAAGATAAATCGATAAACTTTCAAATTGCTTTAGAATCATCTCATTTCAACATCATTTTACTATTAAAAAGTAGGTCAAAATTTCATGATAGCATCCGGTCACATTCGCTCTCATTTTCAACTTCGTGTGATCCCATAAAAATGGTCATAACTCCCTTGTTACAGGTGAAATCAAGGTGATCATGTGCTCATTGGAAAGATAATTCGATAACTTTCAAACGACTTTAGAATCATCTCATTTAGAACTGTTTGATCATTTAAATATGGGCCCAAAGTTCATAATGGCGTTTGGTCATGTTCGCTCTTATTTCCAACATCGCGTGGTCTTATGAAAACCGTCATAATTCCTTTATTACATGTCAAATTAGGGTAATCTTGTGCTCGTTAAAAAGATAATTCAATGAAATTTTAAATAATTTTAAAATCATCTCATTTGCAGACCATTTAACCATTCTAAAGTGGCCCAAAATCCTTTATAGCATTCAATTATCTTCACTCTTGTTTCCAACATCATGTGATCCGACCAAAATTGTCATAACTCACTTGTTACATATTTGATCAAGACGATCTTATGCTCGTTAAAAAAAATAACTCGATAAACTTTCAAATAACTTTAAAATCACCTCATTCGAAGATTATTTGAACTTTTAAAAGTAGACCCAAAGTCTAGATCGTGTTCACACTCTTTTCTAACATCGTTCGAGCCCACGAAAATGATTATAACTCCCTTATTACAGTCAAATTAGGGTGATCTTATACTCATTAGAAAGATAATTTAATAAAATTTTAAATGATTTTGGAATTATCTCGTTTAAAGACCGTTTGGCAATTCAAAGTGAACCCAAAGTTCAACTTGCGTTCACTCTCGTTTCCAGCATCGTGCACTCACACGAAAACAATCATAACTCCCTCCTTGTAGATCGAACCGGGTGATCTTCTATTCATCGTAAAGATAACTTGATAAACTTTCAAATGAATTTAGAATCATCTTGTTTAGAGACTGTTTGACCTTTTAAAAATTTATCTAAATTTCAACTCGTGTTCGCTCTCGTTTCCAACATCACGTGATCTCATAGAAACGGTAATAACTTCCTCGTTATAGATCAAATCAATGCGATCTTGGGCTCTTTAAAGAGATAATTCAACAAACTTTCAAATGACTTTAGAATCGTTCCATTTACACACTATTTGACCTTTCAAAAGTGAGCCCAAAATCATCTCTTAACAAAAAATCAATCTAAGCTTAATCCTTTTAAGAAAGAAGAACTAATCTTCTAAAAGTGAAATTTGTAATATTGATGATTTCCTTACATCAGTTTCTTCCCAAACAGACCCATCTGAGTGAGGTCTTTGCAGAGAGATAAAGAACTCGTCTTCTAAAAGTGGAGTTTTTGCTATATCTTTTCTTTTAATTTCTTCTATCTATGTTTTAACAAAAGACCTAAGCAGAATCTTGAAAAACTCATCTTTTAAAAGTGGAATATTTATAACATTTTTCTTCTCAAAGAAGTACATTTCAATATAACAGGTAAAAAGAAGAACAAGAACTCATTTTTCTGAGGTGAGAGTTTCTATCGCATAGAGTAGTCGGAATGCACAAAAGATTATTGGAGAGTAGTCGAAAAGCATGAAAGATCAGCGGAGTGCAGTGGTAGAAAAAAAGTTAACGACGAGTTATAATAATTTAAAGTACATGCATAGAAAATTGAAAAAGGTGTTTTGGGGCATTTTCATCCCGAAAATTTGAAATATATATTTTAAGTGTAAAGAAATAATGATTTGAAAAGTTGTGCTATTTCTACACTCCCACAAAACCTTTTGTGTATTGACGTAAAAACCCCTTTAGCTAATTTACACTTGTAATCAATTTTCTTAGGGCTAAGAATTTTGAATATTCAAAAAACATGAGAAAAGATTTCAAATGAAGGTAGGGTATATTGGGAACTAGAAATGCAGCTAATGTCCAGCATATAGTTCAAAGGTCACCCATAAAAACTGTCAACCAGCTTGGATTTTAGCAGTGAGAAGCGTTTAGCCAATTTTTACATAAACGTATATTTTTCTTTGAGGGCATTTTTGTCCTTTTTAATTTCTTCATGTGAATAGCCGGCACCCACCTACCTCTATTTTGCATGTAACTGGCATGAAGTAAGCCCATATGGAAAGGTTGTGTAACCCACCGTGATAACTATGTGACATCCACTTTGTACATTTGTTATGTCGACTCAAAAGCGAGGCAGACGAAGACTTGAGTGGGCTACAGCATGAGAAATAGTAAAGATGGATCGTCCACTACTAAAATCATTATATGCCTCTCTCTCTCTCTCTCTCTCTCTCTCTCTCTATGCACACGCGCATGTGTGCATGTAGTAGGCATCTATGTGTAGCACACACCTTCCTCCCTCCTCTCTCCACATGCATTGTACGTGAATACACCCTAGTGGCGACAACAGCAGCAGTAACAACAGCTAAAGAGAAAATCCTTAACTAAGATCAAATGCCAAATAAATTTTCTTGCTTAATAGTCAAGTTTTGTGTGTGCAATGTTAAGGTAATTGTGCATCATGTATAGCTTTAAGGTGACAGATACTACTTATGATGAGAAATTAGCTACGTACTATTTTTTATTAAGCATCATGCAAGTTTTTCTGGCTTTAACTTCTAAGCATCCAAGTTCATCTTTTAGATGTTAGATGTCAACATATCTTTATAGCTTTAGGGCATCACACCACACCACATGAAGCATAAGATGTCCTCTAATAGAGACAACCAATCCATGCTTTAACATTATATGTCTTAAACTACTTATCCACAAGTGCCTAAGTCCCATGCACAAAATAGTTGACAAACTATGACAAGTACTTTCATCACAACAACATGTCAATGAGACAACCTTGCACAAATCCAAACAGCCCCTAAAAGATCTTAGCCTGGCTAGACTTAATGAAGGTATAATTTTTCACTCGAGCGTTTGGTTGGGACTTTGCAGTCCATAGTAACATGAGTGTCACCGTGGACATTACATTGGATCCTAAAGTCCAATAGGATTATAAGAACAAAGGTCCTTCAGGGAAACATTCCATTGGAGAAGCCAAGGTGAGAGGCTTTTAGACTAGTGATTAATGACTCATCCAAGTAGAATATGACTTACCCAAGTTAACTCGAGCTTGGTTAAGTCCAACCTGCGAGTCAGGTTGAGGATTGGGGGGTAATTAACTCAGCTAAACTAGGACAAGTTTCCCTGACTCACTGAATCGCAACTCAACTCAGGACCATACAAGTCAGTCCAAGTCATCAAGTCTGGAAGACTTATTCAGACCCATGTAGAGATTTTTTTTTTTTTTTTTTTTTAATGTTATTGCTCTCATTAGTCACAGAAGGGACCAAACAAGTCAGTCCAAGGCACCGAGTCTGGCAGACTTATTCAGACCATGTAGAGGGTTTTTTTTTTTTTTTTTTTTTGTGGCCATTGTTAGTCACAAAAGTGCATGGTGTGCACTGTACAAAGGTTGCCATGTAAAGCTGGGAAACCCATGACCACTAGTGTGCCATGGGTCCCAGCATGTTGGACGGATGTGCAGGCGACTAGCTGCCGTGTCGGTTACGATCCAGGCGTGTTGGACAGGGAATTGACTCTCTATTTCAAGGAGAAATAAATCACCAGAGGGGTCTTTGGCTCTCCCTGGAATCTTGAAAGGGTCATGAATCTGTAATCAGGAAACTGATTCCCAGCAAAAGAGATTTTGTATATGGTTTTTGGACACTTAGAAATCCAGTTTTTCTGTTTGGATAATGGAAAGTGACTAGGGAGGAGAGGTCTGATAGGAGGAGAGGAGAAGCCTTCTTATCCTTCTAAAAAATATGACCGTTAGAGGGCTGTCAATGGACCGGGTTGTCCCGACGGGCTATCGGGACTGGCCCACCTTGGGCCGGGCTTGGACTAGAGTATCAGGCCTGCAGGTCGGGTTCGGGCCTAAAGTGTAAGCTCGTTTTTCAAACAGGCCGGACTTAGACTAGCTGTTCAAAAGCCTGACAACCCAGCCCGACCCAAATATATGTTTTAATTTAAAATTTAAATTAAAATATCTACCCCCTTTCAAATTTTAAATTGTATACAAATTTTTCCTAAAAATTCATCTCCTTTTTAAAACTCCGTTTATTTCCTATAATGTGTTGATGATTTTTTTTCACAAGGGATAATTTCTCTCTATGTAAAAGGCCGAGCTTGGACTAGGGCCGGGTTCGGGCTGGACCTTGCATTTGTACTTGGACCGGGCTTGGGCTAGACTATTGTGGCCCGTCACGAGTCTGGGCCGGGTTTGGGCATATGTGAAGAGAGGCGGGCCGGGCGTGGACAGAGCTTGGCCTGGCCCTAACCCGGCCCATTGACACCCCTACTGTTAGGTGGGAATTCATTGCCTAGAAATTTGTAACCCACCTTACATATGGCGCTAGGGGTGCAGATCGAACCGGTGGAACCAGTAAACTGGACCGGAACCAGTTAGTTCAGTTTAGTTCTCAATTTGGGGTTCTGTAGAACCGAACTGGACCATGAACCGAACTATAAACCGAACCATAGAACCGGATCACATAACTAAACCCTGGGTGTTCAACCTTCACTGTTTCATGTCGAATAGTCCACTTAAAATTTGGATCTATCTTATTTATTTTTTTTAATGTGACCCACCTAAACATTGCCTGACAATGAAGATGGACAGTGTAGATCTAACAAACACATCAAGGTATGCCCATGGTGGGCCTTGAGGTATGGATGGGCTAGATTAAAAAAAAAAACATGCAATTGGGCTGGATTATAAAAAGCTCGTAGAACTGAATTGGAATCGAACTGAATTGTATACAATTTTTTCCTAAAAATTTTAAAACTCTTTTTATTTCCTATAGTGTGTTGATGATTTCTTTTCACAAAGGATAATTTCTCTCTATGTAAAAGGTCAAGCTTGGACTAGGGCCGGGTTCGAGCTAGACCCTACATTTGTACCTTGGGTCGGGCTTGGGCTAGACTATTGTGGCCCGTCATAGGTCCCAGCTGAGTTTGGGCAGATGTGGAGAGAGGCAGGCTGGGCATGGGCAAAGCTTGGCCCGGCCCATTGACATCCCTACGGTTAGGTGGGAATTCATTGCCTAGAAGTTTATAACCCACCTTACATATGGCGCTAGGGGTGCAGACCAAACCGGTGGAACCAGTAAACTGGACCGGAACCGGTTAGTTCAATTTGGTTCTCAATTTGGGGTTCTATAGAACCGAACCGGAGCATGAACCGGACCGTAAACCGAACCATAGAACCGGACCACATAACCAAACCCTAGTATTTAACTCTCACTGTTTCATGTCAAATAGTCCACTTAAAATTTGGATCTATCGGATTTTTTTTTTAATGTGGCCCACCTAAACATTGCCTGACAATGAGGATGGACAGTGTAGATCTAACAAACACATCAAGGTATGCCCATGGTGGACCTTGAGGTATGGATGGGCTGGATTAAAAAAAATACATGCAATTAGGCTGGATTATAAAAAGCTCCGTAGTACTGAATTGGAACCAAACTGATTTTTTACAATCTGGTTCTATTACAGTTCTAGGGTGCAACAATCCAGTTCCAGTTCTGGTTTTCCTGGAACCCGTTGGGTATAGTTTGATTTTACCCCTGGACGAAATCAAACCGAACCGAACCATGTGCACCCCTAGATTGCCGCGGATTGCCTATTAAAGCTGCTAGTAGCTAGGTGGCCACATTATAGTGCACCATGGGGCCACCATGATGTGTGTTTTATCAACACCGTCCATCTATTTTTTCAGATCATTTTAGGAAATGAACCAAAAAATGAAATAGATCGAAATCTCAAGTGGACCACACCACAAGTGGACCACACCACAAGAAAACAGTGGTGATTGAACACTTACCATTAAAAACTTCCTAGGGCGCACGGTAATGTTTATTTTCCATCCAACCTGTTGATTAGGTAACACAGACCTGGATGAAGGAAAAACACAAATTTCAGCTTCATCCAAAACTTTTGTGGGCCCAAGGAGTTTTTAATGTTGAGCATATAATAACCACTGTTTCCTGTGGTGTGGTCCACATGAGATTTGGATTTGCGTCATTTTGGACTGATGTCCTAAAATAATCTGAAAAATGGATGTACGGGCATGGATAAAAAAGCATACATCATGTGGGGCTTGAGGTACGGATGGGCTAGATTAAAAAAAATACATGCAATTAGGCTGGATTATAAAAAAGCCCCGTAGAACTGAATTGGAACCGAACTGGTTTTTTACTGTTCTAGGGTGTGACAGTCCCGGTTTTCCTAAAACCGTTGGGAATAGTTTGGTTCTAATTTCACCCCTGAACGAAATTGAACCGAACTGAACCATGTGCACCCCTAGGTTGCCTATTAACGCTGCTAGTAGCTAGGTGGCCACGTTATAGTGCACCATGGGGCCACCATGATGTGTGTTTTATCGACACCGTCCATCTATTTTTTCAGATCATTTTAGGAAATGAACCAAAAAATGAGACAGATCGAAATGTCAAGTGGACCACACCACAAGAAAACAGTGGTGATTGAACACTTACCATTAAAAACTTCCTAGGGCGCACGGTAATGTTTATTTTCCATCCAACCTGTTGATTAGGTCACATAGACCTGGATGAAGGAAAAACACAAATTTTAGCTTCATCCAAAACTTTTGTGGGCCCAAGGAGTTTTTAATGCTGAGCATTCAATCACCACTGTTTCCTGTGGTGTGGTCCACATGAGATTTGGATCTGCGTCATTTTTGGACTGGTGTCCTAAAATAATCTGAAAAATGGATGTACGGGCATGGATAAAAAAGCATACAACATGGTAGGGCCCATAGAGAACCGTCTAGTAGCTACTGGCTATAGGCAATCCGCGTCCCTTCGGGGATAAGCTCTCGCTACTGAAGTGACGTAACCAAGTTTTGTGGGCCCCACTATGATGTTTGTGTTATATCCACACCGTCCATCCATTTGGAGAGATCATTTTAGGGCATGAGTCAAAGAATGAGCAGATCCAAAGCTCAAGTGAACCCATCACAGAAAACAGCGACGACCAAACGCCTACCATTATAAACTTCTTAGGGCCACAGAAGTTTTCAATTATCACTGTCCCCACTGTCTTCTGTGGTTGGGTGCACTCGAGCTTTGGATCTGCCTCATTATTAGGCTCATGCCCTAAAATGATCTCTGCAAACGGATGGAGATAGCTCTGGATCTGCCTCATTATTAGGCTCATGCCCTAAAATGATATCTGGAAACGGTCGGTGCACATACATCATGGTGGGGCCCTGGTGACGTCACTTCAGAAGTGAGATAGGTACTGAAGCCGCCAGTAGTAAATCCCAAATTTTGGGAAGACCCCAAACATAAAACTCACCGCTCGCTAATGGAAAGAATTTCCCAGAGGCTGGATTCCTGAAGAGCCAAACGACCCCCAAAGACTCTCTGCTGAAAGCAACGAACCCAGCAAGATTGGCCGGTGGGCTCTCGGGCACCCCCTCCAAACAACGGATGTGCATAACGCATCTTCACGTCGCAAGGGCACACCCTTCCTTGGGAGGGGAGATAGCCGATTCGATGACTTCTGAGTTCTGAGAATGGGGCATCCCCCAAAAATACATTCTTCGGATGATCCTAACCACTGATTTAGATGGCTTTTGAGGATTAAATCGGATAATTAGAAGATAGTACAACCAAAGATCACCTAGGAGGTAATTAACATACGTTTGTGGGGCCCACCTATGATCTGTATGTAGAGAATACAACTTGTGCATATGGTGAGACTCATGGACACCAGACATGCCAAGAATCGTCCCTATCAAAAATTGAGGTGGGACACATCACAGAGAGCAATGTACAAAATTGAAACGTCTGGATTTTCAGTGTCTTTAATGGTGGGGCCCACCTAATGACTGGCTTGGATGCCATCCATATACACAACACTGTGGACCCCACATTCCATCTGGAAGTTTCAATGGTGAGTCATCCCCTCCCAATGTCTCCCATTGCTCCCTTTAGCGTGGTGCACCTGAGTTATGGATCAAGCTGGATTTTGAGATTTAGGCCTAACATTGGGGGGCACATCTAATAAGCAGATTGGATTGGTGGACCCCACACAGCTTGAAGTATGGTAGTTACCATGCATTAGAATGCATGCGATCATTCCCTACAGAAACAGTCCAGATCCTTTCACAATACCTATTTGGAGAGATGCAAATGCAAATAATTATCAGATGAAGCAACTCGGAAGTCTTTGGGAGTATAGATCGCCATCAAAACATCACACGCCGTCGAAACAAATACAGGGATGGGAAACTTGATTGAAATTAGTAAAACTGGGTTGGGTTTCCCAATTTGCAGAAATGTGGGTCATGGCTCAGTGATCCAAAAACATCAATCTGATGGACCCAACTGTCATTGGCCCATGCACAATGAATCTCCCTGATGTTAATCCTATCCATTCAATTGGGGCAAACAAGTAAACAGAAGAGAACCCAAGGAAAAGCCAAACATCCAGTTCTAGAATCTTCCAATCTGGGGACAAGGAATCTACAGTGGGCCCATCAGCGGTTTGGAACAGTGGACCATGCTGCAACTATACAAACTCGAAAACCCAAAAGAACCTTAGATACTCTAGGGTTGAGCATTGTTATACTGCAAACCATGACAGAAGCACCTGGGTCATGCGACGAATTTCAAACATCGAGTGTCTGTGTGTATGACCTGGCAACGGCATGAGCAGAACCGCATCCCGCACCTCACGCAAGTGTAGTTGGCAGTGAACCCACAGACGGTGCAGAAATAGCGACGTGAGGTTGAGCTTGGGGGGCCCACAGCAGCCCTCAGATAGGATGGCACGTGTGGAGGCAAGGCTTCGAGATTTGCCTGTTTCAAGAGATTTAGAGGATTGGAACATGCACATTAGTATCAGCGAAGCCAAGCTCTGATTGGGGGATTCAAAACCCAAAGCAAATGCACTTCCCTTACTTCTTGTAACAGCTCCATGAACGTTCTTGGGGCCTTCCTCGCATTCTCGAGCGCTTTCGCCTGCCTGGTTTTCCGCTTTGTATTCTTGGACTGTTTTTTCTGTATGTACCCTACATTAGAAAGTAAACAGGGGTCAGCAGAAACAGACACGCAGTCAAAATAACTACAAATCTAATAACTATGAGAAATGCATACCCAGTCACAAGTGCTGATGTGGCATGTCTACAAGATCCAAGCTGCTCACAAGCAGGCCCCTCCCTATACATTCCCATTTCCCGGGCTAAAGAATCAGACCAGCTAGCTCTTCTGGTGGTTCACCCATGCATGCTTTTTTTTTTTACCCACCCACCCACACCACAGGGGCACTCGATCCCTGTCTCAGTGTTGAAACAGAGTCTATCTACCACTGAGCCATGAAGAGGGACCCGATGGTTCACCCATGTATGTTGAATGGGAAGCATGGTTCTAAAACTTATGCAACTCAAAGCTTGGCCTAGTCAACTCGACTCAGCGAGAGTTTGAGTAGAGCCGCCGGGAAACTTGGCCCTGGATCCAACTCAATCCCAGTTCGGAACGACTAGTTGAGTCAATTCGGCACAACTTGAACCAGGTCACTTGGTAACTCTTTTTTTTTTTTGAAAGACGATGATTTTATTGAAAGGAGCCAAAGGTCAAAGAATTCCACCACAGCACAGGATATACAAGAAAGATCACAGTTGCCAAAGCCAACTAAGATTGAATCCTATTCCATTACATCCATCTTGACCCTCCTAAAAACCCCAATACATTTGAGCAAAGATTGCGAAAACATGGGTTGTTCATTTTCCCCTATAAAGCCCCCAAAACAGCCAGGAGGGATGTCCTCCACAACATCTTTCCTCCCTTATCTACAACGCCCCCATGCTATGACCAAATGGGGTCCCCAATAGACTCAGGTAGCACCCAGGCCACCCCAATACTCTTTCTGACACCTCCCTCACAAAAGCACGACAACTGAATAGATGGTCTACCGATTCCTCATCCCGCCAACAACGTGAGCAAATGTTAATCATCACCATTCCCCCCTTCCTTGGGCTATCAACCATTAGCACCTTATTCCAAAGATGAAGTATGTGAACCATCCCCACTCACCGCAGGCCCAATGAGCATATCCTGTAAAAGGATCGGACGGAAAATTTCCCAAATTTATCTTTAAGCCACACCAATGAATCCGACTCCGCCAATATCAACATACCTGCAAGCCTCCTGGATAAAGTGATGTACTCTTCCTCTTCCTCCAGCAAATCCCTCCGGCACGGAGGGTCCAAGACACCTCAGTTCTGACAACTGAATAGCACTAATCAAAGGAGACGTCCAAGTTTGAAGCCAAGTTCGCCAACCTTGTCACAGGCCCAATGAACATGCTGTAAAAGGATCGGATGGAAATTTTCCCAAATTGTCTTTAACTTTGAGCCACACCCATGAATCCAACTCTGCCGATAGCAAAATACTGCAAGCCTCCTGGATAAAGTGATATACTTTTCCTCTTCCTCAGCAAATTGCTCCTGCAAAAGGGGTCCAAGACACCTCGGTTCCAACAGCCGAATAGCACTGGTCAATGGAGACGTCCAAGTCCCAGGCCAAGTTCACCAACATCAGGAACTCATTGCATAGCCTTGTCTTTCTCAGCCAAACATCCTACCAGAACTTCACCCTTCTCCCCTCCACGGAGTACCCCACCCCCTCATAGTATGAACATTAATAAAATGAAATGAGGGAATTGAACCGACAAACCTCTGCTAGAGGGAAAGATGGTCTTAACCATCCACCATTGAGTGGTTTGATGACAGCATTTGTATTTCATATTACTTATACTATCTTATCTATTCTTATCCCTAATTTTATACTTCCAATTATTAAATATCGAGTCAATCAGTTTGAGTCTTTGAGTCAACCTGATCTGACTGAACATTAAGTTTAGTTTTCGGGTTTTCGAACTATGATGCAAAGTTGTTAACCTTCCACTTCTTTTATACATGTGTGGTCCACCTGCCAAGCAGATTGACCTGATACTTGGGCCAGGGAATTTACATGATGGGGCACACCTGATAGGAAGCTTGACTCTTGAACAGACTGACATATTGGCATGTGTGGATATGGGTCCAAAATACAACTCTCGTTATCAATGGGTCATGTCCAATCTAATCCGGCCCTGAACCAACTCTTTAAATGGGTCAGATTTGGAACGCCAAAAGTGGACCCAACCTAGACTCTGCCCAAGCCCGATTTGGAACCAACGCATAGAATTTCTTCAATTAAGGTAATTAATAATTAAAACCTTACTTCCTAGAGAAAACATAGAGCAGGGTTGTTAACAGAAAATCCATCTTACATAGGGAATTAAAAATCAGATCAAAACAACTTAGACTCATCCCATAGGAAAGTGTTTTGGGCTTGGATTCTCATAGTCTTGACATGAGCCAGACCGGACACAACCCCAGCTTACTTTGAGTTGGGCCCAACCCATATACTGATGGATTGGGTCTGGATTTCAAATCCAGACCCAGTTATTAAACAGATCGGATATGGAATTCCCCTCAAACCCGATCCGAACCAGCACATTTGCACCCCTACACCCAAGCAACTCCTTCAAAATAACTCAAGCCACTCTATTTTCTAAATAAACTACTCTAGGTACAATCGAATAGAGCTGGACACGAGCTGAACCGAGTCAAGCTTGGCACAGCTCGGCTCGGTTCGGCCAGCAGCCCACCCCAGCTCGAGTCCGGCTCGGCTCGGTTCTCGAGCCTAACTAGCCGGCTCGGCTCGGTACAATCAGAAGCTCAGGCCAGTTCGAGCTCAAGCTTTCGAGCCGAGTTCGAGTTCGAGCTTTCGAGTCGAGTTCGAGTTCGAGCTGTCAAGTCGAGTTCAAGTTCAGATGTCGAGTTGAGTTCTTATTTAGACTTATTTAAAGTGTAGTGAAGTCGAAAATTGTGGAACCCAAATACCCAATTTGTTAAATATATAAAATCCAGTGCATAAAATTCAAGCTTACAAATGGAATCAAACAGAAAATATTACAATTTACAAACTTACATTGTTCACAACATCAACTTAATATGCTCCATAGGAGTGCTTTCCTGGAATATAACCATAGTCGCGTCCATAATAGTTACCTCCTGCATCTTAACTGGATCCATCGCTTTCGTTGTCTGATCCATCCTTAAATGCGTTCTTGACTTTTTTTACTACAGGAGATTCATTTGCCGAGCTCGAGCTGCTATCTAATTTTTCATATATGTACTCGTTCACCTCTCCTGAATCAGAAGGTGGAGAAAGTTTTCCATCATACTCTTGTATGGTTTGAACTAGATCTTTCAAGCTTTCTTTGTGAGTAGATTTATACGTAGTACCCAACACCCTGTAAAATGCACCGAGATTGGAGAGAAACTTGGATGGTTTGTTACTCTTTTTCTTTTTACTTGTGCTCGATCCTGCTTCGGTATCATGTTGTCTTGGAGGACATCGTTGATGTCTAGAAGCCTCTTCCATACTACGTTTCAAGGCAAGTTGGAATTGTTCTTCTTCCAATGCTAATAATCTGGCTTCCTCTTCTACCTTGAAAGGTTTGGGTAGGGTGGAAGGTTTCTTATTTGAATCTAGAAGGGCCTGAAAAAGAAGTTGGATCTCCTTTGGGGCTTTAACACACGGTTTTGCATCACCACCCCGACATGATAGGTGTGACCTAAACCGATTAGTTTTATTAGCAAACTTTGCCCCACACAAACCACACATAATCTTCATTTTTCCAGACCTTGGGGATTGGGCTAGGGAACCATAGTCCCAAATGTCGGTTGATGGGTCAGATGACGACATATCTACACTCAATTTTTTGAACAAATTAGTATTTTGACACAATTAGGAATCAAACAGAAATTAAAAACAAACTAGGCGTAAAAGCTAAATAGAAGCAATATGATAAACAAAAGCAAATAAGCAATAATGAAATATGTTCTGATACAAGCATAATATAAAGAAAATTGAATAGAAGTCATTGCATTTCTTCATATGTTTAATACATACAATTTAATTACACAATACACCACTTTGAACAAAAAAGCAATAATTTATAACCTCTTTCATATAGCGGTTGTGGCAGGTGCAATCTTGTCTTGAGACTCTATCTCCTCTTCATCCTCAATATCAAAACTATTACCTCCCCAAATCGGACGCAACCAATCTTATGTACAAATTAATGCTTCAACTGTTTTTTGTGAAAGTAAGCTTCGATGCTTGCTCGTAACCCTACTCCTCATGCTAAAAGCAGATTTTAATGCCGCTATTGAAATTAGAATTGACAATAGGTCTCGTGTCATCACTAATAGTGTAAGGTATTTTGTTTCACTGACTCTCATCTTCCACCATCCCAAAACATCAAAGTTCGAGTCCGAGCGCTTTATGATTGGCTCTTTGAGATTTAAGTCGAGCTCTTATTCCTTTGTCTGATCTTTTGTTTCTTCTTGTGCTAAGAAAGACATGTTTTCATTGAACACATTGCCATCGCTTGTAAAAACATCTAGAGCTCTTACTTCTTTATCACCTGCTGTGGGTAAGTAGAAACATATAAAATGTACAATTCTTCGATTGTGTCACGAACTTTAGAGGTTTTGATTACCGCCCTTTCAACGGAATAAATTTTCATAAAAATGAACCTAACCAAGCCCATCTTGCAACGTGGGTCAAGAACAACTTTGAAGGCCATTAACAAATTACATTCATCTCAGTACTTATCAAACTTCATTTGCATACCAATTGCTATCAGCCGTAGAAATTATGGACCCTCATTGGCACTTTTTTTAAGGCTTCCTTAATCTTCCAAAGAGACGGAAAAAGCATATTTGCGGTGGAATACTTATTTTCAGAAAAAATCTTCACACAATTATAAAAAACTATGAGAAACTCCTGAACCTCTTTTGCTTTGTTCCAGTCATCTTCATTAGGCAACAAAGAATATATTCTATCACGCGCTACATATTCAAAAAATGCAAGCTCAAATTCCATGGTCGAATCCAACATTTCAAAAGTCGAATTCCAACGTGTAATTATATCACTCCATATATTCAATCTTAAAGGCAGCCCCTTATATATTTTACACTCTCTTATGTTCTCTATAGTGTTGTCAATTGTTTTCAACCCTTCTTGTACAATCAAGTTTAGTATATGGGTACAACAACTAACCTGAAATATTTTCCCCTCAAAAAATAAATTTCCGATTGCCTTGAACTGTTTATGTAAAAATGAAATTACACTGTCATTTGCAGAGGCATTATGTAGAGTTATTGAAGAGATTTTCTTTTCAATGCCCCACCCTTGTAAACAACCATAGATGCAATTTAAAATAAGCAAACTGCAATGAGGAAGGTGACGGAAGTTCAAAATTTTCTTGCAAAGTTTCCAATCTTCATCCACGTAGTGTGCAGTTAATGAAATGTATCACTTTCTTTAATTGGACATCATCCACAAATCAAAAGTCAAACTTATTCTAGAAACTGACGCCAAAACTGCTTTCAGTTTTAACTTCTTGTTTGCGTACATCTTCATACACTCTCTCTTCACAATGACGCGAGAAGCCTTCTCAACTTGAGGGTTAAGGAATTTACGAAATCCCATAAACACTTTGCTCTCTACCATTTTAAAGGGTTTTCCCTCAATGATCACTAATCTTGCATACCACTCTTTTTGCTTCTCCTTGTTAAACTTATGAGTGAAAGGTATACCTTAAGAGTCGTCCCCTTCAGACTTGGTAAATAAAAGAAACTGTTAGCCTGGAATTGAGATTCTTGGTCTCTTTAAATAACTCTGCCTATGTCTGTTTAAATGAATAGTTGAATCCCCTCCCCCCCCACCAAAGATTCTTAGCGTATAAAATTTTGCAATGAATACATCTAACCTTCAATACATCATTAACCATGACTTCTTCCAAGTCACCCCACGTTGTTGATCTTTTCTTTCCTCTAACCGAAGTTGAAGACACTTCTCCCTCCACAATAAGAAGAGATGTGGCTGACGCACTGACACTGGGAGTAGTTGGGACTTCCTCATTAGTCATTTATAAATATAAAGATGTAAGAAACTAATTTTTACGCATTTATCAAAACAAAGTGATGTCAACTTACATGCCCTTAAAAAAATTCCAAACTTACCTAACAGTCTAAATCAGTCACTCATTCAAGGTTGGATAGATTGGAATGCTTTCATTTTCTAATTTAAATACTATGCCAAAATTCCGGCAACATTTCTCCGTATCTCTCCAGAAATAGTAATCCTGCATTTGATTTCCACGTCAAGTATCCACACAAAGTGTGGCTATTTGACAACAGAAATAAATGCAATAAATATATCCACAAAGAAACGGAGAGACAAATCAGAACAAGCATATGCATTTAAATTAGAATAAATAAAAGCATTCCAATCTATCCATCCAACCTTGAACTATAAAAAAATGGGACAATTTAAGGATTTATATCCCTCCAAAAGCACATTGTATCTATGCCTGGCAACGTAAAAATCCTCAAATGGGCAACTTATTATCCTATAATATAATTATAACAATCTAAATAAACAATTCTGATAATTTCTAACAATTCAAACAATTTCTAAAAGGTAACAATAAACAATTTTAACAATCTAACAAACAACTCAAGCAATTTCTAATTAAAAACAATAAACAGTTCAAACAATTTCTATCAATAAACAATTATAACAATCTAATAAACAATTCTAAAAATTACAAACAATTCTAATAAACAGCTCTAACAATTCTAACAAATAACAATACGCAATCTAATAAAAAAATTAACAATTTAAGTATTTAAACAATAACAGCGGCTGAATGGTCATGTAGGACAAGGACCCAAGCTATCATGCCGCTGGCCGAGCTGCCATTGATAGTGGCCGGGCGAACAGGGACAACATCTGGACACCCAAAATGAAAGAGAGAGTGGCAAAGGGAGATATGAGTACCATGTGCAGTGTGTATGAGCTGGGCTCAGGGGGGCTTGGTTGCTCATGTCCTCGAACTCAGAGGGGATCGAATCAATCGGCCAGGGGGCCAAACGGTCAGGGCAGGACCGGGTCGGCCAGCCGGGGGGCCAAACGGACAAGGATAGTTTTGGGGTGGGGAGGCTCAGGTCCTCGGAGGTGCCCAGGGTCAAGGTGGGCCGTACCGGTTACGTATCGGCCGTACCGGCCGATACGTACCGGAAACGGCCGGTACCGTTACGCGATACGGGGTCCAAATCGGAGACCCCGGAAATTTGGACCGTACCGGTCCGTTACGGGGCCGTAACGGCCGGTACGGCCCAAAACGGCCGTTACGGCCCTCGTAACGGTCAAAAAACGGTCACATTTTTTTTTTTATAAATACTTGCTGTTTTGCATTTTCTTCCCACTTTTCTTCCCCCATTTCTTTTCTAATCTGTTCTTTTGCTAAAAACGACCACAATTAGTCTATTTTGGAGAATTAAAACGACCAATTTCTATGATTTGGATGAATCGAAGCTCCGTGGGCCATTTTTCGAAGAAATCCGAAAATAGGTATTTATACATTTTTCTTCCTCTAATCACTTTTTTTCCACCTTGATATGATGTTGTAGCCATTGTAAAATGTTAAAATGTGTATTTCAAGATTATGCAACTGATTTTTATATTTTTTTTAATTTCTGTCTATTTTCGGATTAATATTAAAAATTAGTAAAAATCATGTTTTTTTTTTTTCTGGTTTAATGGTTGGATAACATGTGTTACTTATAGTAGGACACAATCATGTGCATTTTACAGATTATGCACATGATTTGCTATTTTTTTTGTATTTTTTTTAATTTCGGAATAATTTCGGAATAAATTTAAAAATTAGGAAAAATCATTTTTTCAAAAAAAAATCTGGTTTAAAGGTTGGATAATATGTGTTACTTATAATAGAACATAATCATGTGCATTTTACAGATTATGCACATGGTTTGCTATTTTTTTTGTATTTTTTTTAATTTCGGAATAATTTTAAAAATTAGGGAAAATTAATATTTTCAAAAAAAAATTCTGATGTAAAGGTTGTATGACATGTGTTACTTATAATAGAACATAATCATGTGCATTTTACAGATTATGCACATGGTTTGCTATTTTTTTTGTATTTTTATAATTTCGGAATAATTTTAAAAATTAGGGAAAATTAATATTTTCAAAAAAAAATTCTGATTTAAAGGTTGGATGACATGTGTTACTTATAATAGAACATAATCATGTGCATTTTACAGATTATGCACATGGTTTCCTATTTTTTTTGTATTTTTATAATTTCGGAATAATTTTAAAAATTAGGGAAAATTAATATTTTCAAAAAAAAATTCTGATTTAAAGGTTGGATGACATGTGTTACTTATAATAGAACATAATCATGTGCATTTTACAGATTATGCACATGGTTTCCTATTTTTTTTGTATTTTTATAATTTCGGAATAATTTTAAAAATTAGGGAAAATTAATATTTTCAAAAAAAAATTCTGATTTAAAGGTTGGATGACATGTGTTACTTATAATAGAACATAATCATGTGCATTTTACAGATTATGCACATGGTTTGCTATTTTTTTTGTATTTTTATAATTTCGAAATAATTTTAAAAATTAGGGAAAATTAATATTTTCAAAAAAAATTCTGATTTAAAGGTTGGATGACATGTGTTACTTATAATAGAACATAATCATGTGCATTTTACAGATTATGCACATGGTTTGCTATTTTTTTTTATTTTTATAATTTCGGAATAATTTTAAAAATTAGGGAAAATTAATATTTTCAAAAGAAAAATTCTAGTTTAAAGGTTGGATAACATGTGTTACTTATAATAGAACATAATCATGTGCATTTTACAGATTATGCATATGGTTTGTTATTTTTTTTGTATTTGTTTAAATTTCGGAATAATTTTAAAAATTAGAGAAAATCATTTTTTTTCAAAAACATGGAGAATCATATTTACAGATTAATGAGTAATGACTAATGTATGTTTATATTTTTATTTTTTTGACAGGTTTTGCCGTTTTGGACTTTGGAGCTTCGTAGTTGTACTTTGTAGGCTGTAGCCCATAGGGTTTAGTTACTTTAGTATTTGAATTTAGTAGTTAGTACTTGATTTCATTATCTGTATTTAAGATTTACAATTACATTTATAAATTTTAAAATCTAAGTATTTCACTCTTAGACTCAGTATCTAAGTGACATAGCCACATCACATAAGCCATCTCTAATTAAAAAATGTCTAGGACTGGAACTGGAAGTGGAACTGCAAATGAGGATATTGGATGGGAACATTGTCAGAGGGTAGGTGGTGGAAGGCACCAAATAAAATGCAACTATTGTGATAGAGTAATAAATGGTGGAATTACGCGACTTAAACAACATTTGGCACATCAAAAGGGTCAAGTTGCAGGATGCACCAAAGTTCCCAAAGAGATAATGATACTGATGCAAGCCAATTTAGAAGAGTCAAAGGGGAAACGAGCTGCTGTGCAGAAAAAGAAAGATGATATCCTTGATGCGGCCCGACAAGAGGTGTTTGGTCCAGAATATATGGGCGTTCGTGGCGAAGACATCATTGATTCTGAGGAAGATTCTGATCGAGAAATGACTATAGCTAGGAGAGAAAGCGTGCGCTATGCTCGTGAAGAGGAAGAACGTCGACGCACGTTTGGTTCAAGTGCGAGTGGGAGTGGGAGTGGCCAGGGGAGTACAACTGCAGCCCCAACGGGAAGTACAGCTGGGGTTGGAGGGAGTATGTTTGGTGGATTAAGGCGTATGTTTAGCAGCCGGCGGGGCACATCTTCACATGTAGCTCGTCATCCTATAGATGTAGATGTGGAAGAAGAAGATGTACCTAGGAGACCCTCTGTTGATCCGATCCTCTTTAGGAAAGAATCTAGTAAACAAAAGAAGATAAAACAAATGTGGAGTAGAACTTCTGTTGAGAAACTGGGTAGGGCAGCAGCAAAGTTATTTATACATGCCAACATACCCCCTAATGCGGCAAACTCTCCATATTGGCAGGTGGTAATTGATGCAGCAGCAGAAGCAGGTGAAGGAATTAAAGCTCCCACAGCCAAGGAGATTAGGGGAAAATGGACAGACGCAGAGTATACAGATACAAAGGCATACGTAAATACCTTTAAACCCATATGGCAGGCCAGAGGATGCACGATCATGTGTGATGGTTGGACTGGCCCAACAAGACGCAGCATGATCAACTTCATGGTGTATTGCCACTTGGGAACAGTGTACCACAAGTCAATTGATGCCTCGGATGAAATAAAAAATGCTAAATATATTTTTAGCTTGATGGATAAAGTAGTGGATGAGATTGGGGAGGAGAATGTGGTGCAGATTGTGACAGATAATGAAGCAACATATAAGTCTGCAGGAAATTTGTTGATGCTAAAGAGAACACATATATTTTGGTCACCGTATGCTGCACATTGTATTGATCTTATATTGGAAGATATTGGAAAGAGAAAGAATGTCAAAGAAATGGTTGAAAAAGCAAAAGAAGTGACAACATTTATTTACAACCATAATCACCTAGTTGCAATAATGAGGAAGTTCACGAAGGGACGAGAGTTGCTTAGGCCAGCGGCGACTAGATTTGCAACAAACTTTATAGCTTTAGAGAGTTTGTATCAGCATAGGGGAGAGTTGAGTGAAATGTTTGCTTCCCAACAATGGCTCAACACAAAATATGGGAAGAAGACATCAAGGACGCCGGTTGATGTTGTAAACACCATAAGAGACAACAAATATTGGAAGAGGGTTAAGAAAATTTTAAAGGTGATGGAACCACTGATGAGGGTACTTCGTCTTGTTGAAACCGATGAAGCACCTACGATGGGCTTCCTCTACGACGCCATGGATAAAGCGAAGTTGGCAATTCAACATGATTGTTCAAGCTGGCAATCTTACTGGAATTTGATCGACAAAAGATGGACAAAGCAGCTCCACCACGATATTCATGCAGCAAGTTATTACCTAAATCCTAGGTATAGATATGCCCAATCATTTGTTATGGATGATGAGATTCGTATTGGATTAAAGAACGTGATAAAGAGATTAGAGCCTGACTTAGATGTACAAATAAAGGCTTTGAATGAATTGGATATATTTGGAACTCGCCAGGGTAGCTTTGGAGATATTCTTGCACAACATGCAGTACTTAAGTTGCACCCCACCGACTGGTGGATAAATTTCGGAGAGACTACACCGGCTCTCCAAAAAATTGCAGTAAGGATTTTGAGCCAAACAACGTCTTCCTCTAGTTGCGAAAGAAATTGGAGTTGTTTTGCACTTATTCATACGAAGAATAGAAATAGAATTCAGACTAGGACGTTAGATAGACTTGTCTTTATGCATTACAACATGAGGCTAAGAATGCGCATGCATTCAAGGAGGCCTACCAGTAATGCCGGTGATGGGGATTATTGTCCAATAAACTTGGACAATATTTATGATGAGGATGACCCACTTCTACCTTGGTTGGAAGTAAGGGAAAAAGAAATAGAAGATGATAGTGAAGAAATAGAAGTTGAAGACCCAGAAATACGCAGGGCACAGCAAGAGAGTCGTGCATTTGTGTTGGACCCAGAAAGGGGGGCGGATTTCATGCAAACTCAGCAGAAGAGTGCGAGCTCTAGCGATACTGAAACAGATGATGATGATGATGATGATGATGATGATGATGCACCTAATGCTAGTCCTCCCACTTCTGGCATTGCTCAACCCACCGGGGCTACTGATACCATACAGCCGTCTACGGATCGCGAGGCTGATGAACTTCGACGAAGCAGGCGGGGCCGAGGGGGTCGAACTTATGAGTGTACTGAGTCACGATACAGCCAGCAAGAGCCTGGCTCCAGTAGTGCACCTGCAGGTCCTGCACCTACAGGTCCTGCTCCTGCACCGCAATCTACACCGACAGATCTGGAACATCAGCATGCGTATGGCTATGATCCGAGGAATTATGGGTATTCTTACAACCAATGGGATTATAGGGAACCTGTTCCGCCACTTTCATGTTGGAGTAGTCCTCCTGACGCTGTTCCACATCTACCATATGAACCAAATCCAAGTTATTCATCTCAATCTCAACAGCCTGGCCCTGAATACGAGTACCAGTATGGGCACGGCTATTCGACGGGCACTAGTAAATATCCTCACTCAGGGTCAGAATCTTTGCCTAGTCAGGATCAGTCATCATCAGGTTTCGTTGACCTGATCTTTCCCTCTGGCACTGAATATTATGGATATGCAACAACAAGACCGCAACAACCCGATGATGATGACAACGACGACGTGGAGGTTGAGCAACCACAACAAAGCAGGTTTTCATTTTGGTGGTGAGTTCCGATTTGGTGAGTCTTTTCCATTACCCACATGGTCATACATTCACCAAAAAAACACACACTTTACATTGTTGAACTTGTGTTTAAAATAACTCCCCTGACAAGTGACAACCAGTCAAGTAATCTTTAATCAACATGCTTGCAGGGGAGTATATCAGGTATTACTAATTTTTTTTCTACTTTAGAATGTTCAATTGGCAGGACAAGAGTCGGTCATAGATTCAAGATAAGAGAAGTCTTAATACATTATTTTTTGCAAGTCCTCACTCCTCACTCCTCAGGTATGTAAATAAATTGTAAATAATATAAAGTAAATTATAAAAAAATAATAGTACATGTGAAAATTGAAATACTTTGATGTTACATTTATTCTAATATACATATTATTGGTATTAGACAGTTAGAAATTTGAATTTATAAGTTCTGCAGTTAATTCCAGGTTATTAGCTTTATAAATTCACCAGACAACCCGATACAGCTTTTTCACCAAAGAGTAGACCGCTTCACCACCATAAACATGTTCAAAATTATAAATGAATGCATATTTGGGATGTTTGGAATTTTCTGGATTTAATCCATATTTTTTTAAAAAAATTTGGCAAAAAAAAAAAAGTTGACCGTTACGGGGGCCGTATCCGTATCGGAAACGGTGGGCACCGTTACGCCCACCGAAACCGATACGGGACACCTTGCCCAGGGTGGGCCAGATGGGAGACCAACAGGACAGAGGGGCTCGAGTTGGCAAAAAAGAGGCTAGGGCAAAAATCGGATTAGGCTAGGACAAATGACTCGGGCATTAAGTTTTTAACATTTTATATATATTATTTGAAAATAATAATTTTTTAGTTACTTGAGTCTAGTCAAGCTGAACAGAATCGAGCTGAGTTCAAGCTGAGTTTGAGCCAAATCAAATCGAGCTCACCCAACTCGAGGTTGGCTCAAAAGAATTTCGAGCTAAAAACAACAACTCGGCTTAGCCTGAATAAAGCTTCCAAGTCGAACCGAGTTGAGTGAGTTAAACGAGCTAGCTCGGTTCGTGTCCAACTCTACTATCGAACTCTTGTTTCTCAGACCTTAACCTCTTTACAGGTCAAATTTACCATAATCGATCCTAGTGGGGCCTAATAAGGGCCATTGGCAACTAATTAGCCCCACAATAGCATGCATTTGAGATAAAAAGGCCTCCTTTGTATATTAATGCCCGATTTATTGGTTGATAGTAAAAGAGAATGTTATGATCCCAAGGGTCTAACTTTGCACGTTCTTAACAATAGGGGAGGAAGGTTGTTCAACAATAGGGAGTTTATTGCTACTTTGTAAGGGAGGGAAGTTGTTTAACACTGTAATGCATCTTATAAATTAGTAATAGTCTTTGAATAAAGAAGTACCCAAGAATGTTTATTCATGAGAATACTCTTGGAGGTCGGTTTCCCTCAAAGTAAACCGATCCTATCTTCTAACCATCTCTACAACTACTTTATCCTCTCTTTTTATCATATTATTACTTCTCTCACAATCAGGAAAGATAGGTAGACGTGGAAGGAGAGGTGGAACTAGAGGCCGAGGTGAACGAGCAGCCCTAGCCAAACATAACACTTACATAATAGCAACAAACTCCATACTTTGACTAGAAAATTTCAAAGTCAAATAACAAACCATACTCACGTACAACTGACCCATTAAACCTCTCAAGCATTCACCTATTGTCTTTATAAATAATGACATGGCCTTGCATGTGCTTGCGTGTGGCATGCGCACGTGGAAGTCCAAGTGATTAAAATAGCTCTTGTCCGCAAGAGCTATTTGTGGAAACCTTTGCTTAATCTCTTCCAAATCCCCCCAAGTTGCATCAGCTAGTGATAAGCCTTGCCAATGAATTAATATTTCTTGTCGTCGAATCCTCATTCAACGGTCTAGAATCACTTGTGGTGTTGGGACAATGGAGTCATCTTCACCTTGGATGATTGGAAGGGAGGGTTGCACCGATACCTTTGCTCCTATTTGCTTCTTAAGGAGGGAAACATGAAATACTGGGTGACTGTGGGACCCAGTAGGTAAGTCAAGCTTGTAGGCAACTGGCCCAACCCTTTGAAGTAACTTAAACAGTCCATAAAATTAGGGTGAGAATTTAAGATTCTTACGAAGAGTGAGGGAGGTTTGCCAATAAGGTTGTAGTCTTAAGCAACTTCGAAGTATCAAATATCGTTACAAGTTTCACTGGCCGGGGATACAAAAGTAATATCGATATCATTGATAATATTATTGATAACCAGAAATGCGGGAAAACATGGGGAAAACAGTAGAAATTTTTATTGAAACTTCAAGAAATGTTAAAATACACATATTTGCATATTTAGAAATAAAAAAATAGCAAAAAGAATGCATACATAATAAGTTTCCATTTAATGGGGGCTTAAAAGCATGTGTTGTAAGAAATCAGTCCAACCATCCCATCAATCCATCTAACCATCCTACGTTCCATCCAAACATCCATCAGTATTTCAGAATATCGACAACACGATATTTCACCGAGAAATCGTCAACAACTGAAAAGGAGACGAAAGAATGTGGTCTTGATATCATCCATGTTGCGTTAGTGATAATATCGTCGACAATTTGATCACTTCATAAAACTATGAACCCATAAAAAATTTTGAAATGGAATTCTTTTAATAAATAGATTTTTGGCGATATTGATACATTGGGGATATTATCGAAATATCGTCGATACACTAGCGATACAAGTGACACTTGGAATTTACACGGTCGAAAATATTGGTAATAAATTGGAGATACCGATACATTGGCGATACAAGTGACACCTGGAACTTACATAGTCAAAAATATTGGTGAGACATTGGTGATATCGATACATTAGCAATACTTAGCAACACATCGCTGATACCTGGAATTTTTTATTCTACCAGTGTTATCGGTATCGCTACCGGTGTTATCGGTATTGTTGAGCTGGAGATAGAGATAATATCAGGGATATTTCAATAATATCCGGGATAATTCGAACAATGGTCTTAAGTAAACCCAATCACCAACCTTAAACTTCATATCCATGTGATGCTGATCAAAGAGCCTTTCCATGCAAGATTGAGATGCCCGGAGCTGATCTTGCAGCTCCAACAGGATTTGGCCTCTCTCTAAGCTCTTTATCCATTGTTTCAACCTTAGTGGTGCCTAGAACATATGACAATAATGTTGGTGGGGATCGTCCATAAACAATTTCAAATGGGGTCTTCTTTGTTGAAGAGTGGATGCAGGTGTTATAGCAAAACTCAGCCCATGGAATCCATTTCACCCACTCCTGAGGTTTGAAACTTGTAAAGCAACGAAGGTACATCTCTACCATTTGATCGACCACCTCCGTTTGTCCATCAGTTCAGGGGTGGTATGAAGAACCAATATTGAAATTAGTACCATTCAATTTGATTAACTCCTTCCAAAAAACGCTTGTAAATGTCAGATCCCAATCACACAATTGATTGTGGCATATCATAGCATACCATGCAACTTAAAGACTTGATAAATTAAAAAAAAAAATACTTGGGCCACACTTACTGCCGTATAAGAATGGGAAATAGGTATAAAATGGGCATATTTCAACAACCTATCTACCACAACATAGATGGTTGACTTACCCTTGGATGTCGGTAACCCATCAATAAAGTCCATGGAGATCTCGGCGCAAACTTGAGTAGGTATAGGTAACAGCTGCAACAGTCCAGCTGGCAGCTGCAAAGCAACAGTCCATGGAGATCTTATTGTATTCATTCTACGAGGCGATCCATGGTCCTGAGCCTCATTCTGGTAATGCCCTAACCAAGTTTGTGTGGTTGCAAGGGGGATCGCCGAAGTTGATAGCCTTTGCTTGGTTGGAGGGAAGGAAAACAGCTCTTACAGTAGACAACATCCAAAAGGGGAAATGGTAATTCCTAATATTGGTGTTGACGAGATGCAGAATCCATCAACCATTTGTTCCTTCATTGTTGCCTTCGCAAGAACAATATAGGAGTATTTCTTTGGGTTGTTACATAGTTTTTTTTTTTTTTTTTTTAGAGATAAGAAATTAAAGCCAAAACAGTGAAGCTGCAGGGGCAAAAAGAGAAAAAGAAAGCAACAAGGAAAATGGAAAGGACCAAAAAGAAAAGAGTGAAGGAAAAAAGAAAGAAGAAAGAAAGCACAATAAAGACGCCCCAACGCAAGGAGACTCAGCCCGAACTCAAGGGGCCCAATCCTTAAAAAGTGCAAAAACCCTAGAGAACACCGCAGACGACAACGCTGATTGATTCCTAAAACAACGATTCTTTCTTTCGGCCCACACAACCCACAGAACAGCCAAAAGAATGATATGCCATTTTCTTTTCTCTAAAGCACCTCCCGAGTCCACATGCCAACAATAGAAAAGGTTGTCAAGAGGGGAAGGCGGGGACCAGGAGACACCCACTAGACGAAGAACACTCCACCACAGGTCAGCTACAAACTTGCAGTAAATGAGGAGATGGTCCACCGATTCTTCCTTTTGAAGACAAAGGAGACAAACATTTGGCAACACCAAACCCCTCTTTTTCAAATGATCAACCATGAGAATGTGATTCCTAGCTGCAAACCAGCCGAAGGCTGCCAACTTTGGGGGAAGACCAAAGAACCACTGGGCACCCATATGGCAGCAAGAGGGATTCACCCAGGACTGGAGGTGACTGTAGAAGGATCTAACCGTGAAAGCTCCAGAGCTGGATAACCTCCAGCGCAACAAATCCTCCATTGCAAAACGGGGTTGGGACTCCCGCAAACGAGAGAGGAGAGATAAGAATTCCTGACATTCATCGTCTATAAGAGCTCTCCTTAAAGGCGGAATCCAGACTCCTCCAAAACCATTATCAAAGAAATAATCAGAGACAACAATATTTTGGCCAAGAGATAACGAAAAGAGAAGAGGGAAATCCTTAGCCAACGTAGAGTTCCCAGATCAAACATCTAACCAGAATCTGATTCTAAAGCCATTGCTAAGGGAGAAAGAAATTCTATCACGCATGAAAGGGGACAACTTAACTTCATAGAGAAGAACAACTTAGCAATCCCTC
>PVNU02003189.1:0-60222 GCA_003013855.2 Liriodendron chinense
TCCCTTTTTTTTAATAGCGTATTTTATTTTTTTAAGCATATGTCACGTAAATTGAGGTGCTGGGAAATCCCCTAACGGTTTAGATCTATGATAGGGTGGGCCAGGATTGATATGAGATCGGTCCACTCTGAAACCAGTGTTATACAACCCAATTTGCACAAATCCGATTTTTAATTTTTTATGCAAAAAGTTGGGCTGAACGGAAGCCCTTTTGGGCATGAGTGGGGTCCCATGAGTGGGTCCCACCTTGATGTATATGTTATATCCACACTGGCCATCTGATTTTCCACATTATTTTAGGCCATGTCCTAAAAAATGAGACATGTCCCAATCTCAGGTAGACCATACCACAATAAATAGTGGAATTTGAACGTCCATTGTTGAAACTTTCCTATGGCCCACCTTGATGGATGTGTTTCATCCAATCCGTCCATTCAATTTTACATATCATTTTAGGCCATGGTACCAAATCCGAAGAAGATCCAGATATTAGGAGGACCTTACCATACGAAACAGTGAGGTTGGTCGTCCACTATTGAAACTTTTCCAAAGCTATTATACTATTTATGTTTCATTGAAAAATAAACAAACAATGCTCTTTGATCCCGTCATGGACTGGCCGAGCTAATGAACGGAATAGATTGTGCAAGGCAGACCTCACATAGCCAAAAAAAGAGAAAAATAAATAAAAATAAAATAGAGGAAGGAGTGCGGATAGTATGTGCGTGTGGCAAAGCAACCCGATTTTCTCTCTCGCGGATGGATTGCGTGCTATGCAACCCCACTTTTGCCTTGTGGAATTTCTCTGGGCCTTACCATGATCTATCTGTTAAATCAACACCGTCCATCAAATTTTTCTAATTACTCTAAAGCATGAGACAAAAAAGTGAGGCACATCCAAAGCTCAAGTGGACCACATAACAGAAAGCACAAGGATTAAATGTGTCACGTTGAATATTTGCACCATTTTATTGCTAAATTAAATATATTATTTTATATATTTTTAGATTTGTGATGCAGTGGATTCGAACCTAGATCCAACCCGAATCCAATGGCTATATGGATTTTTGGATCAGATATGGATATCACCTTTTGGATCCGAGTCGGATCGAAATCCGAGTCCGAATCCGACTATAGATATTCGGATTTGGAGCCGGATCTAAGTGGATCCGATCCAGATCCGACCCATTGAGAGCCCTAGTGAGATTGGGAGAATCCCTCTCAACCCGACGCTGTATCGAGCGTATTTTCCAATGCCCTGAACCATTGCTAAATAATTAAGTCCCAAACGGGGGATAGGGTTGGAATTTGAAAATGTGGGATTTGCAATTCAATCTCTTCTAATACATTCTAATACAACTATCCAAACAGGCCCTTAGTGATTAAGGTGGATTTCACATAAACATCACAATAGAGCCCACAAGAATATTTGAACAATTGTTGGTTGGAGCTTATGGCGTAGCAACCGTTTCGAAATATGGGAATTGGATGGTGAATTGGAGGTAGTTGGAATTACACGAGGAGAGATGGAATTACACTAGGAGAGATAATGGTCTATGCAAAGATGATGGTTGCGAGAGATATTACTAGAGATATTACTATAGAGACAATGGGTGTATGAATGATCATGGCAACTATCAATCAATAGACGATGGTATGATCAGATCACATTGAGTGTGATCTCCGCTCTGCTATCACTTGATTTGTTTCATTCAAGTGCAACAACACATACAATGTATTGGATAATACACCCATTGGCTAAAATAAATAAGACTGGCTAAGATAAATAATACTAAACAAGGCTAAAAAGCCAAAATCAATTCATTAACTCAAAAAGGATAGCAAACTACGATGTAAAGATGGAATTACTATAAATACCAAACCCTAATCAATATAAGTCATTCATTTTCTAACCTAATTTCTAATCTTTTTTTTTTTTTAGAAATGGCAAAATATTATTAATAGGAAGAACCTCTAAAAGAGGACATAGCTTCGGCAGGCCCAAGCCTCAAAAATACACCAAGGCCTACCTATCATAAACCCACCCCACTAACCACATAAAATAACCAGAGAACCTAACTTTTAATCTCATCCTAAAATATTGACTATTCAAGTACCAAAATGCCTTTTAGACATAAACAAGCAAGTAAAGCAAAGAAATGGGATTTAAATAATATAAAAAAAAGGACACTGTAAGTGGTGTATGTCAAATCCTCACCATCCGAGCTAGGGCCATGGTTGTCTACTAGGATAGTAGATGGATTTGTTCACAATTCCATACAAATTTGACCGTAGAGATGGTCCGACAACAAGCCACAATAAAATACACAATGGTGAAAATTTGACCTTAGAGATGGTCCTACATCAATCGGTATGTTTGAGATAATTTCATGACCACCTCAAAGTCAATGGTTGTTAATGTAGACATTAGAAATTTCTTGAAAATTTTACAAATGCCACACTGACATTATGACTTTATTTAGTTTTTAATAGTTTTGGCAAAGTTCCTAATTGGCATTTTTATAAAGTACATTTAAATGGTGTTGTAGCATGTTACAAAGTGGTATTTTGACAAAATTTCCAGCAAAAGCTTATATGATGCTTGGGCCAAAGAAAGGGAAGAGTTGGCTTCCAGCTGATGGGCCACAGAGAAATCAGTCCAGAAATTACCATCTAATAGATGAACTCTACGAAATACCTGCAAGAGTCTATATCCAATATAGTCCTTTAATGGGTGACCATGTTCATCCAGCTAAGCAGGTAGTTGTGTGGGACCAATCCCTGGCGCAACTCCTCAATAAATGTTCCAAATTGCTCGCCCAACATGAACAACTTTAATGGAAAGTGGAACAAGGAAACCTTTTGTTTGCCGATTCCAAGCACCATATGATTGATGGGCTAGACTCCAGTATCAGTTAGAACCATTAAAAATGGTGGTGACTCATCCTTACATGTGGCATTGGATACAACCATCCAGACAATCCAAAACGCGAGTCCATTGGATGGAGCAAATCATTGAAATCAAACTGATCAAACGATTCTAACCATCCAATTAATGGCTATGAAATGGATAGTTAAAAGTAAAATGCCGCATGGTCCAAATTCTGATGGAATAATTAGGAATATTAACTTCTCAATGAAAATTTTCAGTTATTCTCCTTCCACAGCTGGGGAGACAGTTCGGTCGGTTTGGATTGCCTTGCATCTATTCCATGCAAAATGTCTGAATGGTTACCACCCATTTCTCAAATAGTGCAATACTGACATGGGAGTCTAGCCAAGATTCACACCAGGTTGCACCAATTCACACTCAAACTAGATTTCCTCCCACTTTTTCAACTTCATTTTTTTTTCTTTCTTTGAAAGTAGGGGCGCACAACTAAGGTGTTCAAAGCACAATCTATATGGATTGTGGTCCCTAGTGCTTTCCTTTCTAATTTCTAAACGACAAATGTTCTCAAGGAATTATGGATTTGACAACTTTTGGAAGCAAGAACAAGCTCATGAGTGAATTGGTGGATTTCAACTGAAAACATTCATCATGAGGGTTTCTAGCAAAAGGAGAACAGGTGGGGAGTTCCTAGAAAAGGGAGAGAGAAACGAAGGCCAGGGAAGCAAGAAATATAATGCTTGGCAAGCCCCTCGCCAAGCCCCTCCAACCTTTTTTCTTTTTGGGTTGTTTAAGCTATAAAATATTAGTTAACTTAAAGCTCCTCCAACCCTTTTTACTTTTTGGGTTGTTTAAGTTCTAAATATTAATTAACTTATTTCTCTTAGTCCCTAAGCTTCAGATGATTCCATTTTCTTGTCTCCTAAGAACTATGGCACCCAACCAAGCCATGGATGTTGCAAGAGTAAGAAGAGTTCTATTTTGCCAAATATACATGAATAAGTTGCTGTTGAAGTATTTTACTTTTTGGGTTGTTTAAGTTCTAAATATTAATTAACTTATTTCTCTTAGTCCCTAAGCTTCAGATGATTCCATTTTCTTGTCTCCTAAGAACTATGGCACCCAACCAAGCCATGGATGTTGCAAGAGTAAGAAGAGTTCTATTTTGCCAAATATACATGAATAAGTTGCTGTTGAAGTATCTATCATCTATCACAGTCTAAGGGCCTGTTTCATAGATGCCTCATAATGAGTTCATCGCATTTTGGTTACTGGTTACTGTGTATTAGATATCATTTCTCAGTTATCATAATTACTAAGAATCATGCTCTCTAATACACAAATTACAATTAACTAAAATGAGATGAGGCTATTTTTAGGAATTTTACCAAACAGGCTCTTAGGCTTTGTCATTCAACTTAGAGCACAAAAATTTGTTATTTACTTTGCACTCTTATGTTGATTTTTTCTTTTTTCTTTTGTATTTTTGTATCAAATTGTAAGATCTACCTGCATAGGCCAGCGAAATATCCAGTTGATTAAACAATCCTACCCTTTGAATAAAGGTAGCTTATTAGTTGGAATCATTCTCTATGTTTTATTTTCAGAGTCCACTAAAACGTGGATGAATCATCCAACCTTTAAAAAAAATATTAAAATCTAATAAATAAAATACCAACATGCACAATTTCTTAGTGTGTGCTTACAACCACCACTCCTGCAGACAATCAAAGTTCTTCTAATTAAAACTTTACCTGATGACATTAGGTTGATGTTTCTAAACTTCTTATAATACCCTATATTCCCAAACCCAGATGCAACCAACATAGCCAAAGCATACTAAACCAAACATAGACGGTTACACAAAAATTTAAAAATAATAATAACACAGATAGTTTCATCAAAAACACTTCACACCTTTTATGAGGTCATGTGTATATTTTCATCCTACTTAATAATTATTCTTAGGTAATAAAATCCAAAACAGTGAACCAATAAACAAAAAATCAGTTATTAATAGATGGCCCAAAATTCAAGAAGAAAATTATTAAAAATAAACATATAAATATTTCAAATGAATCACGAACAATGGCACAATTGTTAAAAATTGGCATGTCCAATGTTGTGGACCATAAGTGATTGTAGCAAAAAGCACAAAAACAAAACAAGCAAAGGAGATGCGTGACAGCTAAGAGCATGAAATAGACATGAAAACAGCTAAGAATCTCATGAACATGAAATAGACATGCAAAATACAGTATCAGCTACACCAAGCTTCAAATTAAGTTACACCAACAACCCCATCATGGAGGATGGATTGCCCTCAATTTTCCAAAGATGGGTAAAGGATTAAAAAGGAAAGAAAGGTATTTTATAATAAGGTTGGGACACTGCACGCCAAACTGGCCAATCACGTCATGTAATAACCACAGAGACAAGATGTCTTGTCAAATTGGCCAATCACGTCAAAAACGTCTTCTTTGGTCCACTTCTTTTATCAAAATTTATTTGAAATAACCAAAATACCCTCTCATGTCTCTTACAGACGAAAATAAATAAAAATAAAGAATGGAATAAAAGTCATATTTTACTGCAAGGAAAGGTGGGGACAGTGCCTAACCTTCCAACGGTCAAGTCGTCAACTACAACCATACCATTGATGTCCAGCCAATGCATTTCTAAATAAAATCACTTCACAAGCATGGTTTTTCACAAGTGTGGTAACATAGCTACATTTCTAATTTCTTGAGGAATTCTTTGAAATGATGACGATAAAAAATAAAATGCAAATAACCCAAATAAGCAAAACATGTCAAATCAAATTCTAAATGCACATGGGTGTGTTTGGTTGAACCAAACTTCACTACACTGTCTAATCGTGAAATTTCATGAAATTCAATGCAACCAAACGCGCAGCCTAAACAGTTGTTACTATGCAATCCGTACTTCACAACTAATAATAATAAATAAATAAAGATACAAGAGTACAAATAATCAACTACGTCGTGAATGTCATGGGAGAGGATCCGTTGATACTTCGTGCATGTGGCACACATGTGGGAGGTACAGACCATTCAAGAAATGGGCCAAAAGACGGAGCTTCCCAACCACCAACTCAAACTGGTGGGATATTCCTGGCCACAGATCAGAAGACGCTTTATGCTGACAGCAAATGAACTGTTAGCCAAAAGTCCAATAGCCAATGGTGATCCAGCAGGCCACAGCAGCTATGATCATCCGACCATTTGTCATTTGAGATCATGTGAACCGTCCATGCTAAGGACTCAAAAATGAACGCTCCAGATCTCTTATGCATGTTAATAGATTGTTTGATGCTGAATTAGGATATAAGGATTTGACATGGTCATAATGGTTCAACGGTGGGAACTAGCATAGATGGGCCCATTCGCGGTGGTTGAATAACTCTAGCTACGACCTTTGACAATTACGAACATGGAGTTTAAAAGAAAAAGATATTAAAACAAATGAGAATAACGTTCATCGAAGGATCAACGGTCAGTTGCCCATCCATGGTAGGTCACAAAAGATGAACGTTCCAGATCATGTATTGATGTCCCGCATGCACGAAGTTGAAAATGCAGAGAAACCAACTAAGATTTAGGAATTTAGAACTGGATCCTTTCTCTCGTAACTACTATAACTACGCAAGTAGTATGTAACTAACCTCCTCTTGCATGTACAAGAGCTTGGCCTTCTTTCTTTGAAACTCAGGTCGGTAAGCTCGACAAGCTTCACTCCCACCATCAGCACCACCACCACCACCACCACTGCCACCATCGCCGCAGCCTTCGGTCGAGCTGTAAAGCGAACATGTGGAAACACCTGAATTCCCACCCCTCCCGCCTGCCTCATTTTCAGCATTTGCTGTGGTGTCGCAGGACATGCTCGCATCCCTCGAACCCCTCTCCGACACTTCACTAGTCTTTGCTGTGGGTTTAAGGGCCGTCATGCTGCAGAATTCATCCAATAGCTGCTGAGTTGGTTTCAAGAACTTGGAACTCTTCAGTATGGTTTCATACCCAGTAAAAGGCCCAAGAGGGCCAACCCCACGACGGGCATCCATAACGGATGTCCCGACAACAGTTTGGATTGAACTTCCATAGCTTCTACTCCCCCCAATCGAAGATTTTGAATATGAACAGTAATACCCACCAAGGCTATTGGTTTTCAAATCTTGCGAGCCATGGAAATTGCCAGTAGCTCTTGACGGAACATCTTCCAACTGGGCTACTTGTAGTTCGGAAGCCGGTCGTGAAGAGAGCGATAGGGAGAGTCCTTGCCCTTGCGCTGTATTATCATTCCCAAGAGTTCCAAAACCTCCTTCCCGCTTGTTTGCCACAAAACCATCTTCTACATTCCATTGATGACTGCCCTCAGCGGCAGCGGCGGGCCTATTCATCCAAGCAGCCGCAGCAGCGTTACTGAGCCGTAAAGGTGCAGCTTGATTTCCAAAGCTTGGAAGAAGCAGCAGCTCGTTTCCAGCATCTACCCACGATCCATGGGCAGCCAGTTCAAATGCTTGGGTACCCATGGAGGAAGAGGAGGAAGAAGGCACAATTTCCTGGAGGGTGTTTTGGTAAAAAGGAGTGGAACTACAGTGCAGTTCCCCATAATGCTTCTGACCATTATCCTGACTTGAAAGATCAGCAGCAGTAGATGGGCTATTCAGACAAGGCTGGAAATCATGGAAATGAGTGTAGGCAGGAGGCTTCAAGTATGGAGGTGAGATATTTCCTTCCTTGATAGTACTAGCACTAGACAGGATGCTCCCAACAAGTAAAGGGCTCTGATTGCAAGCATTGCTGCCTGGCCCACTCACATAGTTCATGATCCAATCACAGCCATGCGGCTGAGATGATCCTAGGCCTTTCCAGCCTGGGCCTGAAGAAGAATGGGCGGCGTACGCCGAATGACCGTCTTCGGGGTGCGGCGGCCCGCTGCGCCGATCATCGGCGGCCTCGCCCTTCTGAGCCAACAAAACATGGGCGCTTGATGAGAAGTTGAGCATTTCCGAGGAGAACATTGCTGTGGCCGGATCATACAGCAGATCACAGTTCCTAACGCTACGGGTCTGGATCGGATCCGGGTTTCCAACCGAATCACTGCCGCTGGGTAAATGTAGGAGATGGGTTTGGAAGTCTTGTATTGGGTGGGAGGAATTGGAGTTGTGCTGGACTCTAAGCTTATCGCGGCGGCTTTGCTGTGCAACGTGAGATTCGGGTCTAAAGCTGCTGTTCATCCCAAGCATTGGATTCTCTAATCCTGTGGTTGGGCTCAAACATCCTCCCTCAAATCTCTCAGACATGGATCGGGTTCCTCTGTAGCTCTCTGAAAAGCCTAATGGAATTTGCTGCCGTGAGAGCAGTGACTGTGAAGATTCATTTCTTCCTTCGACTGAAAACTGTCAGCTTCACCACTCAAAAGCTCCAAAACCCATCACCTCTATCCCGATCAACAGCAGCCTAGAAATAAAGCAAGAAAAAGCCAATCAATCAAAGCAATTCCCGCAATTTAAGATACCATGTTAAAAAAAAATCGCCAAAATAAATGAACAAGTTCACATATACATATATAGCTTGCTTTAATTAAAACGATAATCATCTAAAATCCCACAAAAAAACAAAAGGAAAAAAAAAATAAGCAAAAAAATACTCGAAATTCATTCATTTTCTATCCAAAGCATGGATTGATGGAAAATTCTAGAAAAGAACAAAAACGCCAAGAAAACAGCTGGGTGTTTGAGAAATTATACCGACAGAAGTCCTGTTCGAAGAGAGAGAGAGAGAGAGAGAGAGAGAGAGAGAGAGAGCGAGAGAGAGAGAGAGAGAGAGAGAGAGGTCACATGAACCAGACGAGAAGAAACAAAAATACAACAAGAGCGTGAAAGAAAAGATCTTACTATTTGAAGGAACCAACTTCACATGATATGATCGAAACTCCAGCAGTAAAATCTCTCTCTCTCTCTCTCTCTCTCTCTCTCTCTGCAGGAGTGTAATATCAATTTTACTAGTGTAAATTTCCACCATATAAAATTACCTCTCACTCTCTCCAGCACTAGTGCAATTTTCCACTATTCTGTTCACTGCAAACCCAGAAAATCTTCACACCCAAAAACCAAAAACAAGAACAAAATATCATTTCCACCAAAAAAGACGTTAAAGCCCGAAACAGTGCCGAGAAATAATCCTCTGAAACCCTAACTCAAAAAAACAATAATAACAACAACAACGTTAAAGTTCCATGACCCGATCCCAACAAAAGACAACCACAACAAACACATCCTCAAAAATTCAAAAAACCCACCAAAACCATGTCCAGATCTTATCTCCAAACACCCAAACCATGAAAAAAAACCCGACCCGGATACTTCGAATTCCAACCAAAACCCGACCCGACCCGAAATACGTTCCTTACCAATAATTATCGCCGTTACCTTTAACGTCTGCTCGCCGTTAACTTTAACGTGGAGTGAAGGAGCGCTCTCTCTCTCTCTCTCTCGCCTCGTGAATGAATGAATCCTCAGAAAAAGAGAGGCCCCCTCCCACCCTACACATATTCCGCTCCTTTTCTCCGCGTTATAAAGGCAACACATGGAAAAACTCAAAAGCTAAACCCCACTTCATCAAATACCCCTCCTTTTTCTCTATATTCACGATTATGCCACTCTCTTGATTGGAGTCTCTAGACAGGTCCGTTGTACAAACGCCTTCCCTACGTGGTCAAAACAACCATAACACGTGAGACCTTATCATAATGACTAAAATGCACCTGAAGGATTTTTGTATTTACGGACGATGACGACGTGGAGTGACACGTCGGACCGCAGCCGCTGCGGAGTCGACACGTGCTGAGATTGCATTGGTTGGTATCGGCGCGCCTACCGCGGTGAGCAGAAGACCGTACGGTAGGAGCAGTGGGAGTCATGACGTCACCTGCCGGTTGTACTGGCCGGTCACCCCGGGGCCGCTTTCTTTCCTCACCGCCAGATCTTTTGCTTGGCGGGGATGGTTTACCGATTACCGATGAAAAAGCCGGTCCATAACTGTACGGTTCCTGTTGTGCCTCTGCGGCGAGTCAGAGACTCCTTGCGGTTTGGCCTTTGTTCTCGAAAATGTATGTATTTGCTGTGTGAGCAGGCTACGGCTGTAGCGTATTTCAAGCCGTCCATTTTACTCGTGCAAGTGTGGCCCACATCAAGAGCGAATTTGCCTAATTTTTACGATAGTGCATGTTAACGGTGGGCCCCACCTGATCAGTGTCGCGGATGATGCACGTGAGGCCTATATTGGCATGGCTTACTTCTCTTTGACAAAAGGAAGAATTCGAGAACATTTTCTCTAGATGCTACATGCTATGCCGGATTCATATGAAAAAACGCCTGAATCCAATCTTCTCCGGAGGCTTGTTTTAGTAATGGGAATACCATGGATGGAGCATGTATCTAAGTTCATGAATTAAACCATCCTAACAATTCAATTGATACCTACAAATAGATGGTCAAAGCTATAAATAAATAAAGTAATGATCTCCACAAATTTTTTAAGGTTTTTCTTTTTAGGGCTCGTTTGGCACCATGGATTTAAGGAGAAGTAAGGAGAAGTGGATTCCATGATATGAATGCTCATCAATTTCAATTCTTATCAATTTTAAATTTTTTGTTTGGCAACAAAGACTCAAAGAGATACAAGACATGAGAGAATAGACGGTGTAAATTTTAATCCCATCATATTAGCCTCGATTTTTAAATCGATGTCATTCGTCCATTTTTACATACCATTTTATGCCAGTATCCAAAAGACAAAGCAGACCCACATCTGAAATGGACCTTAAAACAAGGAAAAGTGGAGAGCGAAACCTTTATGATGCACAAAAGTTTTAGATTAAACTGATATTTGTGTAATCCCTTCATCCAAGTCTTTGTGACCTTATCAATAAGTTAGATGTAAAATATACATTATGATGGGTCCCATACTTAGAGACACATTACCTTGGAGAGGATTTCTCTCGAAATTCCACCTTTTTTTATAGAATTTGAAAAGAAAATAAAAGTGTCTTTTTGAATTCTCCTGGATTCCTCTCAAATCCACTTCTCATCAAATTCAGTGTCAAACTGAATAAAGCAACCGATTTCTCCACACTTCTCCTCAAATCTATGGTACTAAATGTGCCATTACCAAAAAATACCCAAAGAAGAGCCTGGATCCTCTGTTGGACTCCCCAAAGAATCATCTTTACCTAATGCTAACAGCTTTGGATATTTTAACCAACAATTAGCCTTGAAAACATGGGTTAAGAGATGTCAAATTCACAATAAAATGTTATTGCTTGGCGAGATATGGTTTAGATTTTATTGCACGGTAAGACGGTATAGATTGCACCCATTTTCTTTAAGGCTTATTTATTTTAGCAATTACATTGTAGTAATATGCTGTAATGTTTTACAAATGAGTAATGATTATCTCTACACTACTGGTCCAATATGCTTTTTATCCATATTGTCCATCCATTTTGCAATATAATTTTAGGGCATTACCTTAAAAATAAGAAAGATCCAGGGCTCAAGTGGACCACACCATAGAAAGCAGTGGAACAATAACACCCGCCATTAAAACGTCCCTATGGCTTACTAGTTTGTTTATTTGCCATCCAATCAATTCATGAGGTCACACAAACTTAGATGAAGGGAAAACACAAATATCGGCTTCATCCAACACTTATGTGGACACCAAGAAGTTTTCGATGGCAAATGTTTAATCTCCGCTGCTTTATGTGGTGTGATCAATTTTCATCTTGGATGTGCCTATTTTTGTCTCTTTCCATAAAATGATCTTGCAAGATGGATGGACGATGTAAATATAACACATGCATCATGATGGGGCCCATGAAACTATGTTGCATAAACTCAACTCTGCCCATTGAAGTTGGTAATTCAGAAGGATTACCCTAATTTCCCAATCGATTTTATCCAATGAGTTGCAGTGAGTAGTGGTGTGAGTTCTACACCACATTACTATAGCATTTCAAGGAACCAAACAGAGCCTTAACTTCTTTTCACATATGTAATTTACAGTACTTATCGTTTATCTTCTTTATGACAGAGGTTGTTGGTGTTCATATTTTTTAAAACACAAGAGAATTAAAGGTTTTAAAGAAAAATTAATTAAACTTTGATAATTTTATATTTCTAAAACTGATAAATCTAAACGAACAATTTAACTTTTACCTTAATGGAATACATGATGTAGAAATAGAGCTTTGTCAATGTTCCTCTTCTAAATTAAGAATTCTCTCCAGATCTATCATAGTTGAAGAAGAATTGAGAGCTCACTATATTAACCCTGATGTAGAGTTGAGAAAATGCACATCCACACGCTAGTGAACCCCACATGTTGCACACATGTGATTTGGTGGAAATTAGAGATAGCTCTCTCTCTTTCTCTCTCTCTCTAGAAGTAACATCCAATGAGGGGCATTCAAGCTCTTTTTGTAGATAGGGATACCTCTCCCTTCTAAGGTAGGATCTACGTACTTACAAAGAAGGCTTTATTTTAAACATGTACCACTTATAGTACTCCATCACCATAGAGTTTTCCATGGTCCCTTAGTTAATAGAGTCATGTGTTCTTTCTTTATCCATGTATGTATATTTGATTCATTCCTTCCACTACCATAGCCATCCACCAAAGGTCCATTACTCATGCCAATCAACTGGTGACCCTCAAAATTAAACTATCAGATTATCATCAAGTGCATTCAAAACACTTTTAACAATAAAAATAAAAGTTTAACATATAAATCATTTTTAAAGACTTTTGAACCTTTTAAATATTCAGCCCAATAGAAAAAACACTTGTTGAACCTCTAATTTCTCATATCTATGCCATAAATATGTTCATACAAAGCCATTGGATCCCTTGTTAGCGTATACAAAGATCATCAGATGGATGCACCCAATTAAACTTATTTTTATTGATCATGAAATGATTTCATAAAATAAGTCAAAGCACATATAATTAAAACCATATCCCTTACACAACCTCAAGTTTACTAACCATGAGATAACTTCATAGAGTAAGCCAAAGCACATAGAATTAAACCTTAACCCTTACACAACTTCAGGTCTAAGTATTAATCAAATTTAACAATACACTATCGAGCCGATTATAGTCTAAACAAGTGGGGATCAAGACTAGAAACTTAAACTTGATCCACCAATGTCAATGCTTAATAGGTCCAAGCCACGATCTTATATCCTTAGCACACGCACTCACGTGGAGTAAGGTGAAGGTATACTGACTCAAAGTCATGCCCAATAATAGAGACATTCTATGATTATTCATGTCAGTCTTTTTATATAGGATGACCATATCTATGATCATACAATGGTAATAAACCATAGCTAGGTTTGTCTTATAACTTGCAAGATGATTATGGTATAACAAGTTGCTCAGTTCCATGGACCACAACTCTCTTAGTCAATGACCATTATATGTAATCTTTAGTTCCCGAGGGCAATCAGAGGAATCTTCCTCTACTTAACCCATGTTCATGTATGTTTTAAGTGCCTCCACATATTAAGGCACAGCAAGCTATCCATCTAAGACACTTGGCATTAATGATAATCTATGATTGAGATCATCAATGTCACATTGACATTGCCAATGGATTAGACTTATATTAGTTTTTCAAGGCACAACTCCATCACTTGGGACCCACCCTTAAGACTGATGGGGTTTTCCTCCTCATTCAAGAGGAGAGATTGGTGTAGCCTGGGTATGATTGAGTGCCCGGACCAAGAGTGGTCGGGTGACAGAAATTATCCAGATGAGACAGAAAGTTGCTGGACAATTTTAACAGCAGTCAGGCGCCCGATGGTCTTGTGGCTGGGGGCCCGCACCGAGCGCCCGACCAAGTTGGTCTGAGCGCTCGAAATTAGAAAGTTCCTTTTAGTCTTCTCCTTAGACAGTTTTTGTTTGGGTGGGCGCCCGATGGCTCTTTTGACCCGGCGCCTGACCCTGCGCGAACTGCTAATATGCAGTTTCCTATTTGGGTTCTAATTCCTTCAATTTCCAACTTAAGAGGTTCCAAATTGTGGTTAGGGCATCCCATTAAGGTGTTTTCACGTCCAAGGTGAGAGAGAGAAAAAGAGGAAGAGAGAGAGAGAGAGAGGAAACTTGTAGAAGGGAGAAGTTGCTTGAAGAGGAGTTCTTCTATGCAACCGTCGTATTAGCGCTTCTATGTCCTCATGATCGGTGAGATCCTCCTATTTTTCATAGTTCTCTTGTTGTTTATCCATCCTTGCATGGGTGAAGAAGGTTTTATCCAAGCGGTGTGTGCTTGTGATCGGTTGTAAACAGTTCTCTAAGATAGTGGATTATTGATCTGGACTAGGTCCCGTGGTTTTTACCTCTTTCGAGGGTTTTCCACGTAAAAACTCCTTATGTCGTGTGGTTGATGTTTTATTCTTGATTATTACATTATCATGGTCCATAATTCTAGTGCATTTGGGGGGCGAGATCCTAAGGCTTGTGTGAAACGCACCCAACAAAGACAACATGGCTTCCACTCCATCTATTTATTGCATCAATCCTATTAGGACCTCAGCCCAAAAGATAGGTGGATCAAAGCTCAAGTAGGCCATAGTAAGAATAACAAGAACGATGGGTTATCTACTATTCCCTTCCCCATTCACTCCATGCATCTGTTGCATTGGTCATGTTAAGACATCGGCCCAAAAGTTAGGTGGATCAAAGCTCGAGTGGGCCATATATAGTAAGAATAACAGGAAAGATGGGTTGCCCACTATTGTATTCTCTATCTCTAGGTAGCTTGCACTTGTGTGTATCCCTCACATTTCCCTTCGTCACTCTCTCATTTGAATCTCTCCATTTTCTCTCTCTATCCCATCTTTACATAATCGATTAAAGAGGTTAAATTTGTGAAAAAATGCAGTTTCTTGGCAGTGAATGGTACAAGTCTTACATGTGTAATGGATGGCTTAGATTGCTCTCTCTCTCTCTCTCTCTCTCTCTCTCTCTTTGACTTGCACCTATGGGGCCCACTTGTGGGTAGCTATTGATGTTAGTGCTCTTCAATAAATTAACCTTCTTTATAATTACATGTAATGCATCTTATTTCACCTCATTAATTGTTTATGTAATGATTAACTACTTGCACATATATTTTGTTGGGGTCCCTCCTCATGTGGAGATAGGACTCACATGTGTGGCCTTATGTAGTCTTTTAGTGCCACATATGTTTGCGAGAATTTTGGTCTTTTAGCTAAGAAAACTAAAAGGAGTGTAAATGGGCTCTTTTTCTTGAACAACTTGTAGCAACATTGGGGTTTTTCTTTTTTAGAGAAAAAGAGGAGAAAGATTAGAGAAAATAAGGTTTTGTAGAAGATGAAGATCAAGAGCACTCTACCGTCAAAATCTTTGCATCTAAGTTCGTGAGGTCCATCCACAAGTCGATTTCTTCGATTGTCTTCTCTAAGGGTTGTGTTGGGGATTTTCTATAATCCCTAGTTGGTGAAATTTTTCTTCTTTCATGTTCTTTATAATCCACCTTTGGGTGACGTAGTTGAGATATTTGAAAGAGGTTTCTTGATGATTATACTTTCATTATTTCTATTATAATGTATTTGTATCAGACTAGGTCCTGTGGTTTTTTCCTTTATGTCGAAGGGGTTTCTATGTAAAAAATCTTAGTGTCTCTTACATCCTACATGTTTAGTGATTTTCTTGTTTGTGTTAGAAGTGATTTTCATCCATTAAATATTTTATATGGTATCAGAGCTTTGGGTTTGGTTCGAATTATTTAGTATGTGAATCATAGGGGTAAGCACAAGTCGAATAGTTAGTTTGAATGAAAATAAGTGAATGATTTGAAAAGCCAAGATGGAAGATTTGTTGTATTGCATATACATAATCGTTAAAGGTGATGGGGCTAATGATGAGTGGAAGAAACTAGATCGAAAAGTCGTTAGGTTTATTTAGTAACGGTTGGACGATAGCGTCTTTCATCATATGTTTACAAAAACTTCGGCACATTCATTGTGGAAGAAAATAGAAGAGTTGTATGAAAGAAAGACCACAAACAATAAGGCTTTCTTGATTAGGAAGCTTGTGAATTTGAAATATAAAGAATGAAGCTCAATTGCAGAGCATTTGAATAAAATTTAAAATATCGTGAATCAATTCTCTTCTATGAAGATAATGAGTTACAAGCTTTGTTATTACTCAATTATTTACCCAAAATTGGGAGACACTAGTGGTGTCTCTAAGTAATTCTGCTCTAGGTGGAGCTGTTACAATGAGCTAAGTATAACAAATAGTTTATTGAATGAAGAAATAAGACGAAAATCTTTAAATTCTTCTCAGTCAAAGGCACTTGTCACAGAGAATAGGGAGAGAAGCAAAAGCAAAAGGCCTCGTTATCTTGATAAGCCAAGAGGCAAATCCAAGTCAAGAAAGGATGTTAATCGTTATAATTGTAGCAAATTAGGCCACCATCAAAATGAATGTTGAAAGCACAAAAAGGAGAAGAAAAGAAAATGGGAAGAAAAGCAAGAACAGAGTGACAAAACTGCGATTATCTCAGACAACGATGTTATTATCATCTCGGGTTGTGAATAGGCATGTTTCAATCTCACTTGTCAAGATACAGATCGGGTAGTTGACACTGGTGATTTATATCACACTACTCTTAACAAAGACCTCTTCACATCTTACAAGTTGGGAAATTTTAGTGTAGTGAGATGGGTAACAGTGGCTCTTCAAAAATCGTGGGGATGGGTGATGTGCATGTTGAGACCAATGTTGGTTCTCAAGAACGTAAGACATGTACCCTCGATCTTCACCTTAATTTACTTTCTGCAAGAAGATTGGATGAAGAAGGCTACAAAAATCGTTTTAGTAGCAGATAGTAGAAGCTTATAAAGGACCTCTTGTAGTGGCAAGAGGCAAGAGGTGTTACACTTTATACAAGACACAAGCACAGCTATGCAGGGCGGAGGTGAATACAATCGAGAATGATCCTTCTATTGATGTATGACACAAGTGGTTAGGTTACATGAGCAAGAAGGGCCTACAAATCCTCACCAAGAAGAAGCTGATCATTCCTGACATAAAAGGTACGCCTTTAAATAGTTACGCCTTCATAAAGAAAATTCTCCAAAAGAAAATAAATGTTTTATATAATTAACTTATTCTGATGTTTGTGGTACCATGAAAGTGAAAACTCTTAACAGTGCCTTTTTGTTTGTCACCTTTATATATGATGCTTCTAGAAAGGTTTGGGCATATGCCTTGAAGACTAAAGATCAAGTCTTAATTGTGTTTAAGCATTTTCATGCTATGGTGGAAAGGAAAATGGGTAAATCATTGAAGAGTATATGCACTGATAATGTTTGTGAATATATTAAGCCATTTGAACCGTATCATAAAGGCCATGAAATTTGACATGAGCAATCCTTTCCCAAGACTCCATAGCACAATGATGTAGTGGAAATGATGAATCGCATTATCGTGGAGAGAATTAGATGTATGCTTTCATATGCAAGATTGTTAAAATCATTTTGGGTGAGGCTATGCGAACCACTTGCTATTTAATTAATCTATGTCCTTCGTCTCCTTTAAATAGAGATGTTACAAAAAAGCTATGGACTGGGAAAGATGTCCCCTATGAACGCCTAAAGGTGTTTGGTTGCCAAGCATTTATACATGTTCCTAAAGATGAGCGGTCCAAACTTGATAACAAGGTAAAACAATGTATCTTCTTAGGCTATACAGATAAAAAATTTGGATATACGAATTATAGGATCCAATTGATAAGAAGGTGATTAAAAGCAAGAATGTGGTCCTTTTTTAAAACTAAACAATTGAAGATTTTGATAAAGTTGAAAAGCCCCAATCTAATGTTGATGATCTTATTGATATAGATCTAGTTCCTCCTCCCACAATGCATAATGATGGGAATATACACAGGGCCAAGAAGAGATGGTTGGTGGTGATCTCCCCATATGTGATGTTGAACATTAAGAACAGGGGAGCGACCCATTTTGGACATTGAGTTGTTTATCCTCATATATGAGATTTAACTATTTATACATTTTTTGTATGTTGATTATATTGTTTCTTGCTTTGGTCCGCCTTTTGTTTTCTGCTACGTTATTAATTGAGACTCTGATTGTGGATTTTGAGCCAATATTAACCATACTATATAAACCTGTGGGAAATTTGCCTTGTCCACGTGTGGATCATGTGTAAGTTAACACTCGCGGACTTGAGACTTGGGTCGTTATACCCAGGTGATGAGTTTCGGGGCGTTACATCACAATTATAGGTTGTGGATAGGTTGCCTAGCCAGTATGTGAGCATTTTCTTTTAATTAGGCATTCATAATTAGGGGTGCCAACACGCCGTGTTAAGGCCGAGCCAAGCTCCGTAAACCTGACGAATAATTTTCAAAGTCTATTCAAACCTGGCCCAGCTCGGCAACGAGCCAAAATAATCCAGCCTAAGTCTGACCTGGGATATACATACAAGGTCCGGCCTGAACTGAACCCGGCAATTACTGCAGAGAGATCATAAGCATTCATGCCAGGACTCACTACTGGGGTCGTCCATCCACTTCTCCATATCGTTTAAGTGAATGAGGCCAACCCAGATCTCGAGTGGACCCTATCATAGGAAACCGTGTTTGATTCATCGCCCACCATTAAAAACTTCTCTAGGGCATAAAAGTTTTAGATCAAGTTGATACTTGTGCTTTTTTCTTTACCCATGTCTGTTTGACCTAATAAACAGGTTGGTTTGCCCATAAACTGTAATGGGACCTAGGAAGGTTTCCGTGGTATGCGTTCAATCACCACTGTTTTCATTTGGTGTGGCCTCCTCATTTTAAGGATCATGCCCTAAATAATGACCCAAAAGGGATGGACGGCGTGGAAAAACGCATACATCATGGTGGGGGGCCACAAAGCACCATCAGTACGCAGTCTAGGTCGCATTAGGAGTGCAATCCGCCTCAGGATTGCAATTGACATCCGGTGTCATGCCATTAAAAATGAGGTGGCCCACTATGATTTATATGTAAAATCTACCAGACCATCATGTGTTTCACCCCATATTAGGTCCAAGGCTCAAATTTCTGGCCCATATGTCATTCTAATGGATCAGATGATTGAAAATAGTACAGTGTAACACCCACCCTCGAAATTGTTTTCATTTGTGTGGCTCAAATGAATCACAATTACATCTGATTGTTTCTCACTAAGGAGAATTTTTACAGGGACATGCAATGGTTGGATTAGATTTTATATAGTCAGCATGATGGGCCACATAAAAATCAAGGGTTGGTGTGTTTGTTACAACTATTCCTGGTTTGTATGGCCCACTTGAATCAAGGACCATTGTAATTTTTGTGCCATATGGTTAATTTTATACGGTGCGCATGGTGGTCGGGGTGGATTTGACATAGGCATGAAGATGTGGCCTACCTGAGCCCAGCCTATTTATTCTCGATTAGGGTTTTTTTTTTTAAAGAAACTTTTGGTGTGGTTTCACCACATTTAAGGGGCATCTAACTACTTCCAGAACTCTTATTCTCTTCGAATCTCAATCTCTGCCTCTCCAAGTTGTGGATTTCAGTGTTGAATATCAATGTTGTTGGATTTAATTTGATATCAATCTCTACCTCACCAAGCTCTCATCTTCACCATCCCTACCGACCCAAAACGTCTCTTCCTTCGTGACTCCTAAAACCAACCAAGGAGAAGAGGAAGAAGCCTTAGGAAGAAAGGAGGATGCAAGGAATAAGACAAGACCGTTGGTAGATATGGAAATCCAACTGTTGGTGGATGCGAAGGGAGGAGAGAGATTTGATTCATCGATTCAGGGTCTAAAGATCATGTATAGAACTTATGACGATTTGAAGATCATCAATCCATGGAAAGGAAGGAAGAGAATACTATGAATCTTTAAAAAAAAATAATAGTCAGGCCAAGCAAATGGGTTTTGGACAGTTAAGTCGAAGCCCAACTCGCTTGACAAATCGGCTCAAATTTTAAGCCCGAACCCAGCCCTCAATCCTAATATTCCAGCCCGATCACGGCCTGAGGCAGGCTGAGCCTGAAAGTCGGTCCAAGCTGGCCCATTAATAGCCCTATTCAAAATGATCAGGCACACACGGTGCATGAGATACCACATGTACTTGTCACCTCTTGTACACTAGTAGTCAGGAATTGATAGTATTAATAATCCTACGTGTATGATGTGAGTTGTGATTGTCTTTATAACTACCTTACATTGTAGTCATTTTCTTATTGAATGCATTAAAATTCATTGGATTCTCATTTCTTCTTTCTTTTTTTTTTTTCTTTTTCTTTTTTTTTTTTTTTTGTCGTAGAGAACTTACATAGAGGCTCAAAGGGTGCCTAAACCTAACCTAGACTTTTGGGATAGATCAATTGAGAGCAAGTCACTTTCACTTTTTTTCAGTGTGGTTCTAACTCACTATACACACCATCTTCTCCAAGGTAATGAACAATCCCAATTATGATGATTTGAGCCAAACAATACCCTGCATCAAATCATGATCTCGTGGCCCCAATTTGTTTTACATAATTTGATATCCTAAATGAGGACTAAAAAGGGATGAAAATAATAATTAATTTTTAAATTTTTGTATAGACCCCTTATCTTTTAACTATATAACAAAAGAACCATATACTTACATTATTTGTAAATACACCTCTATCTTTTAAAAATATTTGTGCAAAACTCAGATGGGCCACCTCATAAAAATGTACCTAAAACCTTCTAAATTCATGTAGTTTGGCTTAGCTTAGTTTCCAAAGACTGTTATTTTTAGATAATTTTTCCATCCTAATGAGGCACATCAGATGGATGGCTTGGATGGTATCTAAACGCCACTGCGGGTCCTACACAAAACTAATGGCGGGCATCCCATCCCATTTTTTTCCCTAAAGAGTGGACTGCCTTTAGTTTTGAATGGTCATGAGTTTTGGGTTCCAAGGTGATGATGTGGCAGTGTACCTGATCGATGGAGTGGATCTTATGAAAGTCCCACCCATTTGGCTCTAAGTGCGAATGTACCATGGGCAGACCTGAAAAGACCCGTGAGAGGTGAGTAGGAATGGAGGGAGCTGGGGCTGATTCTGAGCCGTTCGCAGTTGTCCTGCTCCGAGTTAGCCTATTGACAGCTTTAGAGAGAGTCCTCCTGGATAAAATCTAAGCCATTGAGAGCATTTTCCGGGTGAAATTCCAACCGCTGATTGGACAACGGCCACATTTTCATTTCCCAAAGTCCGCTTCAGTTTCCTGACCGTGCCCTAGGGGAGCGGATTAGGTGCGGCCCCGGCAAGACCCAACACAGTGCGGCCCTTGACCGTGAAACCACCTTGATGTATTTGGAGAATATCTATGCCATCCATCCATTTTTTTCATATCATCTTAGGTCAACGAACTAAAACTCAAGCAGATCAAAGACTTAGGTGGACCTCATTACAGGAAATAATGGTGAATGGCCATTAAAAATTCTTATTGTCCATGAAAGTTTTCGATCAATCCGATATTTGTTTTTTTTTTTTTTTTTTCCATTCATCCAGGTCTATGTGACCTTATCAGCAGATTGGATTGAAAATAAACGTTACAATGGGCCCTATAAAGTTTTTAAAGGTGGAAGATCAATTACCACTGTTTCTTGTAGTGGTGATAAGTTGATCTGCTTTGTTTTTTTCTGCAAATACTAGAAAGATCTGGAAAAACGGGTGGATGGCATGGATATACTACACATACATCAAGGAGGGGCCCATGGTCAGTGCGGCATTGTTCTGGGTGAGGCCGCACCTAATATGATACCAAAACGAGATTTTTGATGCAATAGCCCTAAGTTGTGGTTATTTTTATTAAAGCTCCAATTTCTCGCAAGGCTCATTGTTTTTAGCCTTTTCATGAGAAATTGTAAAACTTTCAGTACAAAATGCCCCTTTGACCACCTACGTATGTCCATGAAGACGAGAAAGGCCTCTTTGGGTGTGCAGGGGCGGAGCCGCGTAGGGATGAGAGGGGCAAATGCCCCTCCTGAGTTTTCAACTATAAAAGTTCAATCCACTGGTTCATGTGGTGTGGTTCAATTAAGCCTTCGATCTGTTACCTTTTTTGCTCAAGCACTAAAATGATCTTTCAAAATAGATGGACAACTTGGATGAAATATATAGATTACTGTGGGCACATTGAGCCCTTGACAAGACCATCCGTCTCAAGCTAGGCCCCTGTCGTAAGAAAATCTCGGACACGGATTAGCTCTGGCGGATGCGAATTTCCTTTAACAAGGAGTTCTTGTGCTGGGAACTTAGGTGGGTCCCACCATGATGTTTGTGAGAAATCCACCCTATCCATCCATGCATTTTTTGAGTTTATTTTAGGACATGAGACCGAAAATGAGTTGGATCCCAAACTCAAGTGAGCCACACTAAAGGAAAAGGTGGGTAGGGAAATTCGTACCGTTGAAACCTCCCAAGGTCAACAATGATGTTTATATGTCATCCATACTGTTCCTAACATCATTCCTGCTTGGATGAACTGAAAACATAAATATTAGACCGATTTAAAACTTTTGTGGCCTCACGAATGTTTCAACTATGGTAGTTCAATCCTCATGTTTTTTGCCCACTTGAGACTTGGATCCAGCTCATTTTTCATCGCATATCCTAAAAAAAAAAAAAGATGGACAGGGTGGATTTCTCACAAACATCACAATGAGCCCCACATAAGTTCCCAGAGCAGGAACTTTCTTGCATCCAGCTCTAACAATTCAGCAGTGATCTCGCCATGAAGTGACTTCACCAAGTTCTATGGACCCCACCATGATGTATGCATGTGTTGTATCCACACCGACCAACCATTTAGAGAGATCATTTTATGGCATGATCAAAAGCATGGGGTAGATTCAAATCTCAAATGTACCCCATCACAAAAATAGTGGGGACAATGACACCCACCGTTGCCTCATGCTTGTACCTTGCCCCCACTGGAAGAAAATCCTAGCTCTGCCCATGTGGGTGTGGGCGGGTGGTTCACTCGTGGGACCCACCTTGATACATATGTTACATCCACACTGTCCATCCATTTGAAGAGATCATTCTAGGGGATGAGCTAAAGAATGAAGCAGATCCAAAGCTCAAGTGGACCTCACCAAAGAAAACAGTGGGGATTGATGTCCTACCATTAAAAACTTCTTGGGGTCGTAGAAGTTTTCGATCAAGCTGATATTTGAGTTTTCCCTTCTTCCATATCTGTGTGAACTTATGAATAGGTTGGATGTCAAATAAACATCATGGTGGTCCCTAGGAAGGTTTCAACGGTCACATCACTATCCCCACTATTTTCTTTGGTGGGGTCCACTTGAGAATTGGATCTGTCTCATTCTTTAGAGCATGCCCTAAAACGACCTCTCCAAATGAATGGACGGTGTGGATATAACACATACATTACGGTGGGGCCCATAGAAGGTGACATCACTTTCAGTAGGGTGGAAGCCCTTCGACCACCTGCTTACGTCCATGAAGAGGTGGAAGCCCTCTTGGGTGTAGATGGGTAGTCCTCTCGTGGGACCCACCATGTTGTATATGTTTCATCCATGCCGTCCATCCTTTTTTCAAGATCATTTTAGTCTTTGGGCCCCACTTTGTCCAGATCTAGATCTCAAGTGGGCTATACTACAACAAACAAGGGACCACCTTAATGGACTGTCCACATTGAAGGTGCGGCTCACACGACTGATTGTCAACATAAAAGATGGGCCCCACATAATGGATGACCTTGTATTAATGTGGGCCCCATGGAGTTTTCAATGTTAGGCATTAAATCACCATTGTTTTCTAAGGTGGGGCCCACTTGAGCTTTGCATCTGCTTCACGTGTGGGGTCCACACCCACGTCCAGCTCTGGACCCCACCACAAGAACAGTGGGGACAGTGACACCCATTGTTGAAACCTTCCTAAGGCCCACCATGATTGTTTATTTGAGATTTGACCTATTTATAAGTTCACATGGACATGGACGAAGGGAAAAAACAAATATCACTTTGATCAAAAAGTTACGTGGCCCCCTAGAAGTTTTTAATGGTAGGCATTCAATCCCCACTGTTTTCTGTGGTGGGGTTCACTTGAGCTTTAGATCTGCCTTATTCTTTGGCGCATGCCCTAAAATGATCTCTCCAAATGGATGGACGGTGTGGATACAGCACGTACATCATGGTGGGCCCCAAGGTTTGATGGCAAAGAAACATCATAGTGGGGCCCGTTGTACAGTGAGGTTCCCCTGAGCAATGTAGATTCCCCCTGGCACTGTGGCTTCCCCCTGAGCACTGAATCCCCCTGAATACTGAGGAATCCCCCAAGCACTATGGGTTCCCCCTACACTATGGACTCCCCTAAGCATTGTAGGTTCTCTTGAGCATTATGAATTTCCCTTGGCATTGTGGGTTCCCCCTGAGCCTAAGGAAGGCTTTAACGGTAGGCATCATTGCCCTCACTATTTTTTTTATAGTGGGGCCCACAAGGCCTTTGAATCAGGCCGAGATTTGTGTGGTCCCTTTATACAGGCCTATGTGACCATATCAACAGGATTGGATGACAAATAAACTTTAAGGTAAGCCTAGAAAAGTTTCAATAGTGGACATCCCTGTCCTAACTATTTGCTAGGATATGGCTCACCCGAGATCTAGATCTGGCCCAAAATAGAGCCCAAATCTTAAAATGATCTAGAAAAAAAGATAGACGGCATGGATGAAACACATACGATATGGTGGGTCCCATGAGTGGACCACCCATCCAAGCCAAAGAGGGCTTCTGACTCTTCATGGTCGCATAGACTAAAAGCAAAACACAAATATCAACTTAATCCAAAACTTTTGTGGCTCCCAATAAGTTTTTAATGGTGAAAGTTTAATCTTCACTGTCTGGTTCGCTTAACCCTTGTATTTGCCTCATTTTTTGGGCTATATTCTAAAATGATATGGAAAAATGGATGGACGGTGCAGATAAATCTATATATCACAGTGGGCCTCTCAAAGGCGCACATACATTTGTTAGCTAGCTGAAAAGCAATAGTTTTTTTGTTGGGTCCACGATCCACCATTTATTGGGTTTTGTATGGAAATGAAATGTGCAAGACAAGGACAAAAAGAGCCAACAATTGCTTTGGGAAGATGTTCAGGCCTTATTGTTTGCTAGTTCCCTCGTAGGTAACCTCAAGTATATCCCACGCTTCTTTTGCAGTTGCGCATGTGAGAATGCGCTGAAATTCATTTAGGAAAACCGCACAGCAAATCGCATTGAGAGCTTTGGCATTTGCCATGTATTGAGCTCTCTCTATGTCATCCCATTTGGAATCATCTTTGGGAATGACAATGTATTTCCCATCAACCTCCACTTGCTCAGTGGGCAAGGTATATCCAGTTTGTGTACTAAGCCACACCGGACGGTCTATGGATTGGAGAAAAATTCTCATTCTCGCCTTCTAATAAGTATAGTTGGACCCGTCAAAGAAAGGTGGACGGTTAATGGTACTCCCGTCTCGGTTAGACATTATGCTAGTGCTCCGGTACCGGATCTTACTTTAGACAGTTACGTCCTTGAAGAGCAACCTGCTCTGATACCAATTGAAATTGCGTCGGGTAGTCTAACACGACACCCTATGCATACACGTGCGGAAGCTTAAAGAGCAACTAGAATTATGGCTAAACCTATAGGAGGGGGGTGATTAGGACCTTTTAGAATTTTTTCGCCTACTAAACAAATTTAACAAATCAAACTACGTAAGCGATTAACACTTCGGCTTCCAAGCCTAAGTGGGTTAAATCAAGAGACTAGTAAACGATAACTGCAATCAGCAACCTAGTCTAAACAACTCATGTGGATTATAGAGGATAGATCAAGAAATGCTCGAGTCAACATGAGGTAGTGAAAGTACATCATGTGTATGTGCCTATCAAGTGCCTAGCATACATTCCTAACTAAGCATTCATAATTAACAACTTAAACGCAATGCATAAAGAGAAATGTGCTCAAGAACAATCACAAACACAAGGATGTATAGTGGTTCGACTACTTGTCTACTCCACTCCCGGTTCAAGTACTTAACCCCTTTGAGCACACCGGCATTCACTGGGGAGTTTAAATCTGGTTCCTCCTAACCAAGGTGTTTTAACTCGGATCCACCCAATCGGGGAGTTTAAATCATCATTGAAAGAAAGAGAAAAGTATAAAGGGTCAAAAACTAAATAACCCCTAATAGCTGGACAATGAAATTGACAATGGGTAGTATTTGATAGAAAAACACTTGATAGAATCAAATAATAAGTAATAAATATTGATACACGTGCATATGTCAACACTCCCCTCAAGCGGGTGAATGTAAATCTACCATAACCAACTTGTCAACAAGAGGATAAAACTGATCGTTTCCGAGAGTGCTAAGTGAACAACAACTTGGTCTTCACTTATCATATAGGGAGTTTTTGTGAGGCCCGCAGTGACTCTTTCCTTGTGGCAATCCACTTCTATATGCTTAGTATAAAAGAGAAAAAGGAGAAAAAGGAGAAAAAGCTAAAGGATCGTATTCTATTTGAGCTAGGACCGGTGAAGGTATTACCCAATCCATGTCCCATTGTGAGCTTTCCGAGGCTGGAAATGATGCTTTGGATCATGCAATCTTTCCAACAAAATTGAATTAGCAGCGACCTTGTTAACCAATGATGTGGGTGGGACCCTAATTGTAGGGCCCACCTCGATGCATGTATTGTATGTTCAGCCGATTCATTCATTTTCTCCGGCTTATCATGTTCTCAAAAATGAAGCAGATACACAGCTCAGGTAGACCACACCATAAAAAAATAGTGGTTATTTAAGGGGTGTTTGGATCATAAGTTACTTAAACTACTTATGCCTCAAGTAGCTCATCTTGTTTTCTACTTATTAAGCGTGATAAATATGTTTGATAAATAATGTACTAATTAGCTTCTCCTCCTGTCGTACTTTTTCATGCTTTCTTCAGCAAATTATAAAAAGTAAAAAAGTTAAAAGAATTAACTGAAGTGATTAAATAATTTTAAGTAAAAAAGTTGCTTACAACTAGTCATAAACCAAACTTACTTATCTAAAATAAGTTACTTGTCTACTGGTGCAAGTAAAAAAAAAGTAACTTACTTGGTGGCATCCAAACAGGGCCTTCTTCATTAAAAACTTTCCATAGGCTATTAATATTTTTTTCTAATCAAGCTGGTATTTGTATTTTCCCTCCATCAAGGTCTACCTAACCTCATTAACAGGTTGGATGGCAAATAATAAGTTTTTAATGGTGGGCGTTCAATGACTACTGTGCCTGTGATGTGGTACACCTGAAAATTGTATCTGAATTATTTTCCGGACAACATCGTAAAATGACCTGGCCAATTATATGGACGGCATGGATATACAAGCATATACCGTCGTAGACCACAAGGTTAGGGTCCCACCCAAGTTGGTGAATCCGAGTCGCAGCTAATCTCTGTTCCTTTCCAACCAGTGGAAAGCCCATAACCTAACATTAATGAGCCACAACGTACCACTTTCAGAGCTCATGTTGGCACGAATACGATGAACGGACCATCTGAGTAATGCAAGGGCCCAATGTCTGCACGGTGGCCTTCATGGTGGGACCTACCATTTTCACCGCACGTATGTCCTATGCGTGGCATGTTGGCACGAGTAAGATGGTGGACCCATCTGATGAACGGCCTGATTTGTTTGACAAGTGGTCTTCATGGTGGGACCTATAACATTTACATGGCACGTATGTCCTGCAAACGTGGCACATGTTGGCACGAATATGATGGAAGCCCAATCTGATGAACGGACCATCTTGATTTGAGTCGGAGGTGGTGGGACCTACCATTTATGTGGCACGTGTATCGGCACGTGGCATGTTGTCACCAATGTGATGGTGGGCCATCTGATGAATGGACCAGCTTGATTTGTGTGACACGTGGCTTTCATGGTGTGATACAGTGACAAATATACGGGAAGATTTTTAAAATCTCATGCGAAATATACAATAAATGATATCATCAAGAGATTTTAAAAAAATCGACAAATTTTAAAATACCGTGTTTGGATCACAACATGATTGCGGAGAACAGTGAAGAGATTTTTAGTGCAAGATTCCCAGAAATTTGGATTTTACCAAATAAAGATTCAGTAAACTGAAATCAACTTATGAGGAGTAAAATTACATAGATACCCTCATTTTTTCTTTTTCTTTAAAATGTGGTGCATCCGGAACTGCGGGGCCCACCAGGTATATCTTTGACATTCAACCCATCCAACCGGTGCCCCACACAATGATATTACCATGCGGACAAAAAATCTGATGAATCCAATGGTAAGATGGACCAGAAAAAAAAAAACCAAAAATAAAATAAAAATAAATAAATAAACCCTATTTACACTACTTGTAACTATCCAAATTTATTAATAGCCTAACTTGTAATGCTCCGAATTTAAGTATTCGAATCCTGAATGTTGTCCTTGGAAATAAACTGCCTTTTCTGAATAAGGTTGAATAGTATTTTCAAGTGGCATCATAATAGAAGGAAATTATGCATTGATTGATAAAGTCCACAACAAAATCCAATCCAAACATCACTATATAGCTGCACAAAAGGCTTATATCGGCCAAGTATTTAAGTCCATACTAAAGAAAAAAACAACTAAGCTTCTTAAGTGGAAAGAAAAAAAATTGTCTTGCCCTGCTAGCCCAGCTGGAAAACGCCTAAGCATTTCAACATCAAATCTAAAGTTCGAAATCTTAAGGAGACGCACTAACCTTACTGGTGGGTGGGTGGGTGGGTGGGTGGGTGGGTGGGTGTATCGTGTGACTAACCAGGTGGGTGCATTGCGTACCTAGCTAACAAGGTGAGTGTGTTGCATGGCTAACAAAAAAAAAAAAAAAGAGCTAGAAAGCAAAATTAAACATTTAATCTTGAGCCACAAAATCCTCAAGCTCCTCTTGAAACAAGTAGGGACACTTGTCCCTGGTATCCACATCATGCCGGTGATTTATTCAACTGGAAATTTTTGTTATTATTTTCATTTGGGCACCATGCTCGGTTCATATGCTAGACGGAGTGGATGTTACACACATACACCATGTGAACCCCACAATTTTTTACTTCATTGCCCTTTAGCAAGAAATTATTCATGGGCATTTTGGTACTCCACTATGTGAGAATCATATGCTCGTAATTTCATTTCCTTCGGGAATTCTTTAGTAAAATACTATTTTTTGACGAATTTTGTGGGAAAAATGTCAACAATATAAACCTCAAGGAATTTGTCATTGGATTTTTATGGAAAAATTCCTTCTATAAATTCCAATTTGATTAAGTATTCCTTCACAATTCAAAATACAGTAGTACCTTTTAAGAAAGAAAATAACCTAAGCACAATCGTATATGTATTTTTTTTCTTCTAAAAGTAATGAAGTCAGGAAATTTTAAGGCCCACATGCTATTTGTATGGCATGCAACCTGTTGAACATGCACACCAACCATAATAATTCCATGGGCCAAAAATCTTTTTGATTGAATCAACTGATGGGTTGCACGTGCATTTTGGTGTTTTTTCCTTTTGAACATAATGGCAGGTTACATCTAAACAAGTTAGATATATAAAAGTATAGTGTGGGCCAATAATTTTTCCCTTCACCACTTTCTAAAAAAAGTGCACAACAGGCATTATGATAATTTCAATGTTTAAAAAGCACTTCGCTCAATATTTCAGTTCATAGAGGCATTATTTGGTATAATCTTAATTTATGAGGAATTTTGATGTAATTTTCATTGTTTTTTAAATATATTTGAATTTTAAAATCATCTATTTATTTAGAATATATATTTTTATTTTATTTTCAGCAAGACTTTCTCCATAATATAACCCCCCCCAAAAAAAAGAAGAAAAAAAAAACTCGAAGTTTGAAAATCTCCAAAGAAATTGCACCAGATTTGTTGCTATGGTGGACCAACAATTTTCATGGCACGTAAGTTATACACATGTGGCATGTTGTCATGGCAAACAAGATGGGTTTTGCCTCATGCAATTGGGGAAAACTGAGAGGTGGAGTTAGGGAGCCGTATACCACTACATGCTGGCAGGCGTGCAAATATGAAAGATGTGACTGTGGCAAGGTACAATGTGCGATTTGATGTCAGGTACGATTTAGCTCAAATTGCTATGATCAGGGAGTCGCCACTAGCTCTATCAAGGTGGTATATGTAGAAAGCTAGAACTAGACGAAAATGATGAAAATATGACTTCAAAACTCTCAGTCTCTAACACTGAAATATAAGAAGTATTGGAAAATTCAAAGCATTGTCATTGCATGTATCAAGTTGCAATATATGGCTAAAAAGCTGTAAAGCTTAATCCTTTTAGTCCTCCATTGTTGGACCTTGATCTTGAATCTTCAAACAACAAGTCTTTGTATTGGTTTTCAATTAATTAATGCAAAAACTCTCAATTTCGATGGAGCTCCAATCCTTACATGCACTTAATTCTCATAATTCAAATTATACACATTTGATCTGGATGGTAACATTGCCAATGCGTATATAGCTTTTTGAGTACTGTGCATTGGCCCGCGATCATCAAAATCAGATTGACAACAAGTAAATATCATGTACCAAAATTTATTATTTCTCCGGACGAGTAAAATTACTCGCCCGGCCCTCACATGCAAGTAGTTTATTCGCGCAGCAGGAGTTTTCATGCTAGAAATCAATGTGGCCCATCCAATGTATTTTTGGGCCAGGGCTACACATCTTCATGGTGTATTTAATGCACTTGAAATTTCATTAAACTGAGCTTAATTTTCTTTTTATATGAGGCCCATCTAAAGTGGCCCTTTCCACATGCTGTGAGATTTGAACTCAACCTGAAAGTTCAAACAATTTCACTTTCCAAGTGGGAAAAATGAAAAAAGTAAATAATTAGCAGAACTTTTTTAATCATTAAAATGTTTTGACATATTGTAGCGCACTTAAGGTGTGAGATGGCCTCATTTTTTTTATTTTTTTTATCAAAATATCAAAACAATGTAGAAAGCTCAGGCCTCACACACGGTCACGTGCCCTGGATGTACACCCACACCTTTGGGACAGTGGTAGACTGAGTGAAGATAACCTCAGTTTCAACGCTGAGTTCTTGGTATCGATTCCCAACGTGGGGTTGACTAACATTGAAGTGTGACTACCAGTGTGGGTGTGTACCAACAGTGGGATGTGTGAACTAACCCAGAAAATAAAAAGTGTGACTAACAGTGTGGTTGTATAGTAACAGTGGGATATTGAAGTGTGACCAGGTGTGGGTGTGTACTACGAGTGGGATGTGTGTACTAACCCAAAATAAAATAAAAACACATGTGCTAGCTATGGATGTGTATGATACCCCAAGCATGTGGAATTAGCAAACTCATGGCTTTGGAGTTGGGGTAAAATTGTCTTCTCTTACATAATCTAACCATGGTTAATTCAAGACTTAATGGCACCTAATGATAGAGTTTTTTGTGCACAAATACATAAAAAAAAAAAAAAAAGTGTCATGTACAATTACAGTAAGTACAGGTTTTTATGTTGTATGGCAAAAAGGGATGGTGTCCTGTTAAAAAAATTATACTTTTAAAATTTTTAACAAAATAATAGGAAAAAATCTCTCTAAAATAAATTAACATGAGTCTGGAGTCACCCAACCGACTATTCACCTAGGGCATGCTCTTCGCACAACCACAATCATGATCTTTTAACTTAAAACAATGGCGTCGGGGCTATTGAACAGTTTGATCACAAATCGTATAAAAATTGATGGCAAAGATTGGCTTGGATAGATGCTCTATGCATCATGAGAGAGGAATCTCATATTTTTTTAAGGTGCCTTTACTTGGTTAATTTAAATAGAATAGTTGTTGCATTTTCTATCCTAGCCATGATATTGTTACTGTTGTTATTTTGTCTGGACGTGTGGCCGCACATGTTATGAACGACTCGAATTCAGTCAAACATGTGTAAATAAATTTAGTATCGAGTGTGCCAAAGTTGTATTCGATTCAAATCGATTGATACTTATAACTCTGGGCGCCGAACTAGTTGTATTAGAACCAAATCTGTGAAGATTGACTTCATTACTCAACCATCAATTGTTATCGCAATTAGGTGATTTTAGAAGATGATGGTAAGTCCTTCTAAATGGAATCTTTGTCTTGGAACCAATGACTTTTCTTTTAACAGTCACAGCGGATCAAATTTCTTAATTAAGGCATAAAGATTGGACAAAATTAAAAATAAGGCTTGATCACCGATTTTATTAATTGAAAAGTTAAATCAGTACAATCAGCAAATGAAAATAAACTATTAAAGGAAAGAATAAGGAACCGTTAGGCGTCTCTACTACTGAGAGCTTATTTACTTATTCTAAAAAAAATAAGCTCTTATTTTTTAAATAGACTGTTTGGTAAAGCTCTAATTTTAGAGCTTATATATATATATATATATATATATATATATATATATATATATATATATATATATATATATATATATATATATATATATAAACTAGCTAAAAAACTCTTAAAAATAAGTGATGAGGAGTTCACCTTTTCTTTTAGAGCTTATTTGCCTTAAGCGGGTAGATATTTTTTTGTTAATTTTTGCATAAGTTTGTCCTTAAACATTTTATGTAATTCTCATCTTACCCTCCTCTCCTCTTTATAATATCTCTAAGGTGGACCTACATGAGGAGCAATACATATTAAAGGTAGGCTCCACATGATGAATGGTCCACATCAAGATGGGCTCACATAATGCACAATCACATCAAAGGTAGGCCCCACATGATGGATGCCCCACATCAAAGTGTGGCCCCACATGAAGGATGACCCACATCAAAGCTGGGACCCACATGATGGATGGTGGACATTGAAGGTGGGCCCACATGATGAACAACCCATATCGAAGGTGGGGCCTCACATGATGGACGGTCCATAGCAAAAGTGTATTACTCTCAACTAAATATATTGATGTTCGTCATCATTTTATCCAGCAGATACTAGAGGAAGAAGGTGTTACTCTTAAAAAGATTTACACCAACGTGAATTCGGTAGACATGCTTACGAAGGTTGTTCTATAGACAAGTTCAAGTTTTTATTAACTTCTCTAAGCTTGGCAAAGAAGAAATGAAGACAGAGTATGCATGAAGCGATGATAGTGTTATGTTGAAGATGATTAGAGATGGTGGTGGCAGCTTAGAGTAGTAGAGCTGGAGGATTAAAGCCATGATGGAGATTGTTCATCAAATGCATTTAATCAGGTGCAGAGAATGCAACTTTTGGCTTCATCGGAGACTATCTCGATTTGACAAAAAATTGGGCGAATTCTTGAAATTAGATAATTTGCAAGCAGTGATGTTTTTCACTTTTTTGGTTTGACCAAAAAGTGTGAGTCGGTTCCATCGGTTCGATCGAACGGAATGCATAAGTGCACGTTTTATTTCCTAATCTTGTACGGGGGTATATAAGTATGTCTCTTATTGTGATTATGGTAAGATAAAATAGAACTATGACGTTCAATCAAGGGTTTTAAAAGGGGTTTTTTAATGTAAGTTGTTCAATCTCTTGTAACTTTCTAATTATAGTAGATTGATCATCACTTTGTGCTATGGTTTTTTTTCCATAAGGGTTTTCCACATAAAATCTCGTGTGTTCTATGTTTACTTGGATTTTTCATTCTTTATTGCTTGTTTGATTAGATCTGAGGTTGCTTTCGTTCTCAATAATATACGCGTCTCTTGTTGGCAATGAGTGTGTGATCACGATTAAAACTGAATAATTGATTGTGATCGAAACCACTAATTTATGTATATGTATGGTCAAATTTTATAATTACTAACCAGATTGTGAGATAAATGGATAATTAGGAAGTTTAATGAATGAATGGTCGATTTTAGTAGATGAAAGAATGTATAGAAGATAAATGAATGGATGGATGCTTAAATGTATGGTTGGATAAGTTATTGAATTGTTGGATCAGAAATATCCCCAAGATTATATTCGGGACATTTTAGTTGTAACCAGGTTCACGATAAATACATATTTCTACAAGTATTACTTTTAAGTATGTTAACTCTAACGCACAAATACTAAGCAAGTTACATATGTTATGCACACAAGCAGGTGCAGGCAATGTAAGCATGCAAAACAACAATTTTCTAAACTAGTTTACAAGTGCATGTGTGTTATGATGCACACCCATATGATAATGATGAAAGTACTTCGACAATATAGTGTATAAGGAGAATGTCACGCCCTTACGGATTATGCACCTCAAAGAACCTATAACACTGGCCCAACCAACTAGCCCGACCGATCCAAAGGAGCCGGATAACACAGGGCAATATATAATGTATGAAGACGCATGCATGCATGATTATCAAACCTTTATTTAGTTCATTTACATATAGCAGTATTGGCGAAACTGAAAAACCGTCATTATATCACGAGTCTAAAATGGATAACCTGGCTCCTTGCAGTGCGTTGTTAATCATCGATAATGACCCTCAAATCCCTATTTCGATCTCTACATTCGCACACTTCATTCAAATAACAATTCAAGGACAGAGGCTCGTCAGCCAAATTAGTTTGAGACAAATAGGACTTGGTGAGTTCGTAACACACTAATGGTTATAAGTGGACTCACTCCAACAAGCAACGGTGATATTCCAGATTCCATAGAGTGTGATTCATCAGCCAAACACAAGATTGATTAACTTTGAATGGAACTTATCTGGTGAACCTAAGTGAACGACGACAAACCGATATTAGCCACTATTGGTCGACTGTGTTCCGCCTTGGTCGATTGAATAAGTCCGTGACGGCCAACCAAAGGGTAGTCAGTACACTAGTTAAACGATTATCAGAGCTTAATCCAAAGTAATACTTAATCTACTTAATCCACCACAATAATAATTCAAATCACCAAATACATAATCATAAACACAAAGAAAATTTAATACCACATCAGGTTATAACAAATAAACACAGGTACAAATCAGTATAATTCAATCTACATTAATGCAATCCGATATATATCAACACAATCCAACTTATATAAACATTTCTTAGTATTCGGCATCGAAGAGTTCTAATATTAGGAATGTAATATCACTCAAGCATTTTATCAAACATGTTATTTACCCATCAACAATTAGCAAATAGATTATAATATTAAAGTGATTTTGGCATTCATAACATTAGTAAATTCAACAGAATCAAACAATCACTAACTAAAATTTGCTAAAAAAAAACTTGATAGTAGATATTCACCTTAAAATCAAAAGTTCTCGATTCGGATGTGGCTCTAGTGTGAAAAATTAGGAAAAATCTCAAACACCTACATTTAATCACAATTCTAGCATTAATAAATTAGGATTATATTCTAATCAAACTTCTAATTAGGGATTAGGATTTAGATACCTTGGATTTGAAAAACCCCCTAATCAATTTGATGAATTAGGACCCAAGGTCAGTGTACAACAGAATCTACACAGAGCCAAGCTCGATTATGGCTCCCACAAGAGTATGGACCGCCGCAATTAGCAATTAAGATCCTAAACCCTAACATCCATAAACCTTAACATTATGATTTGTGAAAATAGAAGAGTATAAAGGGTTTTCTAACCTTAACGGGTTCAAGACACAAGAAATTTGGAGAAATTTTTCAAAAAAAGGTTAGAGACTTCTTACCTAGAGACAGAAAATGAATCCAGCCGAAATTCGGTGCGAATCAAGACGCACGACCCCCAATCGTGAGATGAGCCACCTAAATCTACAATCACTCTCGATCTCTTCTCCTTCTTTACTTTTTTTCCTTAATCTCCCTCCCTCTCTTTCTTCTTCTCTTCATCTCTCTCTTTCCATTTCTCTATCTTTGGAGCAAATTTAGATTTGGGGGAGGGGCAGCCCAAATTTGAATTTTTATAGTGCCAAATAGAGTTTAAATGGCCCTAAGAGTTTAGTTTTTTGTTATGAAACTCTGTGGGAGGTCGTTTCTTACTATTGGGGCCCACCAGAAGATGTATGGGCCAATCTAGGCTATGGGATATGTGAACCTAGTAGTGATCTACCTAAGGATACGATTATTCGCATTTTAGATGTGGTAATCGACAGATATGACTCAGTGTTCGTTTAACGATCACCGATCATTGATCGGGACCACAACTTTAGAGATACTTGAGGGGAAATGTTTAAGACTAGGTTCCTAAGTTTCATTGAAATCTAACGGCTCAAAACCCATAACTTTGCGTAAGTTCGAGTGAGCAAAATTCACTGAAGTTTTGATAAATTTAGGGCAGGTTCATATATCAGATGTGCTACCCTCCTGGCTCTAAGTTGGGCGATTCGGTGTATAATTTGGGCTCCATGTCCCTCAAGGGTCGTCAAGCCCGCTAAACGGATAATTTTCCTTAACTTCAAGTTTAGTGGCCCATTAACGAGCAGTTGAGAGCTTGTTTAGTTACTCCGGTCAGTTTTGGAATAAACTAGGCAGTGAGATTTCTCGCATGCAATTGTTAGAGTTTGGATTAGCTAAGTTCACAATGTGGTCTATTCGCAAATAGCGAAAATAGTGATTTGGTCCTGATCACCCTAATCGAGTCCTAATTTGATTAAATCGTAAACCATTCAAAATAGTAAAATATATAAATAAATAAATAAAATATAAAATCTTGATTTAATTACCCAGAATGATTTCTAATATGATTAGAAGTAATTTCTAAGAAGATACCAAATACTAAAATGCAAAGATGAAAAACATACGTCTGGTCCAACGGTAACTTGCCGCTGTAGACAATTTTAGTTTCAATAAGCCAGTTATGTGCAATGTTTTCATCATTTAGCTAATAAATTATTTTTATAATTTTTTTGATAATTTCTTATCAAGTTTACTTCCATCCTACAAATTTTCAGCTCATTATGAGTTTTAAAAAAATTATTAAAATCTCATAAGTACACATTATTCGAAATCAAAGATTTTCTATATAGTTTTCAAAACTTCTTAAAATAAAACCTATTATAATATATATATATATATATATATATATATATATATATATATATATATATATATATATATATATATATATAGTAGACTCTTCAAGATTCAATCTGGCTTTTGAATCACCTCAATCAGAGTTATAACGAAAGAGATGAATTTTTAAAGTAAGTTTATCTACATTATCCAGTCTGCTTGGTGCGCTAAAGATCTTCGATTCAGACTAAAGCTCTTTGGAATGTTTTTGGTGCACCAAAGCCATGTTCAGTGCGTTAAAGCCCTATTCGGTGCACTGAAGCCCCCTATTCTAAAAACCCTTTGGTGCATGGATGTATGGTCGGCTCGGCCCGAAGCCCTCTGGATGCTCTTCAGTGAACTAAAGCCCTGTCTGATGCACCGAAGCCTCCTATTTAGAAAAACTTCTATAAGCCCATTTTTTTTAAAAAGCCACAATTTCACTGCCCTCTCTAGATAGTGTTTACTTATTTATGTGTAATAATATTTATGTAAATGTTACAATTACTTTAAGTTATTTCATGTAAATAAGGAAGTACCGCCATTTGGATTTAATAAAAATATTATAAAAATTAAATTCTCAATAATAAAAATTTCAACTTTTCATTCCAACAACAAATCATGATTTTTTGGCATTTTTTGAAAAGTTGAACTTTAAAATTATAAGATTTTTGGCAAATCCTAAACATTAATAATTTTGATAAATCAAAACTATGTTAAAAAACCAAAGTTCGGTATAAAAAAAAAAGTATTTTGAATTTATGGGTGATGCATAGTGTTGTACATGAGCCGAGCCGATCGATCGAAAAGTTCTTTAGTTCACTAACTCATTGAACTAGAAACACTCGAGATCATGATTTTCCATATTTTAATCCAAAACATCTACCCCTTGGCAAAAATCATTCATTTTGGTTCAAAAAACCTGCGAATACACACGAGAACATACACTCTAATCGAGAAATCAAAGGTAACGTTCAAGGACATCCAATTCCCAAGTTGGTTAAAATTTTGGGCATTACAATACATAGATATCAATGGCTTGACTATGATCATAAAAATATCAGCGGTTACCTTTGTTCTTGATAATTGGTCATCTTGTGTGTAGGGGACTAACTTGGAGTTAGAATGAACCATTGGACCCGACTTAATGTTGGTTGAGCCTTCACCATGGCTCATATGAGTGAGTGTGTGTGTGTGTGTGTGTGTGTGTGTGTGTGTGTGTGTGTGTGTAAGCCGTGGATGATCCACTAGGATGAATCATTGGTCACTCACATTAATGGTAGGATCGATTTCAAGTATCCATACTAAAATGCCCATCGTGTTGATACTAGAATGACACTTGTATATTTATCCTAGCTCCGTCCATATCTTTAGACTTGAGAGTGTGTGGGTTGAGATGGCTTGATAGCATGTGCTTTGGTTATGAGGTCGTTGCATAGCCACTAAAAGTGAGTGATACTAGGTATCTACATTAAGTCCATAGAAGATCACATTATCATCCACTTGGTTTTCCTGAAAACACAATATGGGTTAATCTTGAGGTTTGAATTGTCCATTACAGGTTTTAAAGGCTAGCCAATAACCCTATGTTTTCTAATTTTTTAATTAATCTAGCCAATAACTTTATGTTTTCTAATTTTTTAATCAAGGAACTTCAACCATTGAAATTGAGTTTTGACCGTTGATTTATTTTATAACAAGCTTGATGGATATTCAATGGCTAAGAGCTGATGTTCCACTCCTTAGGATGGTGTAGGATTCACTTGGGGATGAACACCACAAATAGTGGAAGGAAATAGATGATTAGGTGTATTAAGAAGGTAAATATGCATCATCACAATAGGATATGTAGAGGCTCTATAGAGTGGTGGAATACCATAAACTTCCTTTGAACTAGTGGTTTCAATGGGTCGGGCTCGACCCTGAAAAATTAGAATTTTGAATAAGGCCGACCTGACAGTCTAGCCCGAAATAGTTCAAAATCTAGGTTGAGACCTAATTAAAGCTTGACCTGTTGACAACGCTACCTAGAACCCGAAATCCTTACTATTTAAGATTCTATTATAAAAGGGGTGGCTATATAAAATATATATAGAGGGGGGGGGGGGGGGGGGGGGGGGGGGGGGGGGGGGGTGTATGTGTGCAAGCTTCGAACATGTGTGGCCTACTACTCAAACAACTCTAGTCAGTTCTTGGCCCCTACCAAAGGTTCCGATCAACTTCTCACCACCCTAAACCTACAATAGATCGAGGAAAGATTCTTTACGTTGAAAGATTTTCAGCAGCAAAAACAAGTAGGCCATCCTGCGCTCATGTATGACTATGTATATATGTTTATTATTGGGCTTTAACACATAGAATGATAAAGATCTTGATTAATGAGATCAAATTTAACGGAGAAAGGGTTTTAGAATTGTTTTTCCAATACGTTTATCGACTGTACAAGCCCAATAGAATTACCTATTTATGTAAAGTAGATCATTCAATAACCTGAGTTATAAGTAAACACCCAAGTCACAAAGGTGGTGTTAGGGATTGGCCAGATGGGTCAGGGGAATCAACTCCCATGGTTCCAGGAAAGGGAGCAAAGGACTATTGACCCCAAACACGAGGTCTTATTCGAAAAGTTTTAGTATTGAATTTGCAACAATTGTCTAGTTAGAAGCATAAGAGTTTGAGAGTAGAAGTATAAGAGTTTAGTGAAGAAAGTGCATAAAGGATCTTGAAAAAGGTTAAAAAAGAGTCAGAAGTTGAGGCTTCACAATTGTTGGAATTCAATGAGGATGGGATAGGTTAAATTGGTATGAGATTGTTTGAGGTCTTTGCTATAAAAAAAAAAAACCACTTTAAAAAAATGCCCCCAGTAGAGTTTTCAAATTTTTTTCTTTACTCGTCTCGAGGCAAACAATAAAATAAAATAAGAAAGAAAAAACTAAAAATAAGGCATTTTTAAAAGTAATAAGAGATTTTTAAGTTAACCCAAATCACGATGGCTGAAAAAAGAGCTTTTGGATATCCTAATCAATATGCATCAAGGACCAAGAGTTTAAAGAAGAGTCGACCCTGACTTTGAGTAACATTTAAGTTGGTTTGAAGATGGAGACATTATCATGCCCAAGGGTTCTGAGACCATGAATTTGGGTACCATTATGAGTCTTAGCAATGGAAGCATATTGGCTGGTGCACCCTACACCATCGAGGTTGCTAGTGTAGTGACGTCATCAAGTTTTGTGGATCCCACCATGAAGTAATTGTTATATCCAAACCGTCCTTCCATGGTTTGGGATCATTTTAAGGCTTGACCCAAAAAATAAGACAGATCCAAGGATCCAGTGGCCCACACTGTAGAAAGTAGTGGGAGATAGAACGTATACTATTGAAACCTTCTTGGAGGTCCTAGAAGTTTTGGATCGGTCTGATATTTATTTTTATCCTTCATCCAGGTCCATGTGACCTTATGAACAGTTTTGATGACAAATAAACATCATGGTGGACCCCGGGTATGTTTTAACAGTGAGAATCATTGTCCCCACTGACTTTAGTGGTGTGGTTTACTTGAGTTTTGGATATGACTCATTTTAGGTATAATGCACTAAAATGATCTCGCCAGATGGATGGACGGTTTGGATATACTAAATACATCAGAGTCTTAATCTTCTTTGAACCGTCCGTACAAACATGGTGCTCGAGGACAGCGCACTTGCTCTGTGTCCGCCATGTCCCTACACCAACAAGGTCGCTGGTGTAGGGTGCACCAGCCAATCCGCTTCCCTTAGCAATGTCCAGATTGGTACAACTTTGATGAGCAAGCGTGCCTTGTATCAAGTTTTGTAGATGAAATGTGTTGATGAGCAAAAGACTAAGCGCATAATGATCAACGTTCACGGAGAGATTTGCGAGCCCTGTGTGAATAAGCCTGTGATGAAAGAAAGGATATGAGGGTCAGCTATTTATGATTAGTTGTTGCCAGTAAATCTGAAAAATGTTTCAAATGTCAGAAGCAGGTAAACAAGATTCACATTCCCACTAATGAGTTGCACAACCAGACTTCTGCAGTTTTTCATGTGGTCCTTGGATGTAATTGACAAGAATAGTTCTAAAACATGCGCATTTTGGCAGCCATTGATTATTTTACAAAAGTGAGTGAAATTGACATCTTCTCTTCCATTAAAGCAGCCCAATAATTAAGTTCAGTCACATCATCAGTCAGTACACAAGCCCTCAGGGACTTAGGGATATATTGGTTATGATCCAGAGAATCAATCATGTTAGACCATCCTAAATATCCCACCCATGGCTATAAAAATTAAAGCCCACTTACAGATAAATTCGAACTATCCAATCCATATTAGGAGCCCATGAAATACACATGTGCCTAATGGACAGTTTGGATCTTCTACCGCCGTGATGGATCTTTTAGGGCCTGTTTGAACTATCAAATCTCCTCAATAATGGATATTTTAAGGCCTGTTTGAACTATCCAAGCCCCCCTAGCTAGCACTATAGTTTATAGTGCTGAGAACCCATGTTTTATGACTTGGAAGAGCCTTGTGGGACTCGGACTTGGTTCTAGACCTTGATACAGATCGACACTGCTAATCGAAAATTAAAATAATAGCGTGTGACTCTACTTGACTCGGCCGACTCACAACTGGACTGAACACCAGATGAGTCAGCTGTCACCAAGTCTTAAAACCCAACTAAATGGTCATGTCTCCAGCTTGTTTGTTGAGCTAGCAGAGCCAGTGTAGCGTGAGAGTGATCTAGGGTTTAGCACCTGGCTGTCTTACTTGTAAACCTGGTACAAAAAAGAAGAAAAGGAGTGGTCAGGTATAATACAGCAGGAGGAAACAATCCCAGCCTCTGGTTTGTGGAAATTCTTTTGTATCCATTTTCAACCTTCCCAGCAGTGTCCACCAATTCAACAGGGAGATAATCAAACGGCTATAACTTTCTGTTAAAAAAAGAGCGTATCCAACTCTATCAGGGCAATAAAGCTCTCTTCAATACGTCTCCACGTGCTGTTCTTTTTTGGACTCGGATTCGGTAGTGACCCCTGCAGTGCCGACGTGGTACTTCTTGGTGCCTTGTGGGCCCCACCATGATGTATGTGTTTTATCCATGCTGTTGATCCATTTTTCCAGCTCATTTTATAGCATGGGCTTAAAAATGAGTTAGATCCAAATATTAGGTGGACCACGCCACAGGAAACAGTGTTGATTAAACGCCCACCATTAAAAACTTTCTATGGCCCACTGTATTATTTATTTTCCATCCAAACTGTTGGTTAGATCACACAGACCTTGATGAAGGGAAAACACAAATATCAGGTTGATCCAAATCTTTTATAACCCCTGAGAAGCTTTTAATGGTAGGCGTTCAATCACCACTGTTTCCTGACGTGTGGTCCACATGAGATTTGGGTCTGCCTCAATTTTTGGCACGCACCTTGAAATGATCTATAAAAATAGATGGATGGAGTGGATAAAACACATGCATCATGGTGAGGCCGAAAGAGGTTTTCCAGCACAAACGTCAGTTGTGTAGGGGTTCACTACCGAATCGAGTCCGTTCTTTTTATATCAGCTTTGTGACAGTTGGATGCCGGGCATTGATGGAGGATAACATAAAAGTTATGATTTTGGAATATTTTACCCTTTTTATCATTTATCACTTTTTTATGAGAACAGAGCATGTACCGTCCAACCACCGTGAGGCCCATCATAAAAGTTGTTTTTAAAGATGACCTAATCCAGCTGCCACAGCATATTATAGAAAATCTCCTTTTTGAACTTTATAAGAGGCAGGTTCCTCTTCAAATATTATGCGGTTTAGGGGGCCATTAAGATTTGCGCATGACATCCTGTCCGTCTATCATGTGAGCCCCCTCTTATTCTCCTCGGAGCCCAAATATCTGACTGACCCAAAACTCAGGTGGGCCACTACATGCAAGATCATGGCCAGAACCTTTAAAATCAGGTAGTGTTAAACACCTGAATTTTAAAATGCTTGATTTTAGGACTTGTTTGATTTTCCAATTCCATTAGTTAATACCTGAAAATAAGCCATTATTATCTTCTCACGCTGTGTAATTCCTCTTCGTAAATCCGTTCAAAAGTAGTGATTTAAAATTGTGAGCCCCACCTTAATATATATATGACATATCTACACCGTCTATTAATTTTACTAGAATATTTTGAGGCATGAGCTAAAAAATGAGGCAATTATAACACTCAAGTGGCCCACACCAAAGGAAACAATGGCCCCACAAAGTTTTATCAATAGATATTCAATTCCTTTTTTCTTATTGTGTGGTCCACCTTAGCTTTGGATTTGCCTCATTTTTTGGCCCATATCCTAAATTCATCTGGCAAAACAGATGGACAGTGTGGATAAGCCACATACATCATGGTGGGCCCCACCTATATTTCACATTGTACTCATTTTAGTAATAAAAAAAATAGGTAGTCAAATTAGGCAAGGGAACGATGCAGTAATTTTGTAAGGAAATAACTATTATGCATTTACAATGTATTTATTAAGGAATTTAAAAATAAAACAGGCCCCTCCAATGGAGTCGACTCAGGCACTGGTGGACTGAATCTTCTGTGATTTGGGTTCGGTAGTGATCCCTTCGGTGATGAAGTCTCACTGATGGTCGGTGTTGTGGCCCAATCATGATGTATGTGCTTTATCAAGCTGTCCATTCATTTTTTTTCCATCTAATTTCAAGACATGGATTGGCTAGTGACCCTGCGTTATGTGAGCCCAACTATGATGCATTGTTTCATCCATGCCACCCATTTATATTTTCATATCAATTTAGGGCCTGTTTGGAGCGTGGATTTGGAACCCTTGGTTGTGTTTGATACCCTAAATTTAGAATCCCCGGTAGTTCATAAGTACGATATTTACAAGGGTTTGAATTTAATTACTAAATCAACTTTAATATCCTTAATTAGTATAAGCAGGTAATGTTAAACTCACTGGTTGTAATAAGCGGGTTAAAATATGTACTTTGGCAAAAAATGATGAAATTTTAAGACTTGGATGGGCCACAAGCACAGGATCACATCCAAGTGACTAACCTATGAATTTTAACTATTGATTTCCTTGGACAATGTTTTGACGGCAAAGATCATCATATTAAAATAATTTTAGTGATTCAGTTGATAATCTAATTGTTTTGGGATATATCAGTGGGCCATGTGCCCAATAGATTAGTAGCCTGGTGACACACATCTTGGAAGGATTTTAGATGTAATTCAAGCCCCTCATCAAGGGGATTTGAAACCCCCAATTGATTTATGTGCCAAATGCACTAGGGGATTTGAAATCCCCTCAAATCCATGGTGCCAAATGGGCCTTATGGTACTATCTTACGATAGATCTAAATCTCAAGTAGACTACATCACAGAAACAGTATGGATCCCCCCGCCATGAAAGAACTTTGAGGGCTACAAAAGTTTTGGATCCACTTGATATTTGTTATTCCCCGGTTTGTATGAACTCATCAATGTCCGTCAACATTACAGTGGGGTTAAGAGGTTTTTAATGGTATACATCCAATCACTACTATTTTCCTCTATTCTACCTAAGATTTGGGCCTGCCTTAATTGTGGAATCAAGCCCTGAAATGACCTAAACAATAAATAGGCAATGTGGACAGAACACATACATTATGATGGTGGCCATAGGCACAGACCACTACTTACCAGGCTAGTGGCATCATAACTAGCCAGTACTGCGTCCGTGATTGGGGATTAACCATGGCACGAGAAATGATTGAACACCTACCATTAAAACTTCCAAGGGCTTACTCTAATATCTATTCGCCATCCAATCTGTTGATTATGTCCCGCAGACCAGAATGAAGGAAAACATGAATATTAGATTGATCCAAAACTTTTGTGGCTCCAAGAAGTTTTCAACGGTGGGTGTTCAATCACCACTGTTTCCTGTGAGGTGCTCCACCTGAAATTCATATTAGCCCAAAATGATGGGCCAAAATGGATGGACGGCATAGATAAAACACATAAATCATTGTGGGCCCCACCGTTCCCCATCTGTGATTCTCCAGGGCCCGATTTTATGCAGCTAGGAGAACATAAAGGGGCATATTTTGATGCATCGGATGAGAGCCGTACATCACTATAGTGGGCCCATGCCCCGGCTTGATGGACAAGCTTTACTATACAAACGTAAATGGTGAAGAAATAGAATATCTACTCGGAAATCTTCCCAACACGGGCCATTAAATAATCGCAGCCGTCACCTCCTTTTACACGCTAATTAATCAAGCTGCAAAAAGAACAATCTCTACACCTCTGACGACGTTTCCTATCTACTGACGTCACCGTTTTCACGTCAGTACAGTAACCGTACTCTCCCCTCTCTCCTCTTTTCTTCTTTCACCTATGCTTGCAGAGGCATCCTCCACATACGCCCTCCTTCTCCCAGATATAACGAAAATGCCACTGAAATTATACAACCGGACGAAAATGCCCTCGACGTGTCGCCAGTCTTGTGATGTGATCGTTGTCTTTCCTAAACATGCCTTGCTTGATTGATTAAAAAAAGACAAACCAACTCGGACTGGTGTGTTCTAAGACACACACACGGGTCTGTGGGGCCCACCGTGTTGTTGTGTATGTCTGCTTATCAATACTTTCCTGATGTTAGACCCTTTAAGCTTAAAAATTAGATAGACCCAAAAGTGGCCTTAAAAAATTACTTTAAACTCAAAACTCAGGTGGGCCACACCACATGGAAGTACTTGAGATGAATGCCAACCATAGGGTTGCCTGTGAGGTCACCATGGTTGTGTCTTTCATCCAACGTGTTAATCAGATGTGACTGACCAAGACAAAGTGAAGAAACTAGAATCTTCTCAGCCTAACATAAATCTAAGGCACTTCTTAACTTGTATTTGAAATGCATTGGAAACCAAATAACAAATTTCATGGAGTTGAAATTGGCATTGTATATCACGGCCTGGAATAACCTTGGAATTTAAAAATTGTGTTCAATATAATTAAATTTATAATAAATTTAAAATTTATAGTATAATTATAAGAATCTAAATTTGATTAAGTCATCTGCAGTAGTTGAAAATGGTGAACATGTATCACATTATGGATAATCACTATAATAAGCCCATCGAAATATACACTTTGGATAAAAACTAGGTAATTTTGGGCATAAGGGGGACCACAAAAGTGCGCCCACCAAATTTTATACCTCATTTCTTTCATAAATATGGGGCACACATAGATTGTTTAATGTTCATGGATAATGTACATTAGTCCCTATATTATAGCACAAATATATTACAATATTGGTATTACTTATGCTATAGTACTCCAATGATAAAGTTAATGGGCTTGGCCCATATGTTGGCCCACACATTAAAAAGATCACGGACAGCATATGTATAACTATTACTATTGTTCATGGGCTATATAAAGTGGGGCATGAAGCCTACAATTCATGTGGGTTGTGAAAGAGGTGAAAAACTTTTTGATTTTGGCCCATAAACACCAGGCCCACTTAACCTCAACCAAGCCCAATATCCAGTTTTGGTACCCTCCTCTCTTCTTCTCCCCTAGGGTTTGAAGAAAAAACACATCTTATTTGAAAATAAACCTAGTCAAGTTTACCAAACCATGGGAAACAATGGTTATTGAATGCTCCATCATTCAATGAAAATTTATTAACAGAATTTTACTTTGCCAAATATATTATTTGAAAATAAACTTCAATTTTCTCCAGAAATATTATTGATAAACAAACATGAGAAATAACATTACGTTTCCTATACTTTCCTAGAAATAAGGTTTCTTGAGAAGTAAAATTTTCTTTTCTACCCTTTGGGCAAATCCAAATAGGCCCTTAGTTAATTTCCTCTAAAAAGTGAAATATTGGGACAAGAAGGCATTTCTCCTTCCTTTTTTTTTTTTTTTTTTGGAGTTTTCCATAATAAAGCACTTGAGGACCTTTTTCAGTATTAAGAGGCTTGAGGGAGTCATAGTTTCCTTTACACTCTAACTATAGTTTGATTTTGAGGATATAAGATCTCTTGTGTGTTTCACATCGAAACCAATGAAAAGCCATACTTCAGCTTTTCACATGAATCCTAAATCATCCCCAATTAGTAGAATGTCATGCAAATACAAAACTAAGAAGCACATTTTGCTTCCACCCCTCTTCAAATAAACACATGGCTCTTCCATATTCACGGCAAACCCAAAAGATGATATAGCCTCAATAAATAGAGCATTCTGATACCTTGAAGCTAACTTGAGACCATATATAGAACTCTTCTTTCTTGCACATACTGTTTTCTCAACATGGTTGTTTAAATCTTTTCTTGAAGAGGTTCAATTAAAAAATAAAAAAAAATCCATCTTGACACCAATAACTACGAGAATCCAAATGGATTTGAGCATGACCATTGGCAGGAAAGTTTCTTTACTACCAATCCTTCTTTTTGGGCATGCAATCTTTCTCCACGTGGCTAATTTTGAAAGCTTCTACCTTTTAATCCATGGCCCTTTTCTCTTGACAATTCATTTACATTCAATTAGCTAAATATTTTGAAAGCTATCTAAGATTCCATTGCTTCTACTAGTGCCCACATCCCCATGTATTAACATCTTTCTAAGACATGGTATCATTGTCATTTTACAAATCTCATAGCAAAGGCTTTGCCAAGATAGGATCTATCCAATTCCCAATAAAGTCCAATGCCACATCACAACACAAGTGCCAGATGTGTCTGATCAACTTACTACTCAGGGTTAGACATAGAGATAGTAGTGGGACTCTCTTGAGTACTCTTAAAGACATCAATATTTAGATTTAGCCACAAAATCCACCTTAAAGAGTACAAAATAATATATGCTTCTCAATTGGGCATGTTTGGATTGCAATTTCCCTCGGTAAATGCATGTAAAGGTATAATGATAACAGCTATAAAATCTTGTTTCTTATATTCTAAAAGGTACTTCAACTCAATTTTGAGATGTTTGGATACAAAATGGCATACTCATAATAATTACACTCGACCATGTTGGGAATAGGGACGCCGACAGTGGAAGCGGAAGCCAAACAAATACCACAGCGATATATAAGATAAAATGAGAAACACAATAAACTAATTCACACAAGCAATCAACCGCAAGAGACAATCCGATTTTACGTGGAAAAATCCCTCAATGGGTAAAAAACCACGACACAAAGCAATCCACTATGATTAACAGAAGATTACAAAGATTGACAACACACAAGTAAGGAAAACAGAGAAAACCCAAGCTCTCTCTCACAAAACACTCTCCCATCTTCCAAACACACTTTGAAAACCTTGAACACTTAGGATTGCTCCTAATTCCGGATTCATGTCATATATATAACAGCTAACCCGGAATTAAAAACGTCTTACGCACTACCGTGCAATGGCATAAGAAAAAGCTTGCTGCGCAAGTCACCGCTTAACTGGTCGACCGGTCATAACCGGTCGGACCGGCCCATAAACAGTCCAGGGGCAAATACACCGAAATCACATGCTGTCTCAACACTGGCTGACCGGTCAACCCCCACTGCCCAACTGATCATGACCAGTCGGTGACATTCCAGGGAGCACCGTTTGAAAGCTTTTCTAACAAACTCCACTGAGGCTTCAAACATCGAATTAGAACATCCTCACTTTCTTCGTCATCTCATCTTCATCATAGCTCCACCGCTTCTCATGCCACCATCAACCCTAAACTTGCACTTTCAGGACATTTTTCGCTCTTCTCATGTGGCCCTTGGGTACTTGCCACATACAAGCAATCGTTGATCCCGCTACCGATCCCGCAACTCCACCATGAATTGTGCTCCCGATCAACTTGTAAAGATGGCCACACCTTCGTGCCTTTATCCACACGAGTGCCCCCTTCAACACTTTACAACAACAATCATAGCCGATGAACACGCACCATTTCGCCTCGAGTGCACCAAGAGAAATCACATTCATCTTCATCTTGGGGACATACTTCACATCTTCCAGGACTCGTTCGATCCCATCGAACATCCTGATGCGCACCGTACCAATACACACCACTTTATGAGCGTAGTCATCGCCCATAAACACCGATTCATACCATACTCCCTGTATGTCGTGAATGAACTCCGATCAGGACAAACGTGACATGAAGCCCCTAAATCCAGGATCCACTCTCTACCATGAGATCACTTGCCAAATACAGTCATAACTTCACAAAGATCGCCACCGTTCTCTACAGTATTGGCTCCCTCTCCAAAAGAATTTTCATACCTCTCTTACTTCAACTTGGGATTGTGACAATCCCCTTTCATGTGGCCTTCCTGACCACAACTCCAGCACTTCACCTTAGCCTTTCCTTTGCCATTGGCCTTAGATCTCGATTTCGAATATCCTCCATCATACTAAGAATTTCTTTCCCTCATAATCAGTGCTTTTGAGGAAGAATGAGAACCTACGTCACCGCTTTTCTTTCTTATCGCCTTCGACTTGAGGGCTGAGATAACGATCTCGACGTTGATGGTCTTCCTCCCTGCGCACACAAAGTTCCTGAATGACTTATATGAATCTAGAAGATAATTCAACAGGATGCATGCTTGATATTCATCCTTCATCGGCTCATATATCTCCATCAACTTGCAAACTAGCCGATTGAACATGCTTAAGTGGCTCTTCACATCCGTCCCCTCAGTCATCCTCAAGGTGAACAACTGCATCAACAGATATATGTGATTCTCTAAAGACTTCTTAGCATAAACCTTCTCTAAATTCGCCATCGTATCAATCGCAGTCTTCTCCTTTGTGACGTGATAGAGGACATCATCCATAAGGCATAACAGAATAGAGGTTCTAGCCTTCTTGTCGAGCTTCGTCTACTCATCATCTTTCATAGCCTCAGGTCGCTTTCTAAGAGCTTTATCAAGCCCTTGCTGAACTAGAAGGGATTAGATATTCACCTTCCATAGCTCAAAGTTATTTTTACAAGAGAACTTCTCTACTTCGAACCTTGTGCTTGATCCCATCTTCTCGTCTCAGATTCGAATTCTACTCCACCTCAACTTTATCTCTGATAACACTTGTTGGGAATAGGGATGCCAGCAGCAGAAGCGGAAGCCGAACAAATACATCAGCAATATATAAGATCAAACGAGAAACACAATGAAACCAATCCACACGAGCATTCAACCACAAGAGACAATCAGATTTTACGTGGAAAAACCCCTCAACGGGTAAAAAACCACGGTACAAAGCAATCCACTATGATTAACAGAAAATTACAAAGATTGGCAGCCCACAAGCAAAGAAAATAGAGAAAACTCAAGCTCTCTCTCACAAACCACTCTCCCCTCTTCCAAACACACTTTGGAAATCTTAGACACTTTAGGATTACTCCTAATCCCGAATTCATGCCATATATATAGCAGTTAACCCAAAATTAGAAACGTCTTACGCACTACCGTGCAATGGCGTAAGAAAATGCTTGCTGCGCAAATCACCGCTTAACAGGCCAACCAATCTCCCCTCTTCCAAACACACTTTGGAAACCTTAGACACTTTAGGATTACTCATAATCCCGAATTCATGCCATATATATAACAGTTAACTCAAAATTAGAAACATCTTACGCACTACCGTGCAATGGCGTAAGAAAATGCTTGCTGCGCAAATCACCGCTTAACTGGCCAACCGGTTACGACCGGTCGAACCGGCCCAAAAACAGTCCAGGGGCAAATACACTGAAATTACACGCTGCCTCAACACTAGCCGATCGATCAAGACCGGTCAGCCCCCATTGCCAGACTGGTCATGACCGGTCAATGACAATCCAGGAAGCACTGTTTAAAGGTTCTTCCAAGAGACCATTACTAAAATGTCGCATCAATATAGAAATTGTTTCTCCCATTTGGATAAGAGGTTTCTAATGAAGTACAATGTAAAACTTGTAATGATTGCTTATTCTTTTATCCAATTAACCATTGAATTATGTGTTGATTTACATCTTTAAACAAACATTGTAAATTTGTAATAATTACTCTTTCACATCCCTTTACTATGGGAAATGGCAATCCAAACATGCCCAATAAGAGCCATAGAATAATATCCCTTCATTTGTTTGGGACACCCACCTAAATAGAATGTACAATCCTATATTCCAACTTAGTATGATCATTCTTTTGTACTAGAGTTGGACAATTGTACATCCCTTCCAAAATTATAATCATTTAAGCTTTGATTTCTTTTATCAACATTCTCTAATACAAACTAGCCTTAAGAAAATCATTCTATTTATCAATATATCAAATCATATAACTAAAAATTTAAACATGAATCTTAAGGGAAGTACTCTTGGAAAATTCTAACTTCTTGTTAAAAAATAGACTTGGTTGCACATTGGAATTGAGAAACAATGCAACATGGAGAGATTACTACCAACACACTGAAAGATGAAATGGAATTCAACAACGAAAAAAAAAAAAATGCTTCTCCTATTATCTTTAGGGGGGGCTGCCTTTTTTCGAGAATTATAATTTGATTTATGAATAAATCCTAAAATAGGATCTATCAAAGATTTGGATATCTCTAAAATACAATAAATACAAAATATTATTCAATCTAATCATATCCCTATCTAGTGGAGATCTTATTTTATAATTTTGTTTTATTTTACTATTGGATCCTAGCATGGTGCAGGTGGTACCCCATTCAACACCATCTTGCTCTTTTCAACCGTTGACATGGCTTTGAATGGTAGAGGAAGATGGCCCACACGTTTGAGCAGTGAGAATTAGTGCTGCCTTAAAAATAAAAATAAATAATAATAATAATTAAAAAAAAAATGCAGCATGAGGGTTGGGAAGAGACTTGTTTAGATTGAGGGTTTTCCCAAGTGCCCATTTTACACCCGCGAGTATTAGATCCAAACTGTTCATCAGGCGGGGCTCATCGTGAAATTTCCCTTAGCCAAAATCCAAACTGTTTCACTGGTCCACTGGACACCGTATGTACGTTGAATATGAAACTTGGGCCACATTAGCTTAACCATTCAAGCTTCTCATATACACGTGACCCATCTAATGAGTGGTAGCGGATTAGGTGTTAACCTTAACGTGGGGCCCACCTTTATGATATGTTGTATATCTAAGCAGCTCATCCGTTTTTCCAGCCCATTTTAGGTAGCAGTGCCAAAAATTAAGCAGATCCAAAACCACACCACAGGAAACAGTGGTTATTAAAGGCCCACCATTTAAAACTTTCCAGAGCCCACTGTAAGCAGGCCGGTAATGTTTATTTGCCATCCAACCCGTTGATAAGATCAACCAGACCTGGATGAAGGGAAAATACAAATATCAGATTGATCCAAAAAATTTCGCAGCCTAAAAAAGTTTTTAATGGTCATTCACCACCTTTTCCAGTGGTGTGGTCCACAGGAGGTTTGGATCTGCTTAAATTTTGGTATAACTTCTTAAAATAATCTGAAAAAAAAAAAAAAACAAATGAACAGCGTGGATATACAACACATTAATCAAGGTGGGCCCCACACGGTAAGGGTAAGGCACCCAACGCACCTGACATTGCCAAGGGATTGACAGAGTGGGGATATACCAGATTAATTGCCATGATCTTAAACAGTTAAACCACATTGGCACGTACGACAGTGAGAACCCCAATTTCATGCGAGAATCCATGGAGTCAGACTCAGTTAACATAAAGTCATCCAACCCACTTGATGTTTCTTTGTTTCAAACAGTGGGCCCTCACATGATGGGGCAGCACACCTGTCAGAGATTGGGTTAGCAGGTCATGCCTCAGAGATTTGGCCGTCCATCAGTCACAGAGCATTGTATCTCCGGTGTTGTACATTTTTTTTCTAGCCGTCCATTTTCTCGTACTAAGTTTGACCCATGGCATGTTCATATTGTATGAACGGCCCAGATTTCTAATAAATTTTCCACCTCAGACAAGGGCCTCTCATTAAATCACGGCCCTTGTTTCCATTTTTCCACTGGAAGTTCAGGTCAAGTTTTTCTAACCATCGAACATTAACATCCCTGCAATATTTAATAGGGGATTTTGTAAAGAGATCTCAAGACAACCGGTTGGAAGGTACATTCCACCAGATGATAGCCTTCAACCCATTAAGTGAATGTGATATCCAAGCCCTCCAATAGGTTGGCCCCACAATAAAGATCACCAATAGCCAAAAAAAAAAAAAGCCCTGTATGCAAATCAGGTGGACTACACCATAAAAACAATGTGCAGCCTTTGATAAATAATAAATATAAGAGTGAGCCACTCAACCAGTTGATAGGGCTGATTTTTACACAATTTGATCCTCAGAATAGAGCCCACTGTCAGATAATAATCTAACTAGTTGGACTTTTGAGACCTTCTCTTTAATAAATTAGTTCCTCAATAACCTGGCTTTTGCATCCTAAAACTTTTTCAAAATAACTCTGCATCTAGATTCCTTAATAATTTTGGATTTTTTGCATTCCAGTACCTTACCTCAAATTTCTCTGACCTTGTATGGTTGTTCCTATGGTCTGTTTGGAACCTAAGAATAGGTAGGATTGGCTGGTATGGAATTTCATTTGGTCCAATGTAAATTCCATCCAAAGTTCAAAAAAGATGGGAGGGATTGGATTAATCCAAGTACATATCATCCACAGTTCAAAAAAGATGAGAAGGATTGGATTAATCCAAATATATATCATCCACTGATCCACTCCCAACGGAAGATTGGGTGGGATTTGTAGTGGATTTCAAAATCCACTACATTTGTGGGCACCACCATGATGCATGTGTTTTATCCACACTGTCCATCCATATCTGCCCTTTACATGGGACAATTGAGTTGCATATGAGTAAAGGTGATTGTGAAATCTAATCCCTCGTTTACAATTCCATGGTCCGCCAAACACAAGTTTCACTTAATACAGTGTTTTTCCCAAGGGAAGAATTTGATCCAAATGTGGGATTGGACTGTCAAAATACCATAACATTTCCAGACATACAATCATTCTACAATAATGGTGTTAATTCCACCAAATGCAATTCAATACCATTTAATCCTGCATTCCAAAAGGGCCCCAAGTAAAAGAGAAAAGTATCATTGAGTATAAAATGGCAACAAGCATGACTGCCGATTAATTGGCTACTTCAAGCATCATTCCATAAAAGACCAGTCTAAAGTGAGTCCCACTACCTAAAACAGTAGGATTTGATTCACATGTAGCAACTTTTACAATGCAAACATATCATTTATCACACTTTGCTAGAATATGGAACTTTTTCTCTCAGCTTTCCATGGTGGAAGGGTTAGTATCTTTCCACAACTTATTAGACTTTTGTACATTTTCCACAATTGTTTAATTTTTAACCCTCCAATGGAAGGGTTGGTGAGTGCCAGATCCACAGAAGGCCCAATAGAATTGAGGGTCTGGATAACCAAAATATGTGGGGCCCATATGCAATCTTGCTATGTCCTTTAACAAACTATACACTTAGTTTGAGAGACAACAAATCCTCTCTAATCCCCCTGTCGTCGGATCTTCGACCAAAAAATCGGAAAATGTCACTCTTTGGGTGGCCCACAACAGAGTAAGTTGGCGGTTACAATTTCCTTTTACACATTCATTTGTTTTAATATGTTATGGCCCACCTATGCATGAAATGGCCTGCTCTTATGCCAGAATATCTATATAATGTAGCCCACTGCATGAAAAGCTCAGAGCTCACAAATATATCACTGTGACACATGCACCTGGGTCTAAGAAGAGATTCGTCTTGATACACAGGCACTTGGAAATTGTACACATGGGGCATAGCATGGACTTACTCTAGTTAAACTGACTAAACTACGGATCCTTCTGTCACCAAGTCACAGTCCAAAAATCATATCAGTTGAACAATTCTAATATCAGATTTGTGGAACCTTGTTTATAGAAATAAGACATTTTTCATTTAAATAATTAACTAAATGTCCCCCAATCTAATAGTGAGATGACTAGGTAAAGGTAATTTTTGGTTTATGATAACATCTATGATAGATGCCATAGTTTGCATGATTTAGTTTGAATGAGTTGTATACTAAGTATGTAATTCCTAAATTGCTTGTGTATTATTAATCGTAATCTGCCAACGTATGTCTTCAACAACTCACTCAAGTTGGCTCATTCGATGGGAGTAATTTGATACTCTGGAAACTTATGATGCCTAATAAACAGGGACTCCAAGTTGTACATGTGGAATATTAACTCAAATAAAACATCTAACTTCGCAGTATCAGAGCGGTCCCGTTCATAGATACTCATCCATTTCTAATTTTGATCTTGCCAATGAGTATGTCCAATTTGCGCTCCAAACAACCAAATTATAGGAGGAACGTAATGAAAAACATTTTATCCAAATTTGAGTGCAAACGGGCATATCTAAGCGATTCAAGTCATCATATTGCCTTTTAGAATCCGTGATTAACCATAACACATGAGGGCTGTTTTATTCATTCTTCTTCGTTGTGTATGATGTGGTGTATTAAGTAACAATTATGATGGCTTTGGATGAGGTTAATAGTTTTGCTTTGATAGTATTGTTGAATTTTACATACTTGTACGGTTGCAAGGAAGCAATCAGTTCAGCCATTCTCCATGTGTACATGATGCATTCCCTTTGGCATGCCCACCTTGAGTTATCAAGCTGAATTTTTAGATCCAATCCTAAAATGTAAGCAAGCAAATAAAGATATTTGGATGGAACTCAAACTTCAAGGTCAGCCCCACAAAGCTCAATCAATTGTAAAAGGTTTTTAATAATAAAAATAAATAAATAAATAAATTATATTCACCCTGTCGGGTCTGCCCACACCACCAGGGTTGAATGGTTCTGCATTTGGACTGGTAAAACCCATCCAATCAGGGTGGTTGACATCAAATCCGCAGACATGGAGGGACCAGCCCATTTCATAGGGTGGTCCAGATCCAAATTTGTCCAACGAACTGGTCTGACCTGGGTTCTAAAACACTGGCTAAAACAGCTCCTAACATGATGTCTTTCTAAATAAAACAAGCATATATACCAACATGATATATATGCTATTAGAGACCACTTGATGAGTGGGCTTTATTTTTGGCCAACAATCTTGAAGGGTTGATTCCACCTATGAATTACCACATTTCTTGTACAAAACAGCCTTTCAGCTAACATGAAAGATACAGGAGTTTGGCCAACAATATATCATCCAGATTTTGGGCCATGACACAGATGGTGGGGCCATCCATTGAACCACTTGGTTGCACAAGCTTCCTATTGACAAAATGCTGAATGTCTTCTTGCATGTGCACCTCTGCAGCTTTGCTTCTACAATAGGCAAAAAGGGACCAGCAACACTCAAAACTCTAGTCCACTCTATTAAGGGCAATAACTTCAGCTAGACCACAGTTTATGAAGTCTTTTCTTACTAACTCCACACGTTCGTATGGGCCTTCCCCTTGCCCTTTTAGAGCCATCAACTTGTACCAAATCACTTCTAGAACTGTGCTAGTTAGGAGTGTGTTGGTACAAGTTGAAGGCTCCAAAAGGGCAAGGGGAAGGGGAAGGCCCGAAAGGACATGAGTGGAGGTAGGAAGAAAAGACTTGTATACCTACAGTCTAACTGAAGTAAGGGCCCTTGATAGAGTGGAAAGACAGAACAAGATTCATGTAGCTGACCCCAATTAGTTGGGATAAGGCTTTGATGATAATGATGATTATGAAACCCTAGTCCACCAAATTTAGCTGGCAACTGAACAATACTCAATTTCGTTTTGACGAGCTATAGTATTCCAATATCATAACAACCAAATGAAGCCTTAGTTTCAGGTCAAAGTTGAAACAAATGTAGAACTATAACATGAGGCTGTCTCCCACTTATTGTCTTGTTTCCTCTTTCCTTGGGACTTCCCTGTTAGTTTAGTGGGTCATCATTGATCAACGATCTTGATCAACCAATTAACCTTTCTACTAAACTTAGATACAACCAAGGGTGCCTTTAAGTTGTTTGGTCCCAGTCAACTTTATGGAAAATCTGGGAGGATATAGGGACGGAAGAAATCAAATAGAATACAATAACAAAGATAAAACGTGATGGAAAGAAAAGAATCTAATTCCCTCACCTTTCAAACATGACTCATTTGTAATTGTCAGGACCACTTGCTCATCACATTTTCACATCATCAAATGCTCCATACCTCATTCCACCAAAAACTTTGCAACGGCAGCGATGAATGACTTAATTGCAGCCCAAACCGGGTTAGTCCCCGACTCTGCACCTCTCTGAGTTTCTTTTTCTAATGATCGGCTGCCACAAAGAACACAAGCTAGCAATTGAAATGGCTGTGAAAACAAATCCATGTAGGAAACTAAACGAAATATTTAGCAATAGCAATGAAATCAGCCAATTAATACAGTGGAATGGCAGAACAGGATGCATATAGCTGACCGTAATTGATTGGTATGAAGCTTAGATGATGCTGATGATGAATGAAAACCAGCATTTTAAAACCCCATATCAGACCAGGTGGTAAGGCCAAAACCGGGACAAAATATGTTGGGTCACTGAGAAACCGTTTTGAGCAAGGAACCATTCAAACTACCCAACCGGTCAAGCTGTCCAGATAAGGGCTTAGTCCTGTCTGACAAGGCAGATCAATTGTTCTTTTCAAAGTATTAAAATGCAATATAAAAGTATTAATATGAAAATATGCAATATAGATAAAAACAGGTCAAGTCACTGAATGCATGGGGAAGGGTAACCATTCAAACTACCTGGTCCAACTGAACAACTGTCTAAATGTAATATATGTTCATAGTCCGGTCCAACTAGATAGGTCAATTTTTATTTATTTTTTATTATTGAAGTGTAATATAGGTAGGATAAGAATCAAAACCTCTAGTAGGAAACAGGCATCGTATCCATTGTACCGAATAATTCCGTTTTGCTTAAAGATATTTCTTTTCTTTTTCCCGACTTATTTAGATGGGGCACAGATAACACCATGGTTCTGAATGTTGGTATTGGCAGGCATATCGGCCCGGCTAAAAAATGATTCGATACAACATCACGCATTGGTATCAGGGCCATATCGGCCAGTATTAATCAGACATTTTTTTAAGAAAAAAATGTGGAAAATAGCAGGAAACTAAAAAAAAATAAAATATTTCAAGAATCTATTCATTTTTCTGCTTCACCATGTATTCAATGGTGTATCGAACCATTTTTCGGTCTACTGTAAGGTGTGGTGTTGATTTTTTGGGTATAAATTGTTGATATGTATCAAAGATTGATATCATATATTGCTAATATGATTATATAGCAACTAATATAATTCCTCTAAAATTATTTTCAAAACACTTCAGAAAAGCCCAAAAAATACCCGAAAATAGAAAAAAAAATGGAGAAAATATTTTTTAATCAATGCATGTGTGAAATCATTAGATCCATAGTCTTCTAAGACTCCTCAAGCATCACAAAAAGAATCAGGTAAAAAAGTAATTTAAAAAAAAATTCTTCAATTTTCAAAAAATACCTGCGTAAATAAAAAGAAAAAGAGAAACCCAAAATTTCAAAAAATCAGTAGACTCATAGTCTTCTAATACTCTTCAAGAATCATAACAACATTTAAAAAAATAATTCAAATTTTTCTGAAATTTTTATAAAATACCTGCATAAATAAAAAAGAAATTAAAAATGAAAAAGAAAACCCACCAAATCTTCAACAAAACAGTAGATTCATAGTCTTTTAATACTCATCAAGCATCATAACAAGAATCAGAGAAGAAGAAACAAAAACATTTAAAAAACCTTTTTCCTGAAAATTTCAGAAGAAAATACCTACATAAATTTTTAAAAGAAAGAATAAAAAAAAACCCAAATCCAGATCAAACGGCTAAGATTGATCGAAATAGTTTATATTATTGTTTCGATGTGATTCCAGATCGAAACAGCAAAAAAAAAGTATTTTTTACCTTTTTTTCGATTTTTGCAAAATTGTGCCCGAGAGCTTCGATTCTTCGATTTGATGGTAAAAAAACAAGTTTCGATCTTTGAATTTGACCTAGATCTTGTCGGAAATGCCTCTGAAACAATCCTTCTCTGCAAAGAAATCAAAAGGAGAAGAATAAAATGAAAAAGCCAGAGAAAACACACAAAAAAAGCCACTAAAGCCTTTTATAGCCGCATAGGTTCAACCGATACAGCTATAAAATATCAGTGCGCATACAGCCTGGTAAGGGCCGATATAATACCCTTTTTTTCATAATGAGCCGATACAGACTTGTAACGCGTATCGTATCCGGCCGATATGGATACGATACGGCCGCATCAGCTGATACGATACAAATATTCCAATCTATGGATATCACAGGTCAGCCCAGTTGGATTGCTAGTTAGACCATTTTGAAAAGAATCACCAAAGAGAGGAGCCTGGTCCAATCTGAGGTTTTAAAACAAAGATGAAGAAATAGATATACAACATACATGTCATCATATTCAAGCAGATATGTTGGCCCATTATATGTAGGCACTAGGCATCATAATCTGACCCAAGTTGAGTTTTTGGTTTTTCTAGACTTGACAACTCTTGTAATGTGAGATTACTGGTTGGGATATGATTCAATCAGTTAAGCTTTGAAACTCCATGCAGATGCTCAGAACTCATTAAAAGAATCTACCTGCTCATTCCATCTAATGTGTTGTTTCTTCCATTTCCAGTGTTGCTCTTCTGTTTAAGATTGGCTTCTGCATTGATCTCTGTTGCTTCTTTACTAACAGGAGAGGTTGATTTTGATTCTCCACAAGTCTTATCAACATTAGCAGTGACTTTCTCTGCTTGTGCACCACTAGGAGCATGTAGAGGCTGCAATAGCACAAAAACAGCACTCACTTGCAGAAAAAGGAAAAGTCAACTTACAAGAAAGTTCTACTCATAGTTGATGCAAGTAAAGAATCGACTGAAAGTTAGATTCAGGGTAAAATTGAAGCAAATATGTTAGTACCATTTTTTTTTAACCCTCGACACACATAATTCATGATTGATGCAAGTATAGGAGAAAC
>PVNU02003190.1:12500-15000 GCA_003013855.2 Liriodendron chinense
CCCGCCCATGCCCGACGTGCACGGAAGAGCCGCGGATGAGCCTCGCATACGGCCTTCAGTGCTCCCCTACCACTATCGGAGGAATCTCGTGACCGACGTCAAGCAACCTATACTATTCCCGTTCGGCGATTTTGCCAAAAAATCGACGCCGCCCAGCGGCTATCAAAGACGCACGCACGCACGCACGCACGCACGCGCGCGCGCGTCGCAGACGCAGGCGCACTTGGCGCACTTAGCGCACTCGCGCGCTCGCGTGGTAAGTAATGGAGGCGAAAGATCCTAAGCACAGCTTCGCCCGTGGCCCGCCGCCCCCTTACGTCGGTGCCCAAGCCCTGCCCTTGCCTTGCCCGTCGTCCTAGCACGGCGTCCTTGGCCTCCTCCCTTGCCCGTCGCTGCTCACGCGCTTCGACGTAGCACGGCGTCCACGCCCACCGCCCCAGCACGGAACCCTTGCCCATCGCCCAGGCACAGCGCTCAAACATGCTGTGCACGCCCTGGCCTTGCCCGCCGTCCTAGCACGGCGTCCTTGGCCTCCGCCCTTGCCCGTCGCTGCTCACGCCCTTCGCCGCAGCACGGCGTCCACGCCCACCGCCCTAGCACGGAACCCGTGCCCCATCGCCCAGGCACAGCGCTCAAACATGCTGTGCACGCCCTTGCCTTGCCCGCCGTCCTAGCACGGCGTCCTTGGCCTCCTCCCTTGCCCGTAGCACGGCGTCCACGCCCACCGCCCCAGCACGGAACCCTTGCCCATCGCCCAGGCACAGCGCTCAGACATGCTGTGCACGCCCTGGCCTTGCCCGCCGTCTTAGCACGGCGTCCTTGGCCTCCGCCCTTGCCCGTCGCTGCTCACGCCCTTCGCCGTCCTAGCACGGCGTCCTTGGCCTCCGCCCTTGCCCGTCGCCGCTCACGCCCTTCGCCGCAGCACGGCGTCCACGCCCACCGCCCTAGCACGGAACCCGTGCCCCATCGCCCAGGCACAGCGCTCAAACATGCTGTGCACGCCCTTGCCTTGCCCGCCGTCCTAGCACGGCGTCCTTGGCCTCCGCCCTCCCCCGTCGCTGCTCACGCCCTTCGTCGTAGCACGGCGTCCACGCCCACCGCCCTAGCACCTTGCCTCGCTCCGTGCATGTTGCCCTCGACGTCGCCCAGCGCCCAAGCACCTTGCCTCGCCACGCTGCCCGTGCCTGCGTGCTGCCCGTGCTGCTGCTGAGTGCACGGCGTGCTGCTGCTGGCGTGCTGCCCGTGCTGCTGCTGGCGTGCTGGCGTGCTGCTGCTGGAGTGCTCACCGTGCTGCTGCTGGCGTGCTGGCGTGCTGCTGCTGGAGTGCTCACCGTGCTGCTGCTGGCGTGCTGGCGTGCTGCTGCTGGAGTGCTCACCGTGCTGCTGCTGGCGTGCTGGCGTGCTGCCCGCGCTGCTGCCGCGCGCGCACGGGCGCTGCTGCCCCGTGCTGCTGCTGCGCGCGCGCGGGCGTGCTGCCTGCGCTGCTGCTGCGCGCGCACGGGCGCTGCCGCACCGTGCTGCTGCTGCGCGCGCGCGGGCGTGCTGCCCGCTGCTGCTGCGCGCGCACGGGCGCTGCCGCACCGTGCTGCTGCTGCGCGCGCGGGCGTGCTGCCCGCTGCTGCTGCTGCGCGCGCGGGCGTGCTGCCTGCGCTGCTACGCTGTGCACACGGAGGCTCCTGCGCGTGCACGCTGGGGCCGTGTACAACGCCTGCGGCCAGAGGACCGCAATATATAACTGCAGAGACACTTTGGGCGCTTCTTACGGCTGAGTGGGGTTTTCAGCCCTGTCTACCTTAGGAGCAACCTCGCTGCCACGCCTCGCCTATGCCCTCCGTGCACGGCGTGCACGGGTGAGCAGCGCTTGGCCCCGTGTGGCGTTGTGTGGCCCCGTGTGGGATCGTGTGACCTCGTGTGGGGTCGTGTGGCACGTGTGGCACGTGTGGCACGTGTGTGGGCCCGTGTGGCCGCAGGTGGGCCCGTGTGGCCGCGGGTGGGCCCGTGTGGGCCCGTGTGGCCCCGGGTGGGCCCATGTGGCCCGTGTGGGATCGTGTGGGCCCGTGTGGGATCGTGTGGCCCGTGTGGCACGTGTGTGACCCCGAGTGGGCCCGTGTGGCCCCGGGTGGGCCCCATGTTGCCCCGGGTGGGCCCGTGTGGCCCCGGGTGGGCCGTGTGGCATCGTGTGGCATCGTGTGGCATCGTGTGGACCCGTGTGGGATCGTGTGGCCCGTGTGGCACGTGTGTGACCCCGAGTGGGCCCGTGTGGCCCCGGGTGGGCCCTGTGTTGCCCCGGGTGGGCCCTGTGTTGCCCCGGGTGGGCCCGTGTGGCCCCGGGTGGGCCCGGGTGGCCCGTGTGGCATCGTGTGGGATCGTGTGGACCCGTGTGGGATCGTGTGGACCCGTGTGGGATCGTGTGGCCCGTGTGGCACGTGTGTGACCCCGAGTGGGCCCGTGTGGCCCCGGGTGGGCCCCGTGTTGCCCCGGGTGGGCCCCATGTTGCCGC
>PVNU02003191.1:0-63779 GCA_003013855.2 Liriodendron chinense
CCTCCAAGTCAAGGATTCCAGGAGGTGGTGCCATCATCATAAAAAATGCTCAAAATGAGCAATTGTAGAATCTCAAAACAAGAAGAACATAAATTTTTTTCACTAAAAAAATTGCAGATCAGGGAATTCCTCTTAAATGAAATGCAGTCTTGATATATATATATATATATATATATATATATATCTATATATATATATATATATATATAGAGAGGAGAGAGAGAGAGAGAGAGAGAGAGAGAGAGAGAGAGAGGTATTTGTTGTTGTATTTTAAAAATAAATATATGTTTCAAAAATTCAGTCAGGCCGGGCCATGGTCATGACCACGGGTGTGTGCATGTGTGTGCGGGCAGAGTGTCAGATGTGTCTTTTCATGTAACTCCGAAGAGTTGCATCCCTTCACTTTTTGTTTTGAGAGGCTGTCTTTTTGGACCCAAGAGTCGCACTATTTGGGTTTAAACCCAATAGTCACAACTCTTTTTAAAAGGGTGTCTCTACACCCTTAAGGGTGTTCACTCAAAAGTTTTAAATAGACTTTCTTCATTTGGTTTGAATATATGAAAAAATATTTTCAAGAATGGTTTAAGTGTTTTCTTTAGGGGTCAATGGGCCGAGTTAGGGCTGGGCCAAGCTCTGTCCAAGCCCGGCCCGCCTCTCTCAACATATGCCCAAACCTGGCTTGGACCCGTGACGGGCCATAATAGTCTAGCCCAAACCCAGCCCAAGATACAAATGCAGAGTCCAGCCCAAACCCGGATCTATCCATAGCCCGACCTTTCACATAAAAAGAGAATTATCCTTTAATCCCATGCTTTTTCATATATGAAAAAAAAATCATCAACATCATACAAAATAAAAAGAGTTTTAGGAGGGAGATGGATTTTTAAGAAAAAATTGTACTAAAATTTAAATTTTGACAGGAGGGGAAAATATTTTTAATTAAAATTATAAATTAAAAATATATTCAGGTCGGCCGGGTTGGCGGGCTTTTTGAACAGCCTACTCTAAGTCCAGCCCGTTTAAAAAACAGGCTTATACTTTAGGCCCGAACCCGATCTGCAGACCTGATACTCTAGTCCAAGCCCGGTCCAAGCTGGGCCAGGCCCGAAAGCTTGTTGGGCCAACCCGGTCCATTGACAGCCCTAGTTTTCTTGTTCGGGTTAAGACTACAAGTGGTTTGAGCCCGTGTACAGTGAGTGCACCGCTGGGATTGGGTGATAGTTGTTGTATCCTAGAGGTTGATTGCTCAGATAATCCTGTTGCACTTGGGACACGGTCCAAGGAGGGCAAATTCGATTTCAAGCTGAGTGATTTTAAATCGCACTTTGAGTTCTACAAACCGATAAGTTTTCTCATTTTTTACTTTTAATAGTTTATTTAGTCCAAATAATTTTCCAAACGCCAAATCTCCAACAATCTTGAAATCAAAATTTGTTTGAAAAACTATTTGGACTAGATTTAGTAAACACTTATTGGTGGCAATTTGCATAGGATGCTTCATATATTCCATTCATCACCCTTTTCATTGTGGTTTTCATTATCTTAGCCTTCTTGGATTTTGGTTTTTGTGTGCATCCATTCCCTGCACTTGGTTATTGTTGTGGGTTCTCTTGATCACATATGGGAGTATAGATTCTTGACCAATGTGGAAATAGTAGAATGATAATATTACGGAAACCACCAACGGTTACTTCTTCTTCTAGGATGGTTATATAATACCCTTTTGGTAGATATGATGTTTTGGATGGAACTGCAATAATGGGCATATGAAGTTAACTAAAGTTGAAAAGAATCACGGCGGTGGTGGGATTTCCTGATGATCAGTTCTTTTTCATGTACGTATGGATATCTAGAAGAGAAAAAGGGTGGTGTCTCCTACTTCTGTGTCTCGTGAGATGTCCATGGCATGCATGGCTTGTGCCCAGTTACACGAATTGTACATCAGTGGTTCTCACTTAATGAGCCACCATTCACCAGCGTATGATACAAGCAGTGAACATGTCTTAAAATTTCATGTTAAAATGATTTTTTTAGGTCATTGATCTATAGTGAGGACTTTCCCTTCTTTGTTTCCTACTTCTTTATGGTGGGCCATCATGATGAGAGATCCACTGGTGGATTTTGTCTCTCTTGAGAATCTAGAGAGAGAGAGAGAGAGAGAGAGAGAGAGAGAGAGAGAGAGAGAGAGAGAGAGAGAGAGAGAGATCAGATCTCTAGAAAATCTATCAGATCTCTGGGTTTAGTCTTGGCTTGCATGGGTGTTTTGTTTTGAGAAAAGATAAATTGTTGTGTTGCTACCATATCTGGGTTGTTTTCTTTTTGAAGATATAATTTGATTATTCGTGGTCTAAATGAAGGAAAGTTGCATATGTAAAAGTTTTTATTTTCGTGCATGATTTTATATTGAATCTGTTTGTGGTACTTGTGTCATAAAAAAAAAGAGCATGTAGAATGATTTCTGTAGTTCAACCACCAAACATACAGACGGACCACATCTTTCTTTGATACAGAGCATTAACATGCTTGGCACCTTCATGAATTGGTCATACCTTGAAAATCTCTCTATCGGACATAAGATGGATAGTTTTTCTTCCGCAGAATGTGAGGCATTGCCTAAATCATCCAACTACTGAATGGACAGTGATGATGGTCCAGTAAAGGTTTCCTTTTGCTGATGCATCCATCTATAATGGAACGTGTGGGATGAGTGGTTGTGATCACAAAAAATAGGGACCCACCTGTATGGTTGCCGAGTCGAACAAAGACAAATAACCACTTCATCACTAAGCATTGTCTAAGTACATCATTGATCAACTAGATGTAAGGTTGATTATTGTAAGGTGGTGTGCTCCCATCATCCTCAAAAAAAAAAAAAAAAGGGTTAGTAATAGAATGCACATTGGATAATAGAACCTACATGGTTCAGTTTGGACCATCTCACTGATGGCCCATAATTATCTAGAACTAATTATCAAGATTATGCACATATTTGTTTCAAGCCTTGGATGCAATTGACCAAAATGATATAAAAAGTATTGAACACCAGACCTATAACCTGTATATAATCTTATGTTAAGGGCACGTGTCAACCCATCACACCCATGTTAGATATTCCAAAGCATCTGTGGTGTCTATTGCTTGGATGTTATGATCCAATATATCAGTCTTGTTCACTCATCTGGTAGGTCATAGTGTATTATACTTTTGTACAAATGAAAATAAAAGTAGCTTTGTTTTGCCAAGTGGTCTGAGTTAGTACAACTTGGCAAGTGAATTAGGAGTTATGGACTAGTGCATCCACACACTCTAATCCGACTGATTAGATCTCTCATCCATGTGTCTTTGGGCCAACTTATATAAACTGGTGTAAAATGTTTATATGTTGTTTGAGTCATCACCAGTTACTATCATTTGTGGAATTTATAATGTGGAACTTATTCTATGGGTATTAACATAGTGGACCATAGCACAAAAGGTCATATTGGTTTAACGGTGCTAGCCATTCAAATGGAGGATAATAACTAATATATATATTGGTACTTTTTTTTTTGAAGAAAACATTCTATGTTCTCTAGAAAAATCGCATTTCTAATTATAAAGTTTTGAAATTGTGGGGGTGTACTTGGATGCACTTAGATAAACAACTTAACCCATGGAGTCCAAGTTTAGTCAATATGCATTTGATAAACTTGGACTCCATGGGTTAAGGGAATCATATGATGTATGTTATGGATCAATATGCACGTGCTACGTTGGTGTTTAGATCTCAAAGACCGGATGTCTAACTGATTGTTTGTTTTAATGGTCAAATCAATAGCTATCATATGAATGCTTAGATAAAAAGAAAATGCTCAGTGGCCTGAGTTCAACAAATGATTGTTTGATCAAGGATTTGTAGGTAATGTTCTATAATAAAGGTCAGGTTTGAACATTTGGGAATGGTGTTCATGTGTTCGATTATAAGTTCATTTAATGAACTATGATGATCTATCATAAACTATGTTAAGTTTTCTAATGAGCAGACTTCTGCACCTATGGGGCCTATTGTTTAATGAACAAACTGTAGGTCAAGATACTTATCATGAATGGAGAATGAAGGATTTGGACCTTTTCCCTTCATTTTCAATTGCCAAAAATCATTTGATAAATATTGAATTTTTATCACTAGTCAATAAATTGGCCAGCCTTTCACCGGTCAAAGAATATGATTGTAATACAATTACATGAAGATCATACTCCATTTTAGTTTTGATATATGTTTGCATTACAGATTACTTCAGCCTCTTTGTATTGTAGATGCAATACGCATGCCTGGTTTTATTGCTAGTTGAATGATAACAATATAGTTGGGGCTGGTAAGGTTGGTTGTATTCAGAGCTATTGCTACCACAATTGTCAGAATAAAAGAATGCTGGATAGTATCTATTGTATAATGGAGTCATAGCCTTTGACTTTGTGAGGTTGGAAAAGACTTTGGTATGTGCTAGCTTGAGATATGAATTGTCAAGGAGGTTGCGACTGACCAATGAAGACTTTATAACTCATTAATGTTGCAAAGTGGAGGGATTTGATAATGGCCTTGATCGTCTTAAATCTGCTGGCTGCTAATACCTTGTAGGTTGATGAACAAAAGGAGGAATTCGCCCAAGGAGGAGCTCAAGTCTGATTAAGTAGTTGGTGAGAGAATAGTCTACCAAGGTGATGATCAGTATTTAATATGAAAGAATGATCAACCACATTGGGATTGAGACATCGGTCGGACTCCTATGAGAGGCAACAATGGAGAATTTTTTTCAATGGGTGAAAGCCTAATTGAGCAATGCCGTTTGGAAATAGAAGACCCACGAGTCGTAAACTTCTTTTCCTGTAAAAAAAGAAACGTCGGTATCTAGATCTTTTGACCAAATGACCATCTAAAAGATTAGTCAATGATGCATCGAAGAGGATGGGGTTGAGCTTAATATATGAGTTGCCGGTGTTAGTAATCCAACCTATACGAGTGGAGATCCCATGAGATAGGTTCAATGGATAAACAACAAGACACGAGGTAGACAATTGCACTGATATAAATGAGCCCCTTCTATGGTGTAGCAGTGCGAGCAACAACGGAGAATTATGAGTTTTTGAACTCTTAATGAATCCATAACCATATATTTTGTGGTGTTTCTAGTTGCTGCATACATTTGATAGAATTCACCTATATGGGTGTGGAGGTGGAGGCCGCTTCCTATGAGAATTTAGGCGAATTCTCTAGAGCACTCATGTAATCTTAGTAATGCTGCATGATCGAAAAGTACCGAACTACAGAATCACTTGTAGGTATCACCTAATTCCTGTAAACTTGTTTTGCTTACTCTAATGTCGGTTCAAGTATATGGTGACACCGGCACCATTGCACAACTGTTCTTATAACCCAAATGCCATAAATTTTGAAACATGTGGGGAATTATTGTATTTTAAGTTATTTTAAAAATAAACTAGTATTTCAAAATTTCCATCTGGCTGGGCCCTAGTCATGGCCACGGGTGTGTGCATGCTTGCGCGGGTGGATGTGTCTTTTTATGTAACTCGGAAGGGTTCATCCCTTCACTTTTTGTTTTAAAAGGTTGTGTCTTTTTGGACCTAAGAGTCGCACCATTTGGGTTTAAACTCAATAGTCACAACCCTTGTTGAAAGGGTGTCTCTACACCCTTAAGGGTGTCCACTCAAAGTCTATAAATAGACTTTTTTCATTTGATTTTGAAATATATGAGAAAATGTTTTAAAAAATGATTTAAGTATTTTTTTTTTGTTTAGGTTAAGACTACATGTGGTTCGAGCCCGTGTATAGTGAGTGCACCGCAGGGACCGGGTGATAGTTGTTGTATCTTGGAGGTCGATTGCTTAGATAATCCTATTGCACTTGGGACGCGGTCCAAGGAGGGCAAATTCGATTTCAAGTCGAGTGATTTTAAATCATGCGTCAACTTCTACACGCTCTCTCTCCTTGTGTAAAAAAACTCAGAAACCCCAGAGATCATCCAGACCATTTAAATTTGCATCCATTGGATCTGAGTCATCCGAAAATGCCGTAAGGGATTGAAAGGATTGAGCGTAGCATTTGGTTTTCGTGTTATACTCTGCTTCTCGCAACAACTTGCAACAAAGAGTCGAACCCTTCCCTCGTTGAACCCACCGGACAAATGAGTTTGGAGCTTCAATATCGACAGTAAGTTTCCTAAGCCCATTTGGACCATCCAGAAGTGGTGGTTTGAAGAAATAATCACTGGGTGCAAGTTCACAATTAGAGGGTATTAGCTTTCAAACCAGGATTTTTCAGCTGTCATCACAACTCGTGGATCAAATGCCCAACGGCTAACCCATTTAGAATCGGAATGATCAGACGGTGTATATACACCTAATGTTTTCCGAAAACCTTGGATCAAAACCGGATCCAATCATGCGGCCTTGTGTGGAGTTTCTGACGCAGGGAGGACGTGGTAGGTCGATCACCGTCTCCCTAACCGATAGTTTCTCGAATCCACGAGAAGAAATAAAAGAGGAAATAAATTCCGAATAATTGAATAATTGATAATTGAATGAATAAAAACGGAATTACAATGCATATAAATAGGAAACTAAACCCTAGGTAAAGTATCAAAATCCAACTCCAACTAAAACTCCTAGAAAACGCAACTTACTATAAGTAGTAAACTTATTATTTATAGAAGTCGTTCAATCCTACTAGAACTCTTGGTTTTCGGCCAAAAATAGAAAGTTATCAAACGGCCTCAACCACGCTGTTCTACGAAATATTCTAAGCCCTTTTCATGTTGGGCACTAACTCTAAAACCCTACAGATGCAAAGTTATGATCGAATTAAAACTTACTATAAATAGTAAAAACGAAAATAAACTAGCCTAATGACCGTCGATACGGTCGATTCTCGCGATTCCGGGTTGGGCAACCCGGCGTAGCAGGGTTGGTTAGCTAAAGTAGCTCGAGCTACCCCAAATTGATATATTATACGTCCCGTAACTCATTCCGGATTGTGAGATACGACCGATTCACGGTCCTGACGGTCCGGATCACTTTCGGCCCCGTCCGGTCTTCTTTTGCTCCATCTGGGCCATGAAATAGTCAGCGACCCGTCCTACATCAGTCTCCTCCACTTCGAAAGAACTCGACCCCGAGTTCTCGTCCAGCTTTGGTTCATGATATTCGTACAGATCTGCCACGTTGAAAGTCCTTGAAATCTCCATGTCATCTGGAAGATCAACAACGTAGGCATTGTCATTGATCTTGCGAATGATCGGTACCGGTCCAATCTTCTTGTGTTTCAACTTGTTGTAGGTCCCGGTAGGAAATCGCTCTTTACGTAGGTGGACCATCACCTGATCTCTTATTTCGAACACTTTGGCGCGCCGATGCTTGTCGGCCGCTTCTTTGTACTTCTCGTTCGAAGCCTGTAATTTGTTACGCACGTCTGCATGTATGTCCATGATTTGGTCTGCCATATGTTCAGCTGTAACGCTCATGCCCGGAAGCTTGGGCAGGGGAACCAAATCGAGTGTGTGACGAGGAACGCACCCATAAACAATCTGGAACGGAAATTTTCCTGTCGATCGATTTACCATGTTGTTGAACGCAAACTCTGCTTGAGCCAGAGCCATGTCCCACTGCTTCGGTTTGTCACCTGAAAGGCAACGGATGAGATTGCCCAATGTGCGGTTGACGACCTCAGTCTGTCCATCTGTTTGTGGATGATAAGCACTGCTGAAGTGAAGTCGTGTACCGAACCGATTCCACAAGGCTCGCCAAAAGCGGCTAACGAACTTTGTGTCCCGGTCTGAGTGATCGTCTTAGGAATCCCATGTAGTCGCACAATCTCTCTGAAGAAAAGGTTCGCAACGTGTATCGCATCAAAGGTCTTCTTGCACGGAATGAAGTGTGCCATCTTGGAGAATCGGTCTACCACCACGAACACTGAGTCCATGCCGCGTTGTGTACGTGGGATCCCTAATATAAAATCCATAGATAAATCCTCCCAAGGGGCATCTGGCACGGGTAATGGCGTGTAAAGACCTGTATTTTGAGATTGTCCCTTAGCGGTTTGACAAATATGACATCGTTGTACAGCCCTGCCCACATCACGAGCAAGTTGCGGCCAGTAATACCGCTCTTCCACCATCGCTCGAGTCTTATCTCGTCCTAGATGACCGCCGAGGCCACCGCCGTGCAGCTCGATAATAATTTTGTCCTGTAACGAACTCTGCGGGATGCAAAGTCGATTTCCTTTGAAGAGGAAACCATCTTGAATTAGAAGGTCACTCGGGTGCCCTTCTTGGCACTTTTTCCATGCATCTGCAAAATTCTCGTCCTCGGCATAAAGTTCCTTGAGGCAGTCGAACCCGATCACCTCACTGCTAACTGTAATAAGAAGGGATGCACGTCGGCTTAGTGCATCTGCCACCTTGTTCTGCTGCCCTGATTTGTGTTTCAGAACGAACGTGAATTCCTGTAAAAATGAAATCCATCTAGCATGCATACGATTCACGTTAGTCTGAGTATTGATAAATTTTAAGGCATGATGATCAGTGTACAGTATAAATTCCCTTTGAATAAGATAATGGCGCCAATGGCGCAGTGCTTGAACCACTGCATATAATTCAAGTTCATAGGTCGACCACTTCTGTCGTGCGTCGCTGAGTTTCTCACTGTAAAAGGCAACCGGCCTGCCCTCCTGAGAAAGGACTCCCCCAATGCCGACAATAGATGCGTCGCATTCTACCTCAAATAGCTTGTCGAAATTAGGGAGTACCAGAACCGGGGTAGTGGACAACCGATGTTTAATTTCTGCAAAGCTCTTCTCAGCCCCTTCGGTCAATTGAAACGGACCCTTCTTCATACAGTCGGTAATCGGCGCGACGATACTGCTGGAGTTCCGTACAAATCGACGATAGAAGGTCGCCAACCCATGAAAACTTCGTACCTCATGAATGTTTGTCGGAGTCGGCCAATCCCGAATAGCTCGTACCTTTTCTTCGTCCACTCGGATACTCGTGGACAACACGATGAACCCCAGAAACAATAATTGATCAGTTAAGAAGCTACACTTTTTCAGATTTAAGTATAGCTTGTTGTCGGCCAACACTTGTAGCACTTTTCTGATGTGGGTCATGTGCTCCGTTTCATCCTGACTGTATATTAGAATGTTGTCAAAGTAAACGACAACGAAATGGCCAATGAACGGCTTCAACACTTGGTTCATTAAACGCATGAAGGTGCTTGGTGCGTTGGTCAAACCGAAGGGCATAACCAGCCACTCATATAGCCCTTCCTTGGTCTTGAAGGCCGTTTTCCACTCGTCACCTGGCCTAATACGGATTTGATGGTATCCACTCCGTAAGTCCAGTTTCGAGAACACCTTGGAGCCCTCGAGCATGTCCAGCATGTCATCCAACAGCGGTATTGGAAATCGATATTTAACTGTTATTTTATTGATCGCGCGGCTATCGATGCGCATACGCCATGTTCCGTCCTTCTTTGGGGGTAAGGAGTGCCGGAACGGCACACGGGCTCATGCTCTCTTTAATAAGACCCTTACGGATCAGTTCCTCCACCTGTCCTTGTAGAATTTCACACTCTTTCGGACTCATCCGATAGTGCGGTCGGTTGGGTAGACTGGACCCTGGGATAAGGTCGATGTGATGTTGTATGTCTCGCATGGGAGGCAACTCATCAGGTAACTCTCCAGGCCAAGTACTTCGAAATTCTTCTAGCAGTGGTTTAAGGCGTTGAGGAATATTAGAGGATCCTGGCTCCTCGCCTTTTACCATAACGGCATAAATCTCGCCCGTTTCCTTTGATTCCTTAACAAACTCGCGAATAGTAAGGAGAGAGTTCCCCTCCACTTTAGAAGCTTCAGGGTGTTTGTCTGGTGTCATAGGGGCCAAAACAATTTTCCGACCATCTTTGGTGAACATGTATATGTTTTCCCGTCCACTGTGGGTCACATCTCGATCCGATTGCCATGGCCGCCCAAGTAACATGTGGCAGGCTTCCATGTCAACCACATCACAGAGGACCTCGTCCTTATAGCTTTTACCAATGGAAAACGAGATAATGCATTGATGAGTTACCTTGGTTTCGTTCACCTTCTCGATCCAACCGATAGAGTAAGGGGTAGGGTGCTTCGTCATAGGCAGATGTAACTTATCCACCATAATTCTCGAGACAATATTTTCGCTACTCCCACTGTCTATGATCACGTCACAGATTTTGCCCTGCACGGTGTACTTTGTGCGAAAAATATTATGTCGTTGTGGGTGCACTTCCTTCCTGGGAGCGTAAAGTAGTCGTCTTACTACTAGCGATTCCCCATGATCTTCAGTCAGCCAATCGACATCTTCTGTGTCCCCCTCTTCGGCCTGTTCCAATTCAGGGTTGTCTTCTGTTGACTCGCCTTCCATGCCGCCTTCATTCGTAGTTAAGTGTGCTGCAGGGCGTTGGGGGCAAGCGTTCGACCAGTGACCTGGTTGGCCACAACGGAGACAATGGTCTGGTCTTGGCCGACCATATGGGTTGGGGATCCTGCTGGAACCTGCTGTAGTGGGAGCTGTACGTTGAGGTCTTGAGGAACCGCTTCCCCCGTCCCGGTTCATGACCGTAGGAGGTTGAGGACGCCCTCCTATAGGCTCCTTGCCTTTGGCTAGCGTTGTATCTTGAGTGGGTCCGGTGTTGGGATTTCGTGTTGCCGGATAGGGTCGAGCAGGGGGCCGTGACAACTGTGTTTCTGCTCGAGTGGCCAATTGGTTGGCCTCACTCAACGTCCATACCGGATGCATCTGGACTCGATCCTGGATTGCAAATCGCAATCCACCAATGAATCGTGATACCTGTTGTGCCTCTGATTCCGATAAATTATTCCGTGTAGCCAATCGTTGGAATTCTTCAAGATATTCGGCTACGGTTCGATTTCCCTGACGACAATTTTGGTATTGTTGGAACAAAATTTGTTCATAGTCGCTAGGGAGGAATCGAGCTCTAAGAAGTTGTCTCATTCTAGGCCATGTTCGGATGGGTGCCTTATTCTGACGGGTGCGGGAAACCTGTAGGTTTTCCCACCATGCTGAAGCACCGGATTTAAATTTATAAGCAATTAGTTTTACCTTCTTGTCGTCCGGCACTTCCATATAGTCGAAGTATCGCTCGACCTCTGCCAGCCAGTCGAGGAACTCTTCTATTCGAAGTAGGCCATTAAAGCTGGGAAGATCAGCTTTGCCCCGATAGTCTCGTTCTGCTCGTTCCACACGCTCATTCCCTAGCGCAGGTCGTCGTACCAAAATGTCTTCGACCTCATCATCGCTTGGTTCTGAATCGTCTGGTGTAGCCCTACGATTATCCACCTGGGGTGCTCTACGGACAACATGATTGTCCCGTATAGCAACGGTTGGTGGTTGTTGGTCGCCTTGGGCTCGAAGCGGAGCTAGCGATGCTGCAATCTGGTCGAGGGTTGCCTGTATACCTTGCAGGATCAACCGGTTCTCCCGTTGCGCTGCTTCGAAAGCTGTCGCCGTTAGATAGTCCCTTGGAGAATCGTCCTTAGGATGAGGATCCATCCCTTCATTAGAGGTCATCGTCCTGAGGAAGAAACCTCTCTCTGATACCAATGACGCAGGGAGGACGTGGTAGGTCGATCACCGTCTCCCTAACCGATAGTTTCTCGAATCCACGAGAAGAAATAAAAGAGGAAATAAATTCCGAATAATTGAATAATTGATAATTGAATGAATAAAAACGGAATTACAATGCATATAAATAGGAAACTAAACCCTAGGTAAAGTATCAAAATCCAACTCCAACTAAAACTCCTAGAAAACGCAACTTACTATAAATAGTAAACTTATTATTTATAGAAGTCGTTCAATCCTACTAGAACTCTTGGTTTTCGGCCAAAAATAGAAAGTTATCAAACGGCCTCAACCACGCTGTTCTACGAAATATTCTAAGCCCTTTTCATGTTGGGCACTAACTCTAAAACCCTACAGATGCAAAGTTATGATCGAATTAAAACTTACTATAAATAGTAAAAACGAAAATAAACTAGCCTAATGACCGTCGATACGGTCGATTCTCGTGATTCCGGGTTGGGCAACCCGGCGTAGCAGGGTTGGTTGGCTAAAGTAGCTCGAGCTACCCCAAATTGATATATTATACGTCCCGTAACTCATTCCGGATTGTGAGATACGACCGATTCACGGTCCTGACGGTCCGGATCACTTTCGGCCCCGTCCGGTCTTCTTTTGCTCCATCTGGGCCATGAAATAGTCAGCGACCCGTCCTACATCAGTTTCCAGCTTGCAACAACTTGTGATCTTGTGTTTGGCATAAGAACTTCCCAGCCTCTAATCAGCATGGGGAAGGAGAGAAAAACAATGATTATAGAGAGTGAAATAAAATAAGAAAAAGCAGGGCTGTGATCGATCGGGTTCACCCCAGAACCATCGTTATATAAAGATCAATAGAATCCACTTTTGTTTGGACTTCTTTTGGTCCAGTTGTGCTATGAGTGCATATGTAGCATGTCCTATATCAGCTTACATCAGTTGAGTTGGTGCCTTGCTAGAAAATATTGTTGGAATATGGTGTTTGAAAACTATCTAGAAAAATAAAATTAAAATGAGGAGAGAAAAAATTTTATCGGTTTGAAGAAGTTGAGGCGTGATTTGGAAAGAAGTTGAGGCGTGATTTGGAATTACATGGCTTGAAATCGAATTTTCCCTTTTTGGATTGCGTCCGAAGTGCAACATGGTTTTCTGGGCAATCAACTTCTACGATACAACGACTATCACCCGATCCTAACAGTCAACTCATTGTACACGGGCTCGAACCCTTCATAGTCTTAACCCAAACGTGAAAACACTTAACCATGCTTTGAAAGCAAAATCAGACATTTGCTTATTTTTCATATTTTTAAAACCAAATGAAGACAAGTCTATTTATAGACTTGAGTGGACACCTTCAAGGGTGTAAAGACACCCTTTCATAAAGGGTTGTGACAGTTGGGTTTAGACCCAATTGGTGCATCTCTTGTGATCGAAAAATACAACGTTTCAAAACAAAAAGTGTATGAATGTAACCCTTCAAATTTCTATGAAAAAATACATCCGCCCACGTACGCATGCACGCACTCGTGGCCATAATCATGGTCAGGCTTGACGAAAATTTTAAAATACTAATTTATTTTTAAAATAATTTAAAAATACAATAATCCTCCACATGTTTTAAAATTTTGACATTTTGGGTTAAGAAAGAAGAGTTGCAATGTCTATCTTACTTTAATCGACATTTAAAGTAAGCAAGATATGTTTACGTGCCACTTACACAACTTTTCCATTACAACTGATTATGCGGTTTGATGTCTTTTGGCCATGCACCTGTACCTGAATTTTCATGAGTGCTCTAGAGAAACGACCTATATATTCTTATAGGAAGTGGCCCCATTTTCACACTCATATAGGTGAATTTCATATAGTGTATACAACAACTGGATACACACCACATATGGTTATGGATTCATTAAAAGTTTAAAAACTCATTTTCCCTCACGTTGCTGCTTGCACTGCCTACACTATAGGAAGGGGCAAGTTTTCTGCAGTGCTTTCTAGTCTCCTCATGTCTTATTGTTTACCTATTGAACCTATCGTACGTGATCTTTACTTGTATAGGTTGGGTTGCCGACACTGGTAGCTCATTTGATTAAGCTAAGCTCCATTCCTTCAGATGTTTCCACGACTAATCCTTTAGATAGTCTTTTGGCTAGAATATCTGGCAGATATCAGCATTGTTTTTTTTTTTTTTTTTTTTTTAAATTTTTAAAAAGAAGTTCATGACCCGTGGGCCTACTACCTCCATGTGGTATTACTCCGTCAACCTTTCGCCCATTGTGAAAAATTTCCACTTCTTGTAGGAGTCTGGGCCATGTCTCAGTTTTAATGTGGCTAGTCATTCTTTCGGACCACCTACAAATTATCGCCTTGGTAAGCTTTTGTCTCACTAACTAATTACTCAAGAACGAACCTCTGCTCAGGCGGATTCCTTCTTTTACTATTTAGCCTACGAGGTATTAGTAGCCAACAGATCTAGACAACAATCAGGGCCATCATAAACATGCGTTCACCTTGCAATAATAAAGAGTTAAGAATTCTTTGATGATTAGGTGCAACCTCTTCAACGACTCATATCTTAAGGCATCACATAAAATACTCTTTTCTAACCTCACAGAGTCAATAACTATGACTCTACCATGCGACAGATATCTCATTGTTATTATTGTCCATTACTTTTATTTTGGTGGTTGCTGTATTACTAGCCATCAATACAATCTTTCCATTTAACCAACTTCGTCAACCTTGAATACATTCTTGCTATTTAAACAACTGGCAAAAAAGTCAGACATGCACATTGTATTTATAGTACAAAGAGGTTAGAGTAATCTGTCATGCACACACACATGAAAACTAAAATAAAGTGTGACTTTCATATAATTGTTTGCACCATACTTTAATGTCATCACATTGCTACAAGTTTCCTTACACATGGAACGCTGGTTGGTTCGTCGACCAATGATCAAAATTTTACTTTTACAAAGAGCCATGTTGGATTGTATATGGATCAAGGATTATCTAATTGGATAATACTAATCCAGTCAATGGAATTTTAGCATTTGATTACGGAGGAGTAATGTCCAAATCTTAAAAGGTTGGACCTCTTATTCTGGAAAAAAATTATGGAGCGTTCTTATTCTATAATCAAACATCTTAACTAACGGCTTGTGCATAGAACAATGGGCCCCATGCAATAAAATTCATCAAGTGAAATTATAACCACATACATGAACACCAATCCCAAATATCAAAACTGGCCCCTGAAAATTCCATTGATTAAATAATCATCTTTTGAATTGACCACGGACTATTTTCTTTCTATAAAACCATTAATATGATAGGTATTGATTAGACTATTAAAACGGCCAAATCCGCTACAGTGTGAATGCACCATTTTCTAGTCCACTTGTTAAGACGGGTAGAAAACAAAACTGATGCGACCGCTTGAAAAGCAATGCCGTTTATTTATTTTCAGTTATATTGTTGGTATGGTGCACTGCAGTCTACCTGGTGAATGAACAAGACTACCCATAGATGGCTTTGATGTACCATGTGTGTGATAGGTTGACACGTGCCCGAATATCAAGCATCATACATTGCCGTAGTATCACATAACTCTTCTTTTTGGAAGATTAACAAACGGGAGCCAAAAGATGAATCATGAACCATTCATTGTATTTCATCCATCAAGTTAACACAGACCACCTAATTTTGAACGGTTCATATTAAAAGTATAAGAGTGGCCTGTTTCAAAGCATACTTCCCTCAAATTTATGAATATTCACCGAAGGCCCACCTGAGGAAAGTCTCATATGTCTCACGTGTGCGACTTAAAATATATATATTTGGTGCATGGGATTAGCTGGAAGTAAGGGGATGGAATTGCCTTTTTTTTTTTTTTTTTTTTTTTATTTTGCAATAAATGCTGTATCCACTGGATTGTCTCCTAAAACCATCTGAGTGAACCTATTTACTTACATGTTTGGGTCATCCAACAGATAGGCGTTCAATACTCACTACTTCGTGTGGTATGGCGTGTGGTATATATGGCCCACATGAGTTTTGGATCTGCCTTATTTCTAGAATCCTGACCTAATGTGGTCCTTCAAAACAGATGGACGGAGTTGATTTTTCACTCACATTTCGATGGGCCCCACACAGCTCTGGGCATAGAGGTATCTTTGTGCCCGGGGTCACTAGCAATCGGCTCTCAGTGGGGATTGAACGCCTACCATTGAAAGGTCCTTGGGGCCACAGAAGTTGTTGTTTTATTTATTTATTTATTTATTTTTATCAAGCTGATATTTGTATTTTCTCTTCTTCCATGTCTCCATTAACTCACAAACAGGTTGGATCTCAATAAAACATCATGGTGGGCTGGGCCCTCGGAAGGTGGTCCACTTGAAATTTGGATCTATCTCATATCACGGCCCATGCCCTAAAATGACCTTGCAAAATAAATGGACGGTGTTGATGTATGACATGTATCATAAAGGAACCTAAGAAGCCGGACACAGATTTGGTATAGCTGGCGTGGCTGCAACCTCGAAAGACGCGGATTAGCCAGGCAGTCAGTAGTGAGGAAACTCTGTGGTGCCCACCATGATTTATGTATTTTATCCACTCCGTCCATCCATTTTGACAGATAATGTTAGGATCCAAAAAATGAAGCATATACAAAGCTCAAAGTAGACCACACTACAGGAAATAGTGTGAATTGAATGTCAACCGTTGAAAAATTCTTGGGGACCCACGGAAGTTTTGGATCAAGCTGATATTTGTTTTTTCCCTTTATTTATGTTTGTGTGATCTTGTGACAGATAAAAATTACTGTGAACTCTATAAAGGTTTCAATGGTGGAAATCATTACTCCCACCTCTTTCCTGTGGTATGGTCCGCTTGAGCTTTGGATATATTTCAATTTTGGGGCTCAACCACTAAAATGATTTGGAAAAACGGATGGATTGAGTCGATAAACCACATACATTCACAGTGGGCCTAACAGAGTTTACTAAGTACAGTAGGAGCGGATTGAGTAACTCATGCAGTCCGATTAGCTACGAGCGTCGCGCCCCCAACAGCTTTCGCAGGTAGTTCCTGCATTGGGAACTAAGGTGGGGCCCATAGTGATATTTGTGTGGAATTCACTCCATCCATCCATTTTATGAGATCATTTTAGGGGATGAAACTAAAAATGAACTGGATCCAAAACTCAAGTGGGTCATACGAGAGGAAAAATTGAGGAAAGAAATGCCTGAAAACCTTCTTAGGCTCTACTTTTATGTTTATAAAACATTCAAACTGTTTATAATGTCATTCCCACCGATGGGAATGAACTGAAAACTCAAAAACCTTGACACGATAAGAAACTTTTGTGGGCATACAAATGTTTCAAAGGTTGTTGTTCATTCCCCACTATTTCCTCTTGCAGAACCACTTCAATCTTGGATTTGGCTTTTTTTTTTTTTTTTTTGGGTCAGTTATGTAACTCACCCACCCAGTCAGTCATGCAACGCACCCACTGTGCTGTCAGCAGTGTGGATATTATAATTCATGAACAAAGGTGCTTCTTTAGAATTATAGCTAAGCGATGATGGTCCCTAACAAATAGATGGATCAAATTCTTGTATACATTCCACAAGGCAGCCAATGGTTGGAGTTGATTTCACCTAATCATCATGGTGGGCCCTGTAAAATAAATAAAAGGGTGGGCATCTCTTCCAATTGTTTCCTTTGGTGAAGCCCACCTGAATAATGGATCTGCCTGGGTTTTGGGCCCTAGGTCTTAAAAATGGATGACTCAACCAATGGTTGAAGTGGATTGTACATACACATCATGGTGGGCCCTGTAAAAAATCAAAGGTGGGCGGGCAGTTAAGGTGAAGGATCTCATGAAAAATGAAAAAAAAAAAAAAAAGAAAAATGGCAAAAAAAAGAAAAATTCTTTTGTTTATTCTTCATAAGAACTTACACTTTAATGGCATGGATGGCCATTTTGGGCCCATTCTGGTAGGCCCTACAAGATTGAACCCTTTGTATTCAATTGGATACTTAAGGGGAGGATTAGTTGAGACCTCGCCTCACCCAAGACGGTGGTGCGGCCCTTACCATGGGTTCTGTGACCTTAATTAACAGATTTGATGGTAAATAAACACTACAAAAACATTAAGACATGTCCTAAGAAGTTTTTAATGGTATGACGTTCAATCACTACTGTTTTCTATGGTATGGTCCACCTGATAATTAGATCTGCTTCATTTTTTGGGATAATGCCGGAAAATGATATGACAAAAATGGATACAGAATGCATACATCAAAGCGAGCCCCACAGCCTTACCGTACTGTCTTGGGTGAGTCCGGGGTCTCACTTGAAACAGCTAGGAAAAAGCTATAATGATGCTAATGTTGATAACATGAAACTAGAGGAATTTTTTTTTTTTTTTTTTATCTTAGTACATCCCAAAGTGGCACATGGTAATCAAAGAGCAGGGCTTCTTCTTGACAACTTTCATAACCCTTTAATTCTTCGGAGTTCTTCAACAACTTCCTTCATTGTAGGCCTCTCCTCCCAGCTCACCACAACGCATCTCCTAGCAAGCTCTACAAATGCCACCAGTTGATCTTTCTTCGCTTCTTTAAGAACACTTGCCTCCACAAAGCCAAGATGGTTCGCTTCCATGAATTCAGTATACCAAATATCTGCCTTGGATGGATCTCGCTTGCTAGCAATCTCTCCAGTTAAAATATCAAACGCAATTACCCCATAGCTGAAAACATCGATTTTTTCTGAAACTAGCCCCCTCATAGCATAACGTGGATCAAGATACCCAATGGTCCCTTCAATAGTGCTTTCTATCTCTGTTTCACCCAAGGGCATAGACAGTGATCGATCAAAACCAATGATTTTGACATTACAATGTTTGTCCAACAAAATGTTCCTGGAGTTTAGATCCATATGAACGATGGGCGTCACCATGTTTATATGCAAATAGGTAAGTCCGTACGCCACTCCTGTGGCAATCTTTAAGCAATTGTCCCATGAAATATAGCATGAAGTCCCAGCTTCGCTGATACGGTCATGAAGAGTCTCGTGGGAGAAGAATTCATATACTAGTGTTGGAATTTTGATCTCGAGACAACATCCGATTATCTTCACTATGTTCACATGGTTAATTCGGGATAGCATTGCAACTTCACAGGCTCTGGAGACGAAAATTCCCTCTCTCGCCTTAGAAACGATGATAGCTCGACCATCGATGGTTCCCTTGTACATTTTGCGCCATGGATCTTTATCAAAAAGTAGGTCTGAATAATTCTTAGTTGCCTTCTCAAGCTGTTGCGCGGAAAAGATGTGGATTGGGGTACTTTTACCTTCGGAAAAAGTAATTAACTTTTCTAATAGCTCAGCTCCGTTATTTAAGAGGAACTCATCGCGCCTCTTCCGTCCCAAGCCATAACCAAACCAACTACTGTAGCCTACAAGAACAACCACAAAATTCACTTTTCAAACATTAAATCCTTTTTAATTGTTAGAGAGTATAAGTATATTTACGTACAACTCTATATAATATAGATAATTAAGTAAGTATATAGATGGATACATCTATATCTGTTAAGATTTCCTACAATATATTTTATTCATTCTTAGTGGAAGAATGGCACACTAGTTTTGTAAAATATAGTCCAAAATTTAACATGATATCATAGCTATGATTTTGGCGCAGGCATAGACGTAATGAGATTGATTACCGTCTCTCTCATCGATAATCACTCTAAATCCATAGAGCAGCTGGAAATCCTCAACGGGTTTCCCTTCAAATCCACAAAGAAGAAGATAAAAAGCAAACCTTTATTTGATAAATTTGATGATGAATAATGTCTAAACACGAATTAAAACGAATTTATATACTTCTAGAAATGAAAGAAACCCTAAAAAACATGATTAAAAAGAGTTAGAATAAAAAAATGAAAACAATTTGCGAAGATCGTGCAAAACAACTCAACCGAACAATCGGTCATAGAGGACTGGCGATCAGTCACAAATGAGTGGCGATCGGTCACTGGCCTATGGCGACTGGTCGCAAATAATATGAAATAATCCAGAGGGTTGAGGTTTCTCTGATGGTATTTGCGACTGGTCATGGCACTAATTCGATCGGTCACAAATGACCCTGATTACTCCAGTGACTTGGGCTGAATTCTGGCCTGATTGTGATCGGTCACCAGCATAATTCAACTGGTTGCCCACTGGTGTGCGACCAGTCGCTAACAACTGTCGACTAGTCAATTTTCTGAACTTTGAATTCTTCTTTCCTTCTTTTCTTCGGTCGACCTGCATCATGTATTCTTCAGCGATCCACTCTACATCAGTCCCCCCATCTTCAAAATAACTCGTCCTCGAGTTCTCATTCGGCTCCGATTCGTTATGCTCGAATAAATCTTCTATGTTGAATGTTCATGAGATCTTGAACTCTTCTAGGAGGTCGACCACTTAAGCATTGTCGTTTAACTTCGTAAGGATTGGCACCGGTCCAATCTTCTTATGTTTCAGTTTGTTGTAGGTACCAGATAGGAAGTGTTCATTGCGCAAATAGACCATCACTTGGTCTCCAACCTCGAACACTTTGATGTGTCGATGCCTATCCACATCAGTCTTATATTTCTCCTTTGACTCAATCAATTTGTTCTGCACTTGACCATGTATCTTTGTGATTCGTTCAGCCATGTTTTTGGCAGGGATGCTCACTCTAGGAACTTTGGGTAACGGAACCAAGTCTAGTATGTGGCGAGGAACTCGTCCGTAGACAATTTGAAACGAAGACTTCCTTGTGAAACGGTTCATCATGTTGTTGAAGGCGAACTCTGCTTGTGACAGGGTTGGAATTGCATCAGATAGTCTAATATAATACCCTACGCTATATGCGAAAGCTGGCAAAGCTTATAGAATTATGGCTAAGTCTTAGAAGGAGGTGATTAGGACTATTTTAAAATCATCTAAAAACTTCTTGCCTAATTAAACTAGTTAAACAAGAATACTTAGCTTCCAAGCTTAAGTGGGTCCAATCATAAAGGCTACAAAAATTAAGCAATTAAGCAAACTAACCTAAGCACATAGATTATAATAATGCAATATGTTGAGCTTCTAATCAATGTACAATTATCTAGATTATAAAGGATATAACTACCTAAGCAACTAGTCTAGGGAGTTATGTAGACAATATGAGATTCATCATGCTAAGCATATGTCTACAAGCCTAATAAACATATATCTTATGTGTGAATCTACCTAACAAGTACATAGTATACAATCCATCGTAGCATTCATATAATTCATCAATTAAAGACAATGCATGAATGGAAATGTGCTTAACTGACAATCACAAACACAAGAATGTATAGTGTTTCGATTACCTTACTCCACTCCTGGTTGTCGTTCCCAACCCATGAGAATATTGAATTTCACTATACGGAGGTTTTAAATTAGGTCCATTTCTCAACCTTTACACAGAATTTTTTGCACAAGTTCACCTCTCAACCTAAATGGAGATTTTTCAGGTCCATCTCTCAACCTAGGAGTTTACAGGTTCCTTCCAACCTACACGTACGTACCCGTGTTGATAACTCCCCTTGGAGACTTGTTTAGACCTGACACATGAGTCAAGGTTTTACATAAGAACTTGAAATTTGGGCCCAACAAATGTGACAAGGTCCCATTAGAGAACCTGAATTTTAGACCCAACTAATGAGTCAAGGATCCATTAAGGAACTTGAATTTTAGGTTCAACTAATGAGCTAAGGATCCATTAAGGAACTTGGTTCGAGTTTGAAACCAAACTCTTATACTCTAAACAACAAATGGAAAAAATGCAACAGACTCTCAACTTGACACTTACTTGTCAGATGAGCACCTTGTTTACCGTCGGTTCGGGTTGTTTGATTTCTGCTTTTCCATAATTTAATCAGCTCCCATTTGCTCCCCTGATAATGTTGCCAATGCCCCAGCTCCACCAATCAATCATCTTGCATATGGTGCTCTTGTGAGATGCCCAAGGCGATAGGAGGTAGGATAAGTCTTCTACAAATGGTTGTGTGTTGCAAGCCTAGAAGGATTCACCTATTTGCATCCCTAAAAAGGTTTAGACAAGGGATACACCTATGATGTAGTTGTTTAAAACATTTAGAGATCAAGAGAGAGCAAGTTTATCTTCATTTGAGCATTGAATGCTCTAACTTGTGATGAATCACAAGGAAGATGACTTGGGTATGGATATGATTAGAGCCTAATGTTGTGGGCAATGAGGGTGGCTTCTAATGCTCTCAAATCTCTCTACTTTTCTAATAAACTAGCCCCGTCTTCATATAAATAAAACTCTAAAGATTAAAAAAGGCAGCCAATGGCTAACTGTCGACCAATTGCACCTCAACTGTGACTGGTCACCAGGAGTCATCAACCGATCGCAATTGAGCATCGAATGGTCTAATTAGGCCAGTGATTGAGGTTTCATTATTGTCCTAATTTTGGCCCTTGCGACCGGTCTCAACAAGTCTGGCGACCGGTCGCACGGTCTAGGAGACTGGTCTCAATAGACCAGTGACCGAATGAATATGGCATGAGATCCAGTTTTCTTGCTGACCCATTTTGGCCTTTGGTGATCAGTTGCCTAGTACTTGTGATTGGTCGTCAAACACATGAGTTTGGCGATTTATCTTTTTTGTTTACATTAGCTTATGAACCTCTTAGGCCTGCCTTTGTGTAGTCTTTTGGGATACTTAAGGCCATTTTAGGATGACTAAAAGTATACCTTTCAGGTCAAGTTATCTAAAGGTTGAGGTTTGGTTTTGGTTTAGGTTCAAGGCTTTTGGCTTACCAAGGCATCTCTAATTTATCTGAATCTTCTTCCTTGATGCAGTTGTCCTCGTGGGTCTTCTGTCTTCATCTTCTTTGGGCTCAACCAACACCAAGACACTAGGACTTACGTAATTAACAAATAAGGTGCACTAGTATGCCACAGAAAAGTGTACTAACAAGGGCCAAGTCTCACTGCTTTGGTTTGTCCCTGGAGATGCACCGAATGAGATTGCCCAACGTCCTGTTTACAGCCTCACTTTATCCGTCAGTTTGTTGATAATACGCACTGCTAAACTAAAGTTGTATTCCAAATTGATTTCACAAAGTTCGCAAAAAGTGACTCACGAACTTTATATCACGGTCTGATGTGATGGTCTTAGGTATCCCATGTAATCTCACAATTTCTTTAAAGAAAAGGTTAGTTACATTCGTCGCATTGTATGTTTTCTTGCATGGGATGAAATGAGCCATATTTGAGAAGCGATCTACCACCACGAACACAGAGTCCATGTCGCGTTGTGTACATGGGAGACCCAAGATGAAATCCATGGAGATGTCCGCTCAGGGGCCTTAAGGAACGAGAAATGGGGTGTAGAGTCCCATGTTTTGAGAATGATCCTTGAAGGTTTGACACACGTGGCATTGCTGCACCATTTTTCCGACATCACGACCTAGATAAGGTTAAAAGTATCGTTCTTCCACCGCGGCCTTTGTCTTATCATGACCCAAGTGGCCTCCAAGGCCACCACCATCGAGCTCCAATATAATCTTGTCAAATAGCAAGCTCTACGGAATGCACTAGCGATTCCTAAAGAATAAGAACTTGTCTTGGATGTGGAAGTCACCAGGGTGGCCTTGCTTGCTCCGCATCATTCATCCTTAAAATCTTTATCGTCCGCATACATCTCCTTGATGCAGTCAAACCTGACAGCCTCGTTGGCCAAAGTCATTAGAAGGGTTGCTCAGGGACTCAGTGCATCAACAAATTTGTTTTGTTGGCCCAATTTGTGCTTCAGCACGAATGTGAATTCCCACAAGAATGAAATCGACCTAGCATGCACACGACTGAGTACATTTGTCTGACTATTGATAAACTTCAGGGCCTGGTAGTTAGTGTAAAGGACAAACTCCCTTTAAATGAGGTAATGCTGCCAATGTCGAAGAGCTTGTACTACAACGTACAATTCAATTTCATACGTGGACCACTTATTGCGGGCCTCATTAAGCTTTTCATTGTAGAAGGTGACTTGCTTGCCTTCTTGAGATAATATGCTCCAATGCCCACCTACGAGGCATTATAGTCCACTTCGAAGACCTTTTTAAAGTTCGGTAGCACTAGACATGGAGTGGATAGATAATAACTGTTGTTAAATCTCAGAAAAGCTCCTATCAGTTTCATTTGTCTATTGGAACAGACCATACTTTATGCAATCAGTGATGGGCATGACTATGGTGCTGAAATTTCTGATGAACCGATGGTAGAAGGTGGCTAACCCATGAAAACTACACACTTCATGGATATTGGTCAGGGTAGGATACTCTCGAATGGACCTAACCTTCTCTTCATCAACCCGAATACTCGTGGATGACACCATGAAACCCAAGAATAAAAAGTGATCAGTCAAGAAACTACACTTCTTCAGGTTCAAGTATAACTTATTATCTTGCAACACCTAAAGGACTTGCTTGAGGTGCTCCATATGCTCCAACTCGTCTTAGTTGTAAATCAAAATGTCGTCAAAGTATATTACTACCAACCTGCCTATGAACGGTTTCAAAATCTTATTCATGAGGTGCATAGATGTATTAGGTGCGTTTGACAACCCAAATACCATAATAAGTCATTCATAAAGCCCTTCTTTTATCTTGAAAGTTATCTTCCACTCATCACCAGGACGGATACAGATCTGATAATATCCACTCCTCAAATCAAGCTTGGAAAACATCTTAGCACCCTCTAGCATATTAAGCTTGTCATCCGGTTGGGGTATCCGAAACCTATACTTGATGGTAATCTTGTTGATTGCTCTACTAACAACACACATACGCCAACTACTATCCTTCTTTGGCGTTAATAAGGTCGAGACTGCGCAGGGACTCATGCTCTCCCTTAGAAGTCATTTCTTCACCAATTCCTCAACTTATCCTTGGAGAATCTTGCTCTCTTTCAGACTCAAGTGGTAATATGGCTGATTAGGCAAACTAGTCCCAATGATAAGATCGATGTGGTGTTGAAAATCTCTCATCGACAACAAACCATTTAGAAGGTCTTGGGCCAGACATCCTGGAACTCGTCCAACAACGGTCTGAGGGTCGGGGGTATATTCGTACTTTTAGGGCCTTCGCCTTTCACCACTAAGGCATAGACCATGCCCGTTTCCTTTGATTCCTTCACAAATTCTCATATAGCCAAGAGAGAACTCCCCTCCACCTTGAAAGCTTTGGGGCGGCTCTCCGGAGCCTTAGGAGTGAGCATCCTTGGTGAATTATCTTTCGTCCATCCTTAATGAATATATATGTATTGTCTCATCCCCGATGGGTCACGTTTCGATCCTACTGCCAAGGTTGACCGAGAAGCATATTGCATGCCTCCATTTCAACCACATCACATAGTATTTGATCCTTATAACTTTTACCAATTGAAAATGAAACCAATCATTTTTTTTGGGTCAGTACACACATCCCATTGTTGGTACACACACCCCAAATTGTTAGTCACACTTTAATGTTAGCCACCCCCCATGTTGAGAATTGATATCGAGACCTTAGTGTTGAAATGAGGTTATCTTTGCTCAGTCTACCACTGTCCCAAAGGTGTGGGTGTAACCAAGCATTGTTCGGTTACCTTTATGTAGCTGACTTTCTTGATCCAACCGATGGAGAATGAGGCTAAATGCCTTGTCGTCGGTACCCACAATTTATCCACCATAACCTTGGACACAATATTTTCACTACTCCCACTATCAATTATAACATCGCAAACCTTCCTATTCACTATGCAACGAGTATGGAAGATGTTGTGGCGCTGAGAATGCGATTCCAACCGCGAGGTGTAACATAACCATCTCACAACCAAGGACTCACCAGGGTCTTAGCCAGCCACTTGGTTCCTTTTGCTTCTCCCTCTTCAGCTTATCCGAATTCATCGTACCCAGACTCTTCTTCTGCATATCCTTCCTCGGTGCCCCCATAATTGGTGGTGATATGTGTCGTAGGGCGTTGAGGTCACGTATTAGAAAAGTGACCAGTCGGCCACAGCGGAAACAATGGTCTAGCCTTGGCTGACCATAACGATTGGGAGCCCGACTTGATCCCACTGTTGCAAAGGCTGGTCGTTGAGGCTTGGTTGGACCGCTTCACGATTCATGGTTACTGGGGGCTGAGCACGCCCACCAACGAGTTCCTTCCCCATTAGACATAGTAGCTTCTTGAACGGGACCCGTCGCAGGAACACGGGCCGCTTGGTAGGATCGAGCAGGCACTCTAGCGAGTTGGATCTCGACACGACTGGCTAGCTGTGCTACTTCCGCTACAGTTCAAGACGGATATAGTTGTACTCAATCCTGCATTGTAGGATGTTACTCGCCAATGAACCTCACAACTTTCTAGGCATTCGTCTCTGATAACCCGTTCCAGGTCGTTAGACGATCAAACTTGGCCATGTATTCTGCGATAGATTGGCCGCCTTGTTTACAATTTTGGTAATGTTGAAACAATACATGTTAGTAATCACTGGGCAGGAATTTGGACCACAACAACCGTTTTATAGTTGGCCATGAATAGATGGGAAGTTTATTCTCTCGAGCACGTGTGGTCTGTAGTTGTTCCTACTAAGCTAAAGCACCTAATTTCAACTTGTACGTGACAAGCTTCACCTGTTTGTCCTTGGGGACGCTTATGTAGTCGAAGTATCTTTTAGGAAATCCTCGATATTGAGTAATCCATTGAAACTTGGTAATTCACTCTTACCTTGGAATTCTCTCTCAGGACAATCGACACGCTCATCCCTGAGATGGGGTTAATGGATCAAGTAGTTCTCAACGTCATCATCGCTGGATCCAACGTCTTCTAAAAATGCTCAAGGATTGGCCATTGGTAAGGCTTTGCGAATAACATTGTTGCGCGGTAAAGCTATCACAGGAGGTTGTACGTCGTCACGAGCTTAGGGTAGAGCGAACAATGCAGTGAGATGGTCGAATGAAGCTTGCAGCCCTTGTATAGCTTCTAGGTTCTCCCTTTGAAACTCTCTGAATTCTACCGAAGCTAGAGGTTGATCTCCCATATCATCGTTTGTGGGGTTGTTGTCATGGCCGTTGTGGGTTGACATCTTCCCAAGGGTTTTTCTCGCTCTGATACTAACTTGGCGGAGGCGTTGACGAGATGAGATTGATCACCATCTCTCTCACCGATAACCCTTTGAATACACGGAGCAATTGAGAATCCTCAACCGAGCCTTTGAATCCAAGAAGAAGAAGATAAAAGCACAGCTTTATTTGATAAAATTGATGATGAATAATTCTAAACACCAATTAAAACAAGCTTATATACTCCTAGACATGAAAGAAACCCTAAAAATGAGATTAGAAAGAGTTTGAATAAAAAACGAAAATAATCTGTAAAGATCGCGCAAAACAGCGTAACCGAACGATTGGTCACAGAGGACTGGCGATCGATCGCAAATGAGCAGCTATCAATGACCGGCTCTTGGCAAATGTTCGCAAATCATCCGAAACTGTCCAGAGGGTTGAGGTCTCTCTGATGGTATTTGCGACCGGTCGCAACACTAATTCAATAGGTTGCAAATGACCCTGATTAGTCTAGTGACTTAGGCTGAATTCTGGCGTGATTGCGATCAATCTCCAGCATAATTCGACCGGCCACCCACTAATGTGCAACCGATCACTAACAACTGTCGACTGATCGATTTTCGGAACTTTGAATCCTTCTTTTCTTCTTTGCTTCGGTCGACCTACATCATGTATTCTTCACCGATCCTCTCTACATCATATTTGGCCCTAATCCTAGTCTAGTCATCCATCTCCCTTCCCTTCCCTTCCAACCCCCAGCACATTCATCATTGTTTGTATTTATACTCTAACACTAATAAAACTTAAAAAAGAGAAAAAATATAAACAGAAGATCAAACATTAGTTGGGAGAACTTACGTCCAAGTGCCATGTTACTTCTGTGACTTCGAAGTCTACACCAATTGCCCTTCCTTTTTTCTTCAAAAAAAAAAAAAAAATTACAAAAATGAAAATGAGTTGAAGCAGCTTACAAAGGGAAAGAGATCCAAAGGCTGTTGTTATCTGACCTGTGGTGCCTTGGATTGCATTTTTAGGGAAACAAATAGGGTTGTGTTTAGATCATGGTTAGCAAAACTTCATTTTAAACTCCAAAAAATACACATGTAATCGATCGAATATTAAAAACTCTCTATATTTCAGAAGATAGGAAAAATTATTTTGTGGGCAAACTGAGTTAAACATGTTTTCTTTTCAATAAAACACATTTTATTAGAAAGAAACTTTTTGCGGCAATTTAAATATACAGATTGGTGGTCACTACCTATTGACAAAATTGAGTAAAAGGTGGAATTTTTTAATGGAGACTGATTGTTTTAGATAAGGAAGGATTTGAGAGAGGCAATTATTTACACACAAATTCTAAATATTTTAATTAAAGTTTTTTAACGTTATTTATATATACTATATACACACATATGTAACCATTTTCCACTCCATTTTTAATCCAAATTATATTCAACCCGGACTTTTCATTTGCTGAATTTTTTGCCATTTTTTATGATTGAGTAAACATTTCCCATACCTCCTTTTTTTTACTCCAAATTGCACTTTGCCATATGTGGTTTGGATGCACAGATGAATTGAAAAAAGCCAACATTTTGTAATGAGGAAATAGACTCAAGAATTTGAACTTATTCTGATTGGAATTGGAAGCCGACTTCCTCCGTATCAATGCTAAGGAAATTACAAATTTCTCCCATTTGATTAAATGGGTGTGTTTGGTCACACCAAATATCATGAAATTTCACGAATGATCAGTCTAATTCCATGATACTTTGCGCAATCAAACGCAGACTATTAGACTGGTAACTACAATTTAATTTGATAGTGCAATATCATCTAAACACACTCAAAGCAATGTTTTCTCAACCTCCAAGTCAAGGATTCCAGGAGGTGGTGCCATCATCATCATCATAATAATAATAATAATAAAAGTGCTCAAAATGGAAAATTGTAGAATCTCAAAAACATAAGAAAATAAATTTATTTCACTTACAGAAATTGCAGATCAGTGAATCCCTCTTAAATGAAATACAGTCTTCAGACAGAGAGAGAGAGGGGGGGATATATTCAGTTCGGGTCAACAGTACAGTAGTCTGAGAGACTACCAAAATACACACACACACACACCAACAGATCCAGACTGTAGAATACTGTCCTTTCATTGGGAGATTTTTGGTGCATGGGCCATACAATGAGGCCCATGATATCAACTGTTTAGATCAGAGAACAAAGTTCTCGAGTCATTGCTAACTTATCCAAACCATTTGTAACCGTTTGATGTTCTGGGCCTCACACCAAACAATTGCAATGCACAAAATGATCCTCATGCCACTGCAGTCATGAATCTAGGGCTATAAATGGGTACCAAAATCCATGGATACCCAAAGTATCTGACCCAATTCAACAGGATCTCCATCCAGTTCTTGGGCCCCATTAATAGTCGGCACACGATTTCAGACCCGATTGGTAATCGGGGGTTGGTTCCATTATTTGAATAGAGAAATGCTCTGTTGCCCTTGGAGCACTATAAGTTATAGCGCTCCTCATTCCATCAGTTCATCTGAACGGTCCAATTAATCGATCTGAACTGTCCATTAAGTTCAGAACACATTTCATGGGCTACCATGCAAAAATAACACTGATGGGATGATTCAATACATCTTTGATTTGGCCTTATTTTCTATTGCCATCCTTTTGCCATGGATGGGATGGTTACGATTTCTGAATAAAGGTGGTTCTTTAGAATCATAGCTAAGCGATGATGGTCCCTAACAAATGGATGGATCAGATTCTTTCATAGACCTATTTTTTTAAAATAATCTTGACCGTCCATATTTAGGGACATTGATCAAATGGTTAATATTTGTTAGATTATTGTGATATTGTCATGGTCACCTATGAAATGTGCATTGAGCCTAATGAACAGTCTAGATCGAGGGATCGGAGAGCAGGCTATGGATTATATCATTCCTGTTAAAAGAAAGGAAGAGGAATTAGGAAGCTTCTGGTAAGGATTTTTTTTTTTTATCTTTTTCTTTGTAATAATAATAAAAAAATGTCCTCTTTTGAATTTGGACGATGTGAAACGAGAATGGCAGGGGATTTTTACTGTAATAACCCTGAGGGATGGCTATTGTTACGAAGAGTCCAATCTCTCGTCTTGGTCATCTATTTTGGCCTTTTGATGAGAAATTAAAAATTTTACGGTCGAGAATGCCTCTCTAACCATCATGTGCTCAAGGGGAATCCATTGTGCCCCAAGGGGAATCCATAGTGCCCCAAGGGGAATCCATAGTGCCCAGGCGAATCCGTCGAAGGGGCATTTTCGACCACAAATTTCAAGTTCTTGTCTAAAGGCCATTAGAGATGAACAAAACGAGAAATTAGACTTTTAATAAAATAGCTACCACTTGAGGTTATTGTAGTAAAATTTTCAAATGCCAGTGGAGGGCGCAACTTGGCCACGCTGCGAAAAAAGTGATGTGGGTGAGACCCTAACTGTAGGGCCCACCTTAATGCTTGCATTGTATATCCACGTCGTTATATGATTGTATATGTTATTTTAGCCCATGGTCCCAAAATTGAACTAAATTTAAATTTCAGGTGGACCACACCACATGAAACAATGGTTAATGACTATTAAAAACCTTTTATGGGCCAAACAAGTTTTAGATCAAACTGATTTTTTTCCCCTTTTCATACAGGTCTATATGACTCGATCAACAACTTGCATGTTCAATAAATATTATGGTGGATGCTAGGAAGTTTTTAACGGCGAGGATTCAATGAACATTGTTTCTAGTGGTGTGATCCACTTGAAATTTGTATTTCTTCATTTTTAGGACTGAATACTAAAATAAGCTGTAAAAATAGATGAATGGAGTGGATAAACAATGAACACATCAAGGTGGCACTACAAGGTCTCACCCACCTCGCTGATTCCAAGGTTGCACCCAAGTCGCGCTCACCAATGGAACTAGTGGAAATAATGTGCGGGGTTTTTACTTCAATAACCCTAAATTGTAGCTATTTTTATTAAATGTTTAATTTCTCATCTGGTTCATCTTATTTGGCCTTTTGACAAGAAATTGAAAATTTATGGTAAAAAATGCCCCTTTGACAAATCCCCCCTCTGGCATTATGGATTCCCCATGGGGTACGATGGATCCCCCCTGGGCACATGGTGGTCAGAGGGGCATTCTTGACTGTAAAAGTTTCAATTTCTCGTCAAAAGGCCAAAAAAGATGAGCTGGATGAGAAATTAGACTTTTAGTAAATATAGCCACACTCAGGGTTATTTCAATAACAATCCCGATTTGGGCTGTCTGTATCCAACGTTGAAGTTAGGGAAGCGGATTGTCGTCCTGAGTAAACTCTGCAAGGTCCACCGTAATTTATGGATTTCATCCACTCCGTTCACCCATTTTAACATATAATTTTATGGCTTGAGACAATAAATGAAGTATAGAGAAAGCTTAAGTGGACCACACTACAGGAAACAATGTGAATTGAACTTGTACCGTTGAAAAATTCTTGGGGACCGTGGAAGTTTTGGATCAAGCTGATATTTGTTTTTTCACCTTCATCAATGTCTTTGTGATCTTGTGAACAGGTTGGATGACAAATAAACATCACTGAGGGCCTTAGAAATGCTTCAACGGTGGAAATCATTATACCCACTGTTTCCTGTGGTATGGTCCACCTGAGTTTTGGATATGCTTCAATTCTTGTTTCAACCCCTTAAATGAACTGGAAAAGCGGATGGACGGTGTAGATAAACTACATACATTTATAGTGGGCCTAACTGAGTTTACTCAGTACGATAAGAGCGTCCTGAGTAACTCAGGACGCAATCCGATTCCTGAAGTTAGGCCATTCCTTAGTTGGCCCAAACGTCAATTCATCATCGCACAAAAGTCAGGACCTTAAGCTTATATATATATATATATATATATATATATATATATATATCGGGTCTTAATCCATCTCTAGTCCAGCACCGACTAATTCTCAAGGAAGGTGCTAAGCTTGACTATTTAGGGCAAGCAGAAGTTGAGAAAGATGCCTCCCGACGCCTGGAAAGTCTGCTGGGACTTTTTTGATTGGGCCTGTGTCGGTCAGTCGTGGTTTCCCCGAATTATCCTTACTTGGTATGCCATACCATTTTCAGTTTTGGATTTATCTGCGTAAACCAATAAACTATCCTTTTTCATTTTTCATTTATGGTTCGTTTGGCTCTGGCCCGTCACAATAGTCGCTATGGGCTCAACGATTCAACTCAACGGGTGTGTTTGGTTCTATGTTAAGTCGGTCAGTCAATTCACCGTTGGTTGCATGGCAGATTTGCTAATGAGCCCCGGCCCTGCTAGCATCCATACGCTCTTCTTTTCGCTTACTATATAAGGGCGCTGGATAACCGTTTTTCTCGATCTCATCCAGGTTGGCAACTCTCTGTACAGTTGTTATCTGTATCTGACGCTCTCCGCTTTTGTGCCAATGGCTCCTTATGGCGCCTCATATGTGCATATGCATAAACATATATGTATACATGCACATATATATTCATTGAATTATTGAGATTTTTTCATGCACATGTTTACTGTTGTGTTACACCAAAAAAGTTAACCCACAGCCTGTGGTACAGTGGATAGGGGCTCTCAGCTTACCCAAACAATTCTCAGATCCCCTTGGGGTCACTCCACCCAAGTTAACCCTTTAGGTGGAGTGACCTTAGAGTATATGGAGCTCCTTTTTCATCGTCCCCAGTTGATGTGGGACTAACCCAACAACCCCCTCCCACAGTGGATGTGGGGCTCTCGGAACTCGGTCTCAGCTTAACCCCTAGGGCTTGGGCTTGGACAGATAAGTGGCGTGTGGTATGGTGGATAGGAGCTCACGGCTTATCCAACTGGTTCTCAGATTTCCCCCCTCGCCCTTGGGGTCACTCCACCCAAGTTAATCCGTTAGGTGGAGTGATCCTTTGGAGCTCCTTTTTCATCGTCCCCAGCCAATGTGGGACTAACCTAACATTTATGTGTGCATGTGATTGTCTTTAATGCACATGATAAATATGTATATATACCCGTTGGATATTATATTTGTTGGTTAAATTAATGTAATTGCAGTTTGGAACTTAAACCCTCAATGCCCACTTCATGGAAGTAATAATTGCAAGTCAATTAGATAGTGCATCCAAACACCTGTAAGGGCTGATTTCCTGGACTTCTCCGGACTGATACTTGGGAAGAAGAACTGTGACCTATTGTGGAGTTAGGGAGAACTGTGGAGTTTGGGTAACGAGTCCAAAATGTGTTGCCAATGCCCGGGTGCTAGGGCAGAGATTATGACCGTTGAAAGATCAATGACTTCACAAGATACGCTAAAATTCCAAAGAGCTTCCATGCAATCCAAGCCATTTGCGATTCTTAAAAGTATTTAAAGGTGTGCTTGGCCAAAGCAGTGAGAAAAATAATTTGGTGGTTTTGGGGATTCCTACTGTTAATGGAATTCATAAAAATCACAAAACAATATTTATGAGGATATGAAAGAGATCTTTCTTTCTAATGCAATACAAAAGAGTTCCATTTCATGAATTTTGGAAATTCTAATTAGTACTGAGAGTAGAAACTCAAATAAAATTTGCAAAATTGCAAGATATTTTTCTCCACTCCTACAAAAGGCCATAAGCCAAGGGGAAGCTCCATTCAGCTCATCACCTTTCGTTTCGCTGACTAGAATAATGAAATTACAAGAGTGGTTTGATTTGGCTTTGACTTATTAAAGAGAGGCTGCTAATCACACACTACCCCATCATGTGCTACCACATGCATAGATCCAAGCAGCTAATTTGGTAGGTCCCTCCATGTGGATGGTCTGGACCCAAAATGGGGTTGGTCCATTCATCAGACGGGGCTCAGTGTTGAAAACAAATAGACAACTTACAAACAATGTGGGCCCCATTAATAGTCATGTTGGATTTCCGTCACAGGAATTCAGACCCGATTGGTATGATAGAAAATACAAGGTCCTCAAGTTTTTGTCATTTTTCTCAGGATCCTTCACCTTAATGGCTTGGGTTGCCATTTTGGACCCATCATGGCAGACCCCACATCTTTGGATCCCTTTCAATTTGATTGGATTCTCCTTTACAATGATTTCAAACAGCTGGGCCAAAGCTAGGACAATGCCGATGTTAACAACATGAAATTGGAGAAAATGTCTATTATTATATATATACTAAGGGGCATGTGGTGATCAAAGAGCAGGGCTTGTTCTTGACAACATTCATAAGCCTTTAATTCGCCTGAGTTCTTGAACAACTTCATTGTAGGCCTCTTCTCCCAGCTTCGTGCAAGGCATCTCCCAACAAGCTGTACAAATGCCATCAGTTGATCTCTCTTCGCCTCTTTAAGAACACTTGCCTTAACAAAGCCAAGACGCTTCTCTTCTGTGCATTCAACAAACTGAAAAACTGAGCTGGAATAATGCAACTCTCTAGCAGTCTTTCCTGTTAAAATCTCAAACACGACTACCCCGTAGCTGTAAACGTCGCTCTTTTCTGATAATTGCCCCTTCAAAGCGTACTCTGGATCAAGATACCCGTCAGTCCCTGCAACATTGCATTTTATCTCCGATTCACCTTTGGGCATTGACACTGATAGATCAAAACCAACGATTTTGACATTACAATGTTCGCCCAACAAAATTTTCCTGGATTTTATATCCCTATGAATGATGGGCGTGCCCATGCCTATGTGCAAATAGGTAAGTCCATACGCCACTCCTGTGGCAATATTTAAGCAATTTTCCCGTGAAATATAACCTGAAGGTCCAGCTTTATGGATACGTTGATAAAGACGCACATGGGAGAAGAATTCATAAACCAGTATTGGAATTTTGGTATCAAGGCAACATCCGAGTAATGTTGCCACGTTCACATGGTTAATTTGGGATAGAATTGCAACTTCATAGGCTCTGTTGGGGTGAAATAATTCGAACCGCTTACGCTTAGAAATCATAATAGCTCGGCCATCGATCGTTCCCTTGTAAATTATGTAATATGAATCTTCAAAAAAAAATAAGTCCTTCGACATAATTGTTAGTTGCCCTTTCAAGCTCTTGTGTGGAAAAAATGCGGATTGGTTTACTCTAACCTTCAGAAGAGGTAACTAGCTCTTCTAATAGCTCAGGTCCATTGCTTAGGAAGAACTCGTCACGCCTCTTTGATTTCAACCCGAATTCAAAACAACTAGCGTAGCCTACAAGAGCAATCACAAAAATTTTTTTTCTAAAAAATTAAACCCTTTTAATTATTAGAGTATAAGATATTTATGTACAATTGTACATACTATAGATAAGTATATGAATGGATACGGGTATATCTGTTAAGATCTCTTAAAGATCTTCCACCTCTAATATATATATTTAATTTCTTCATTTTTAACAGAATAATAAAACAACGGTTCTTTATAATGTAGTCCCGAGCTAAAATTTAACATGGCATCAAAGCTATGATTTGGCCATGATTCTAACGGTCAATCTCTCATTCCTTCCACCTCTAATGATTTGTCACTACTTGTATCTATAACACTAATAAAACTAAAGGAGAAAATACAAGAAAGAAAAAAAGAAAGAAAAAAAAAAAAAGATCAAATGTTAGTTGAGAGAATTTACATCTAAGTGGCATGCTACTTCAGTGATTTTGGAAATGTACGCCAGTTGTTCTGTTGGGAAAGCCGGCAGCGGAAGCGGAACGCCGAACACGTGAAGCAGCACGAAATCAAACAAGTAAACAAGATGAAATCAATCACACACAAGCATTCACCACAAAGAGACTCTGAATTTACGTGGAAAAACCCCTCAATGAGTAAAAAACCACGGCACAAGCAATCCATTATGAATTGAACAGAAGATTACAAAGATGACAGCCCACAAGCAAGGAAAAACAGAGAAAAACTCCAAATTCTCTCTCACACATACCTCTCCCCTCTTCCTAGTACGAATAGGAAACCTTGGACACCTTAGGATACCATCTAATACGGGATTGTACCTCCTTAAATAGGCAAAACTCCTGAAATAGAAACACCTTGTGCAGTACTGCAACTTGCGCAAGAAAATCGCGCGCATAGCTGACCGGTCGCCCGGCCAGTTGTACCTCGCACAGAGACCGGTCCAGAGGAAACACACAACGCTGTCTCACAGCCGACCGGTCGGCCGGCCGGTTTGGGCACACGTAGAGGCTGCTGCCTTCTCTGTGCATCTAGGCCAACTCCGTCAGACCAGTCTCTCGACCGGTCTGAGCACCCTGTCCACGCACATAGTTTGAAGGATATCCAACACGTTCTTCCTTTCTTCTTCAAAAACTATCTCCAAAGATCACAAAAATAAGAATGAGTTGAAGCAGTGTAACAAAGGAAAAGAGATTCAGAGGCTGTTATATGATCTCTGAAGGTACATTTGATTGCATTTTTAGGTAAACAAATAGGGTTGTGTTTGGCTCATGGTTAGCAAAACTCCATTTCAAACTCCATATTTTGAAAATATAAAATACATGTATACTTGACCAAATGTTTAAAAGTTCATATATTTTAGAAGATGGGAAATTTTTTTTTTTGGGGCAAACCAAATACTCTCTTTCTTTTCATTAAAACATATTTTATTTTAAAAAAAAAAAAAGAGAGAACTTTCGGAAGAGTCAAAATATAGAGATTGGTAGTGATCACCTATTCATAACTTGGATAGAATGTTAAATTTTTTTAGTAGAGATGAATTGATTTATAGGATTACTTGAAAAATGAAGGATTTGAGAGAAGCAAAAGGCACAGTTTGACTATCTATGTACATTATTGTTCATACACAAAGAAATTCTAAGTATTTCAATTAAAGTTTTTATTTTAAACTTATTTATAATTAATATATACACACATATATGCACATATGTATAGCCATTTTTCAATCTAGATTGTATTCAACTGGAACTTAATTTTCATTCACTAATTTTTGGGCTTTTTTTTTTTTTTTTTTTATCATACTCTTCTTTCATGATCATAAAGATCAAATTAATTAAACTGAACATTTCCCATACTTTTTATTTTTATTTTTTTGTTGTTTGTCATTTTGCTAACTATAGTTTGGATGCCGAAGCGAATTGATGCACGTTGCGTAACAAGGAAGTAGCCTCCAAATTTTGAACCCATATTGATTGGAATCTGAAGCTGGCTTCTTTGATATAAATGCTAAGGAAATTACAAACTTTTGGGATTTTTACTACGTAATTCTTGAGAAAATTTTCGTTTTACCAAAGGATGCCTACACCAAAGGAAATTCCAGAGAGACGCTTTTCATGGGAGAAAGTATGAAAATGCCCTCATTTAGTTTTTTTTTTTTTTTTATTACTTTAAAGAGGCAATGAAGTTGAGAATTGTGGGGCCACGTGGTATATGTACATAACATCCAATTCGTCTAACATATGAACCCCCAACATGGTGTTTAGGCCAACAAAAAATTTGGCCAATTAAATCATCAGATGCACTACAGATGAATTTGGATGGTTTTGAGTGGTATACATTAATTTTTATGGTCTGGCTTATCTTATCATTGGATTCGCCAAATTTTTTATAGGTTTGTAATCAATATGTGGTGCATTTATTGGATGGGTTGGATGTAAGACATATACATTGTGGGCCCCACCATACTCAATGGATCACTTTCCTAAAGGGAAAAAAATAAAATTAAGGGGGTATTTAATTAGGCAATCTTACTCCTCAAAAGGGACTGCTCGGTAATTACAGTTCATGGATGCTTCATTTTGTAAAATCTGAAATTCTAAGGAATTTTTACATAAAACTCCCCAAAAAATTTCCTTCTGACTAAATGGTTTGTATTTGGTGGTGCTAAGTATCATAAAAATTTCATGACAGTTTGTGCAACCAAACGCAGACTATTATTAGACTTGTAATCACAAGCATCATCCAAACACATTCAAAATGGGAAATTAGACGATCTAAAAAAGACATGAAGAACAGAAGGTCCCATTCAGCAACATAGATTTGAAATCATGTATAATTAGGTGGATTTTGGTTTGTACGAAATTGAGTGGATTTGAAATTATAGCCTTGAGATGGGATTTCCCCCCCCCCCCCCCCCCCCCCCCCCCCTATTTGGAAGCCCCCCTCAAATACAAATCCTTCTAATTCTTTACTACCAAATGACCAAAAAATAGCAACCTTCATCGAATCCATCTGATTCACAGCTGCCAAACGAGCCCTTAATTTATTTCACTTACCGAAATTGCAGAATCAGGGAATCCTTCTTCAGCCTTTTGAGAGAGAGAGAGAGAGAGAGAGATTATTTATTTATTTATTTTTTTTATATGGAATTGCCTGTTGCACCCACCACTGGGATATCCCTGTGGGAGGTAGCTCAAGCTACGTGGGACCCACTGTGACGTATGTGTTTTATCCACACCATCCATCCAATTTTCCATCTCATTTTAGTAAATGAACCGAGAAAAATGATGTGGATCCAAAGCTCAAGTAGACCACTTACGCAGGGAGGACATGGTAGGTCGATCACCGTCTCCTTAACTGAGAGTTTCTCGAATCCACGAGAAGAAATAAAAGGATAATAAAAAAAAGGAAATTAATTCTGAATAATGTTTTTGATAATTGAATGAATAATAAACGAAATTACAATGCATATAAATAAGAAGCTAAACCCTAGGTAAAGTATCAGACTCCAACTCCAACTCCAACTCCTAGAAAACGCAACTTACTATAAATAGTAAACTTACTATTTATAGAAGTCGTTCAATCCTACTAGAACTCTTGGTTTTCGGCCAAAAATAGAAAGTTATCAAACGGCCTCAACCATGTTGTTCTACTACATATTCTAAGCACTTTCTATGTTGGGCACTAACTCTAAAGCCCTACAGATCTAAAATTATGATCGAATTAAAACTTACTATAAATAGTAAAATTGAAAATAAACTAGCCTAATGACTGTCGATAAGGTCGAATCTCACGATTTCGGGATGAGCAACCCGGCATAGCGAGGTTGGTTGGCTAAAGTAGCTCGAGCTACCTCAAATTGATATATTATATGTCCCGAAACTCATTCCGGATTGCGAGATACAGCCGATTTATGGTCCTGACGGTCCGGATCACTTTCGACTCCGACCGGTCTTCTCATGATCCATCTAGGCCATGAAATAATCAGCGACCTGTTCTACATCAACCACACCACATGAAATAGCGGAAATTGAACACATACCATTGAAGGGGGCCATGGAAGTTTTTGTATCAAGCTTCCGTTCATCTAGGCCTTGCGTGAGCTTATGAGCAGGTTGGGTGAGAAATAAAACATAATGGTGTTCCCGGTATGTTTTCAACAGTAAGTGTTCAATCTCCACTCTCTTCTTTGGTGTGGTTCACTTGAGCTTTGGATTTGCATCATTTTTGGGCTCATAGCTTAGAATGAACTGGAAAAATGGATAGATGGTGTGGATAGAACACATACATCCACGGTGGGCCTCGCAAAGCTTGTGCCACATTGTTACACCGGGATATCATGTGGCGGGGGCAACGGCCGAACCGCTAAGGGAGTGTTTGGCGCACGGACTTGAGAGGTATTAAGGGGAGCGAATTAGCTGTTACCCGAGTAACAGCTTAGTGGGTGTTACCCTAACGGTGTGGGGGCCACCTTGATGTATTTTTTGTATATCCACCACGTCCATCTGTTTTTACATCTCAATTTAGGACGAGATCCTAAATCATAAGAAGATTCAAATCTCAGGTGGACCATACCAATAGAAACAGTGATGAATAAATATTAAAAACGTTTTGTGGGTCACAAAAGTTTTGAATCAATCTCATCTTTGTAATTTCCCTTCAAGAAGATATTTTTGACATCCTCAATACGTTGGATTGCAAATAAACATTAACAAAATGAGACGATGGTGCCTTAGGAAATTTTAATGGTGAAGCACTAAATTACTACTGTTTCCTGTGGCGTGGTACACCTGAAATTTGGATCTACATACTTTTTGGTACTCCATTCTAAAATGGTCTGGAGAAACGAATGGACAGCGTGGATATACATAAAATCATCAAGGTGGGCCACATAGTAGGGGTAACACCCACGAAGCTGTTAGTGGGGTAACACCTAACTCGCTCCCAAAATTAAGTGAGATGGAATTGCATCTGTGACGGTCAATTACATGCATTATTTACAGGGACTATGTGAGATGGATTGTATTTTGTCCCACTTGAAATCCAAGGCTTGAGCGTTGCTTCCCGTGTTGGATATTTATTTATTTATTTTTTTTTGAAAGGTGGGTTAACATTAATAATTTATGTGGGTCCCACCATGACGTATAGACTATATCCACACTCTCCATCCATTTTTTGAGATCACTTTCAGGCATGAGCCTAAAAATTAGGCAAATCCAAAGTTCAAGTGAACCCCACCACAAAAAGTAGTGGGGATTAAACGCCTACCATTGAAACTTCTTGTGGGCCACAAAATTTTTGCATGAAGATAATATTTGTGTTTTCCCTTCACCTTGGTCTGTTTGACCTTATAAATGGGTTGGATGGCACTACTTTTTATTCAGGCTGGTCTGATTTTTGTGTTTTCAATGGTAGGAATCAATGTTCCCATTACTTTATGTTGTGTGGTCCACTTGAGCATTGGATCTGCTTGATTTTTTGGATCATGCTCTAAAGTTATCTCAAAAAATTGACAGACAATGTGGGTATAACAAAAACATCATGGTGGGGCCCGCAAAACCCATGTGAGGTTAACACCTGGGCAAAATACTCCTTTATTCCAAACGTGTGTGTTGGATTGCCTGGTGTTCCACAAATCCCATGACAATCCATTTACATAAGTAATTATTACTTATTTCAAATCTTATCCCATCAAATCCCCCTAATCTCCCATAAGCCCATGCATCAAACACGCCCTATCGGTCTTTAATTTGAATGGTAAGAAGTTGGTTAACTCTATTCGGCCAATTTTGTCGGCATGTAGGTATGATGGGAGAGGAAAGAAATCACGTGTTTGGACTGGAATCCGTCCGTAGAATGCCAAGCCCTGTGGGCCCACCATGTTGTACTCTTTTTTAATTCATTTCCATCCATCAGGTGAGAACCCTTATTAGAGCCGTACATAAAAAATATTACCTGACGTAAAACTCTGATGGGCAACGTCAATGGGTCAATGTATTCTTCTTCTGAAACCGCTTGAGTTCATGCACTGTGGCCCACCTGAGTTTTGAATCAGGCTGATTTTCCTGCATTCACTTCATCCGGTGAGTAACAAGCATGATAAAAGATACACATCATAGTGACCCCACACACAAATCTACGGTTGGTATCCCATCCCCATTGTTTCCCAGTAGAATGGCCCACCTGAGTTGTGGATTGGTCCCAGGGCCTAGACACGACTATAGAACTTGATGGGTGTTTTACAAATGTTTTAGATGATTCCAATCTGGTTTGTGGAATTTGGACAGTGGAAAGAAACCATCATGGCCGTCCATATTCGTGGATTTGCAGAGCTTGTGAGACTAATGTTTCGTAGTGAATGTTAGTGGACTTTGTGACACACCTGTGAATGGGTTACCCCACAAAAGTATCTTTGATAGGAAAATCACAACCGTTCAATTTCTGATGGTGAAGAGGAGAAACAAATCAAAAGGTCCACATGCAACTGAAAAAAAAAAAAGGTGACGATATTAGTCACTAAAATCTAAGAATTGGTCACTAAAGTCAGGATTTTGGCGTCATTCTCCATGTCATTGAACCAATGGTCTAGATTTTTGGGTCCTATTTGCCAGAACTGAGTACACATACATTAGTGGCAACATTATCATATAAGAAAAATGCTCTCGTGCTTGCAGAGCACTGTAAGTTATAGTGCTCCTAGTTGCATCGGTTAATTTGAACAGTCCAATTGATAGATCTGAACTGTCCAACGAATTTCATGGGTTACCAAGCAAAAAATCACACTGATCAAATGATCCATCATCCTTGATTTGGCCTTATTTTTCTGTAGATAACCGTCTGCCAAGCCAATGGATGGGATCTATATGATTGCCTAACAAAAGTGATTCCATAAACAAATATATGGATCAAATTGTTGACTGGGCCTTTTTTTTTTTTTTTTTTTTTAAATTATCCTAACCAGCAATATTAAAGGCCATTGATCAAATGGTTAGTATTAGTCAAATAGCGTGTAGTTTGCATAGTAGCCGGTAAACGTGACTGTATAAGTGTCCCAATGCACTTAGAGCAGTGTCACTTAAAGTGCTCTGACAGCATTGGAGCATCTCTCTGGATATGAAGATAATGATGATGAGATGCAGGAGACCATCTTCTCCGTCCATTCAAAGAGGACACGCGTCCTGTCCCTGCCCGGTCGAATCACGGTCCGGGCAGACCTGTCGAGGGGCCCACCATGATGTATCTGTTTATCCACTCTGTCCAGATTTCTACAAATCTTTTACCTCTTCTATATATACTTTCCATTCTTAGTAGAATAATGACACATAAGTTCTACAAAATGTAATCCCTAAAATTTAATATAGTATCAAAGCCATGATTTGTCCCCTGATCCTAATCATCTATCTCACTTCCCTTCCAACCTCCAGCACATTCATCACTGTTAGTATTTATACTCTAACATTAATAAAACTTGAAAAGAGAAAAAGCACAAAAACAAGACCAAACATTAGTTGGGAGAATTTATTTCTAAGTGCCATGTTACTTCTGTGACTTCAAAGTCTACACCAATTGCCCTTCCTTTTTTCTTCAAAAAAATCTCCAAAAATCACAAAAACGAAAATGAGTTAAAGCAACATACAAAGGGAAAGAGATTCAAAGGCTGTTGTTTGATGACCTGTGGTGCCTTGGATTGAATTTTTAGGGAAACAAATAGGGTTGTGTTCAGATCATAGTTAGCAAAATTCCATATTTTTTAAGAATACACATGTAATTGATCAAATGTTTAAAACTTCGTATAGTGCAGAAGATTGGAAAAAAATATTTTGTGGGGCAAACCGAAATGAACATGTTTCCCTTCAATAAAACACCTTTTATTAAATTAAAAAACTTTTTGAGGCAATTTAAATATATAGATTGGTGGTCGCCACCTATCAGATAAATTGAGTAGATGGTGAAATTTTTGAATGGAGATTAATTGATTTATATAAGGATTTACTTGAAGAATGATGTAGGACGGGTCGCTGACTATTTCATGGCCCAGATGGAGCAAAAGAAGACCGGACGGGGCCGAAAGTGATCCGGACCGTCAGGACCGTGAATCGGTCGTATCTCACAATCCGGAATGAGTTACGGGACGTATAATATATCAATTTGGGGTAGCTCGAGCTACTTTAGCCAACCAACCGAGTTGGCCGAAAACTTTCTATTTTTGGCCGAAAACCAAGAGTTCTAGTAGGATTGAACGACTTCTATAAATAGTAAGTTTACTATTTATAGTAAGTTACGTTTTCTAGGAGTTTTATTTGGAGTTGGATTTTGATACTTTACCTAGGGTTTAGTTTCCTATTTATATGCATTGTAATTCCGTTTTATTCATTCAATTATCAATAAATCAATTATTTGGAATTTATTTCCTTTTTTTTATCTTTATTTCTTCTCGTGGATTCGAGAAACACTCGGTTAGGGAGATGGTGATCGACCTACCACGTCCTCCCTGCGTCATTAGAGGTCATCGTCCTGAGGAAGAAACCTCTCTCTGATACCAATTACTAAAGTAGCTCGAGCTACCCCAAATTGATATATTATACGTCCCGTAACTCATTCCGGATTGTGAGATACGACCGATTCACGGTCCTGACGGTCCGGATCACTTTCGGCCCCGTCCGGTCTTCTTTTGCTCCATCTGGGCCATGAAATAGTCAGCGACCCGTCCTACATCAGTCTCCTCCACTTCGAAAGAACTCGACCCCGAGTTCTCATCCAGCTTTGGTTCATGATATTCGTACAGATCTGCCACGTTGAAAGTCCTTGAAATCTCCATGTCATCTGGAAGATCAACAACGTAGGCATTGTCATTGATCTTGTGAATGATCGGTACCGGTCCAATCTTCTTGTGTTTCAACTTGTTGTAGGTCCCGGTAGGAAATCGCTCTTTACGTAGGTGGACCATCACTTGATCTCCTATTTCGAACACTTTGGCGCGCCGATGCTTGTCGGCCGCTTCTTTGTACTTCTCGTTCGAAGCCTGTAATTTGTTGCGCACGTCTGCATGTATGTCCATGATTCGGTCTGCCATATGTTCAGCTGTAACGCTCATGCCCGGAAGCTTGGGCAGGGGAACCAAATCGAGTGTGTGACGAGGAACGCACCCATAAACAATCTGGAACGGAGATTTTCCTGTCGATCGGTTTACCATGTTGTTGAATGCAAACTCTGCTTGAGCCAGGGCCATGTCCCACTGCTTCGGTTTGTCACTTGAAAGGCAACGGATGAGATTGCCCAATGTGCGGTTGACGACCTCAGTCTGTCCATCTGTTTGTGGATGATAAGCACTGCTGAAGTGAAGTCGTGTACCGAACCGATTCCACAAGGCTCGCCAAAAGTGGCTAACGAACTTTGTGTCTCGGTCTGAAGTGATCGTCTTAGGAATCCCATGTAGTCGCACAACCTCTCTGAAGAAAAGGTTCGCAACGTGTATCGCATCAAAGGTCTTCTTGCACGGAATGAAGTGTGCCATCTTAGAGAATCGGTCTACCACCACGAACACTGAGTCCATGCCGCGTTGTGTTCGTGGGAGCCCTAATATAAAATCCATAGATAAATCCTCCCAAGGGGCATCTGGCACGGGTAATGGCCTTGTAAAGACCTGTATTTTGAGCTTGTCCCTTAGCGGTTTGACAAATATGACATCGTTGTACCGCCCTGCCCACATCACGAGTAAGTTGCGGCTAGTAATACCGCTCTTCCACCATCGCTCGAGTCTTATCTCGTCCTAGATGACCGCCGAGGTCACCGCCATGCAGCTCGATAATAATCTTGTCCCGTAACGAACTCTGCGGAATGCAAAGTCGATTTCCTTTGAAGAGGAAACCAGCTTGAATTAGAAGATCACTCGGGTGACCCTCTTGGCACTTTTTCCATGCATCTGGAAAATCCTCGTCGTCGGCATAAAGTTCCTTGAGGCAGTCAAACCCGATCACCTCACTGCTCACTGTAATAAGAAGGGATGCACGTCGGCTTAGTGCATCTGCCACCTTGTTCTGCTGCCCTGATTTGTGTTTCAGAACGAACGTGAATTCCTGTAAAAACGAAATCCATCTAGCATGCATACGATTCACGTTAGTCTGAGTATTGATAAATTTTAAGGCCTGATGATCAGTGTACAGTATAAATTCCCTTTGAATAAGATAATGGCGCCAATGGCGCAGCGCTTGAACCACTGCATATAATTCAAGTTCATAGGTCGACCACTTCTGTCGTGCGTCGCTAAGTTTCTCACTGTAAAAGGCAACCGGCCTGCCCTCCTGAGAAAGGACTCCCCCAATGCCGACAATAGATGCGTCACATTCTACCTCAAATAGCTTGTCGAAATTGGGGAGTACCAGAACCGGGGTAGTGGACAACCGATGTTTAATTTCTGTAAAGCTCTTCTCAGCCCCTTCGGTCCATTGAAACGGACCCTTCTTCATACAGTCGGTAATCGGCGCGACGATACTGCTAAAGTTCCGCACAAATCGACGATAGAAGGTCGCCAACCCATAAAAACTTCGTACCTCATGAATGTTTGTCGGAGTCGGCCAATCCCGAATAGCTCGTACCTTTTCTTCGTCCACTCGGATACCCGTGGACGACACGATGAACCCCAGAAACAATAATTGATCAGTTAAGAAGCTACACTTTTTCAGATTTAAGTATAGCTTGTTGTCGGCCAACACTTGTAGTACTTTTCTGATGTGGGTCATGTGCTCCGTTTCATCCTGACTGTATATTAGAATGTCGTCAAAGTAAACGACAACGAAACGGCCAATGAACGGCTTCAACACTTGGTTCATTAAACGCATGAAGGTGCTTAGTGCGTTGGTCAAACCGAAGGGCATAACCAGCCACTCATATAGCCCTTCCTTGGTCTTGAAGGCCGTTTTCCACTCGTCACCTGGCCTAATACGGATTTGATGGTATCCACTCCGTAAGTCCAGTTTCGAGAACACCTTGGAGCCCTCGAGCATGTCCAGCATGTCATCCAACCGCGGTATTGGAAATCGATATTTAACTGTTATTTTATTGATCGCGCGGCTATCGATGCTCATACGCCATGTTCCGTCCTTCTTTGGGGTAAGGAGTGCCGGAACGGCACAGGGGCTCATACTCTCTTTAATAAGACCCTTATGGATCAGTTCCTCCACCTGTCCCTGTAGAATTTCACACTCTTTCGGACTCATCCGATAGTGCGGTCGGTTGGGTAGACTGGACCCTGGAATAAGGTCGATGTGATGTTGTATGTCTCGCATGGGAGGCAACTCATCTGGTAACTCTGCAGGCCAAGTACTTCGAAATTCTTCTAGCAGCGGTTTAAGGCGTTGAGGAATATTAGAGGATCCTGGCTCCTCGCCTTTTACCATAACCGCATAAATCTCGCCCGTTTCCTTTGACTCCTTAACAAACTCGCGAATGGTAAGGAGAGAGTTCCCCTCCACTTTAGAAGCTTCAGGGTGTTTGTCTGGCGTCATAGGGGCCAAAATAATTTTTCGACCATCCTTGGTGAACATGTATATGTTTTCCCGTCCACTGTGGGTCACATCTCGATCCGATTGCCATGGCCGCCCAAGTAACATGTGGCAGGCTTCCATGTCAACCACATCACAGAGGACCTCGTCCTTATAGCTTTTACCAATGGAAAATGAAATAATGCATTGATGAGTTACCTTGGTTTCGTTCACCTTCTTGATCCAGCCGATAGAGTAAGGGGTAGGGTGCTTTGTCATAGGCAGATGTAACTTATCCACCATAATTCTCGAGACAATATTTTCGCTACTCCCACTGTCTATGATTACGTCACAGACTTTGCCCTGCACGGTGCACTTTGTGCGAAAAATATTATGTCGTTGTGGGTGCACTTCCTTCCTGAGGGCGTAAAGTAGTCGTCTTACTACTAGCGATTCCCCATGATCTTCAGTCAGCCAATCGACATCTCCTGTGTCCCCCTCTTCGGCCTGTTCCAATTCATGGTTGTCTTCTGTTAACTCGCCTTCCACGCCGCCTTCATTCGTAGTTAAGTGTGCTACGGGGCGTTGGGGGCAAGCGTTCGACCAGTGACCTGGTTGGCCACAACGGAGACAATGGTCTGGTCTTGGCCGACCATACGGGTTGGGGATCCTGCTGGAACCTGCTGTAGTGGGAGCTGTACGTTGAGGTCTTGAGGAACCGCTTCCCCCGTCCCGGTTCGTGACCGTAGGAGGTTGAGGACGCCCTCCTATAGGCTCCTTGCCTTTGGCCAGCGTTATATCTTGAGTGGGTCCGGTGTTGGGATTTTGTGTTGCCGGATAGGGTCGAGCAGGGGGCCGTGACAACTGTGTTTCTGCTCGAGTGGCCAATTGGTTGGCCTCACTCAACGTCCATACCGGATGCATCTGGACTCGATCCTGGATTGCAAATCGCAACCCACCAATGAATCGTGATACCTATTGTGCCTCTGATTCCGATAAATTATTCCGTGTAGCCAATCGTTGGAATTCTTCAAGATATTCGGCTACGGTTCGATTTCCCTGACGACAATTTTGGTATTGTTGGAACAAAATTTGTTCATAGTCGCTAGGGAGGAATCGAGCTCTAAGAAGTTGTCTCATTCTAGGCCATGTTCGGATGGGTGCCTTATTCTGACGGGTGCGGAAAACCTGTAGATTTTCCCACCATGCTGAAGCACCGGATTTAAATTTATAAGCAATTAGTTTTACCTTCTTGTCGTCCAGCACTTCCATATAGTCGAAGTATCGCTCGACCTCTGCCAGCCAGTCGAGGAACTCTTCTATTCGAAGTAGGCCATTAAAGCTGGGAAGATCAGCTTTGCCCCGATAGTCTCGTTCTGCTCGTTCCACACGCTCATTCCCTAGCGCAGGTCGTCGTACCAAAATGTTTTCGACGTCATCATCGCTTGGTTCTGATTCGTCTGGTGTAGCCCTACGATTATCCACCTGGGGTGCTCTACGGACAACATGATTGTCCCGTATAGCAACGGTTGGTGGTTGTTGGTCGCCTTGGGCTCGAAGCGGAGCTAGCGATGCTGCAATCTGGTCGAGGGTTGCCTGTATACCTTGCAGGATCAACCGGTTCTCCCGTTGCGCTACTTCGAAAGCTGTCGCCGTTAGATAGTCCCTTGGAGCACCGTCCTTAGGATGAGGATCCATCCCTTCATTAGAGGTCATCGTCCTGAGGAAGAAACCTCTCTCTGGTACCAATGACGCAGGGAGGACGTGGTAGGTCGATCACCGTCTCCCTAACCGAGTGTTTCTCGAATCCACGAGAAGAAATAAAAGATAAAAAAAAGGAAATAAATTCCGAATAATTGATTTATTGATAATTGAATGAATAAAACGGAATTACAATGCATATAAATAGGAAACTAAACCCTAGGTAAAGTATCAAAATCCAACTCCAACTAAAACTCCTAGAAAACGCAACTTACTATAAATAGTAAACTTACTATTTATAGAAGTCGTTCAATCCTACTAGAACTCTTGGTTTTCGGCCAAAAATAGAAAGTTTTCAAACGGCCTCAACCACGCTGTTCTGCGAAATATTCTAAGCCCTTTTCATGTTGGGCACTAACTCTAAAACCATACGGATGCAAAGTTATGATCGAATTAAAACTTACTATAAATAGTAAAAATGAAAATAAACTAGCCTAATGACCGTCGATACGGTTGATTCTCGCGATTCCGGATTGGGCAACCCGGCGTAGCGGGGTTGGTTGGCTAAAGTAGCTCGAGCTACCCCAAATTGATATATTATACGTCCCGTAACTCATTCCGGATTGTGAGATACGACCGATTCACGGTCCTGACGGTCCGGATCACTTTCGGCCCCGTCCGGTCTTCTTTTGCTCCATCTGGGCCATGAAATAGTCAGCGACCCGTCCTACATCAAAGAAGAAATAATTTGAAGAGGTAAAGGGCACAATTTGACTATCTATACACGCCATTGTTCATACACATAAATTATAATATTTTAATTAAAGTTTTTAACGTTATTTATATATACTATATACACACATATATGCACATACATAGCCGTTTTTTCACTCCATTTTTAATCCAAATTATATTCAACCTGAACTTTTCATTCACTGAATTTTGGTGTTTTTATTATTTTTTTATTTTTTAACCTGAGTGAAGGGAAAAAAACAAATATCAGCTTCATCCAAAACTTTTGTGACCCATTAACGGTTGATCACCACCATTTCCTATCGTATGGTCTATTTGAGAATTGGATCTGCTTCATTTTTTGGTTCATACCCTCAAATTACCTGGCAAAATGGATGGATGGCATGGATATAAAATGTATAAATAAGGTGGGCCCATGGTAGGGGCTGCACCTAATCCACTCCCCTTTGAGACGCCCACCCATGTGATGCATAAGGAATAACCATCGGTTATTCAGGCGTGTATAACATTTCTAGTTGTGGGGACCTGTGGGGACCACAGGAAATAAGGAAATGGCTGATTTTCGGGCCCTAGGCCTAACATGGGGAGACAACAGGAAATAAGGAAATGGCTGATTTTTTGGCCCTAGGCCTAACATGGGGAGACACCTAGCGGTTCGGGTGGATTTCACCAAACCACCATAGTCGAACCGACCCAAGCCGGCAATCCCTCTTTCATTGTAAAACAACATCTCTCTCTCTCTCTCTCTCTCTCTCTCTCTCTCTCTCTCAAATCTGGCAGGCCAGCGGGTCTACAGGCTTTGGATATCTTAGTCCAAGCCCATCCTAAGTAAGAACCGGACCTGAAGTTTAAGCCCGAGCACAGCCCTCGGGCCTGATGTTAGTTGAAAACTTGAAGTTAGGCCATTCATTAGTTAGCGTGCTGTCTGCATCCAATGTTGAAGTTAGGCCATTCATTAGTTGGCGCAAACGTCAATTCGTCACACAAAGTCTGGACTTTAAGCTGGTCAATGTTGGACTGCCGCCCATGAGACCGATATTCACACACACACACACACACACACACACACACACACACTCGTTGAATTATTAAGTTTATTTTATGTATGTGTTTCTATGTGTGCATTTGATTGTCTTTCATGCACATGATAAATATGCATACACGTTTGATATTTGTCAAGCCATTCCTCCTCATCAACATTCTAATGTAATTGCAATTTGGAACTTGAACCCTCGATATATATGAATGCTCAAGAAACTACAATTTAGTTATACCAGCTTCATCGGAGCAATAATTACAATTCGATTCAATAATGCATCCAAACACGCCATAAAAGGTTGATTCATGCTTGGGAAGAAGAACCTTACACCACCAATTGTGGCCTTTGGGAGAACTGTGAAGATGAGTACTCTAATCATGGGTGACGAATCCGAAATGTGTTGCCAGTGCCCAGGTGCTAGGGCGGAGATTATGACCGCTGAAAGATCAATGATTTTACAATATATGCTAAAATTACCAAGAACTTCCGCGCAACCCTATGCCATTTGCAATTCTTAAAAGTATTTAAAAGCGTGTTTGGCCAAGGCAGTGAGAAAAATAGTTGGCAGTTTTTGGGATTTCTACTGTCAATGGAATACATAAAAATCACAAACAATACATGTGACAATATAAAAGAACTCTTTCTTTCCAATACAATACAAAAGAGTTCCATTTCTTGAATTTTGGAAATTCTAATTAGCACTAATTAAGAGTAAAAATTCCAATAAAATTTCCAAAATTGCAAATTATTTTTCTCTACTCCTACAAAAGGCCATAAGCCATACACCAGCATGCACAAATCATGAAATTACAAGAGTGGTTTGATTTGGCTTTGACTTATAAAAGAGAGGTTGCTAATTACACACAACCCCTCCATGTGCTACCCCATGCATAGATCCAAGCACTTAATTTGGTGGGTCCCTCCATGTAGGTGGTCTGGACCCGAAATGGGGTTGGTCCATTCATCAGACAGGGCTCAGTGTTCAACACCAATGGACTACTTACAAAAAAAATTCTTAGTTTTTTCAGCTATCAATTGTTTCATGTACTATATAGCCTTACATCAAGTTGGCAGCTGGTGTCTAACTTTGGGCCACATCATTTTCTTGTGAATCTTGAGCGGGAACAAGATTAGTGTAGCTGGCCCAAATTAGTTGGGATTAGGTTCGGATGATGATGTTATTGTTGTTAACAATCAGGAGCCAGTCAATTGAGTAATGCCATTTAGGGGCTCACTAATCGTGTGGTCCATATGTGCACCAAACAAAATGGGCTCCATTAATAGTCATGTTGGGTTTCCGTCACACGAATTCAGACCTGATTGGTATCAAAGAAATACAAGATCCTCATTTTTTTGTCATTTTTCATAAGATCCTTCACCTTATTGTCTTGGATTGACATTTTGGGCCCATCATGGTAGACCCTACATGATTGAACCCCTTTCAATTTGATTGAATCTCCTTTACAATGACTTCAAACAGCTGGGCTGAAGCTATGATGATGCCAATGTTGATAACATGATATTGAAGAAAATGTCTCTTATCACATCTTAAGGGGCATGTAGTGATCAAAGAGCAGGGCTTGTTCTTGACAACTTTCATAACCCTTTAATTCGTCGGAGTTCTTGAACAACTTCCTTCATCGTAGGCCTCTTCTCCCAGCTTCGCGCAAGGCATCTCCCAACAAGCTGTGCAAATCCCATCAGTTGATCTCTCTTCGCCTCTTTAAGAACATTTGCCTTGACAAAGCCAAGACACTTCTCTTCCGTGCACTCAACAAACTGAAAAACTGAGTTGGAATAATGCAACTCTCTAGCAGTCTTTCCTGTTAAAATCTCAAACATAACTACCCCGTAGCTGTAAACATCGCTCTTTTCTGATAATTGCCCCTTCAAAGCATACTCTGAATCAAGATACCCGTCAGTCCCTGCAACATTGCATTTTATCTCCGATTCACCTTTGGGCATTGACACTGATAGATCAAAACCAACGATTTTGACATTACAATGTTCATCCACCAAAATTTTCCTGGATCTTATATCCCTATGAATGATGGGCGTGGTTGTGCCTATGTGCAAATAGGTAAGTCCGTATGCCACTCCTGTGGCAATCTTTAAGCAATTTTCCCATGAAAGATCGTGAAAAGTTCCAACTTCGTGGATACGTTGATAAAGCCTATCGTGGGGGAAGAATTCAAAAACTAGTATTGTAATTTTGGTCTCGAGGCAACATCCGAGTACCTTCATCACGTTCACATGGTTAATTTGGGATAGAATTGCAACTTCATAGGTTCTCTTGGAGTGAAATAACTCGGACTGCTTACTCTTAGAAATGATAATAGCTCGGCCATCAATGGTGCCCTTGTAAATTATGTAATATGAATCTTCATACATAAAAAAGTCCTTTGCATAATTGTTAGTTGCCTTTTCAAGCTCTTGTGTGGAAAAAATACAGATTGGTCTACCTTTACCTTCGGAAGAAGTAATTAGCTCTTCTAATAGCTCAGCTCCGTTGCTAAGGAAGAACTCGTCACGACTCTTTGATCTCAAGCCGAATTCAAAACAACTTGCATAGCCTACAAGAGCAACCACAAAATTTGCTTTTTAAAAAATTTGACCTCTTTAATTGTTAAGAGTATAAAATATCTATATACAGTTGTACATACTACGAATGGATAAGTGTATATCTGTTAAGATCTCTTACAGATCTTCCACCTCTTGGATATATTTTCTTCATTTTTTATAAAATATTGACACAATGATTCTTTTAAAATTTAGTCCCTAAAATTTAACATGGTATTGATGCTATGGTTTGGCCCTGATCCTAACCGTCAATCTCTCATTCCTTCCACCTCCATGTTGCTATTTGTGTCTATACCCTAACACTACTAAAACTTGAAAGGAGAAAGTACAAAATAAAAAAAGATCAAGTGTTAGTTGAGAGAACTGACATCTAAGTGTCATGCTACGTCAGTGACTTTGGAAGTATACACACTAATAAAACTTAATTAAAAGGAGAAAGTACAAAATAAATAAATAAAAATATCAAATGTTAGTTGAGAGAACTTACAACTTAGTGGCATGCTACTTCAGTGACTTTGGAAGTGTACGCCAGTTGTTCTTCCTTTCTTCTTCAAAAACTATATCCAAAGATCCCAAAAATGAGAATGAGTTGAAGCAATGTAACAAAGGAAAAAAGATTCAAAGGCTGTTATATGATCTCTAATGGTGTCTTGGATTGCATTTTTAGGAAAACAAACAGGGTTGTGCTTGGATCATGGCTAGAAAAACTCCATTTTAAACTCCATATTTGGAAAAATACAAGCACACTTGAACAAACGTTTAAAAGTTCGTATATTTTAGAAGATAGCAAAAAATTTGTTTTTGGGGCAAACCAAATACACACTTTCTTTTCAATAAAACACGTTTTATTAAAACCAAAAAAAAAAAAAAAAAACCACTTTCGACAGAGTCAAAATATAGAGATTGGCAGTCATCACCTATTGATAAAATTGAAAAGAACATGAAATTTTTTAATAGAGATGGATTGATTTATAGGATTACTTGAAGAATGAAGGACTTGAGAAAGGCGGCAAAGAGCACAATTTGACTATCTATGTACATTATTGTTCATACACAGAGAAATTCTAAATATTTTAATTAAAGTTTTTTATTTTAAATTTATTTATAATTAATATACAAACGCATATATGCACATATGTATACTCGTTTTTTTCTCCGTTTTTTAATCCAGATTGTATTCAACCCAAACTTTTCCTTCACTAATTTTGGGGGGTTTTGTTTTATTTTTAAACCATATTCTCCTTTCATGATAAAGATCAAATTAAACTGAACATTTTCATACTTTTTTTTTTTTTTTTTTTTGTGTCATTTTGCTAACTATAGTTTGGATGAAGAAGTGAATTGAAAAGCAAACATTTCATAACAAGAAGTAGCCTCCAAAATTTGAACCCATACTGATTGGAATCTGAAGCTGTCTTCTTTGATATAAATGCTAAGGAAATTACAAAATTTTGGATTTTTACTACACAATTCTGGAGAAATTTGCATTTTACCAATGAATGCCTACGCCAAAGGAAATGCCAGGGATATGCTCTTAATGAGGAGAAAATACGAAATGCCCTTTTATTTTATTTTATTATTCTTTTTTTTTTTTTTTTTACATTAAAAGTCAATGGAGTCGAGAATTGTAGGGCCCACATAGTAAATGAATAACATCCAATTCATCTAACATATGATCGCCAACATTGTGTTTAGACCAACAAAAAATCTTGCCAATTAAATCACCAGATGGGATACAGATGAATTTGGATGGTTTTGAGTGGTGTACATTAGTTTTTATGGTCTGGCCCATCTTATCATTGGATTCACCAAAATTTTGATCCGTTTGTAATCAATGTGTGGTGCATTTATTGGATGGGTTGGATGTCAAATATACACTTTGTGGGCCCCATAATTCTCAATGGATCACTTTTTAAAGAAAAAGCCAAAAGTGGGGTGTTTAGGTAATTTTACAATTTCGAACTAATTTTTCCAAAAAATTCCCCAAAAAATTTCCCTTTGACTAAATGGTTGTATTTGGTTGTACTAAATATCATAAAAATTTCATGATATTCTGTGCACCCAAACGCAGACACTATTATTAAACTAGTAACTACAATTCGATTTGATAGTGCATCATCCAAACACATTCAAAATGGGAAATTGGACAATCTAAAAAAAACAAGAAGAACATAAGGGCCCATTCAGCAACAAAGATTTAAAATCCTATATAATAAGGTGGAATTTGGTTTGTATGAATTGAGTGGATTTGAAATTATAGCCTTGAGGTGGGATTTTTTTTTCTTCTTCTTCTTATTTGGAAGTTCCCCTCAAATACAAATCCCTCCAATTCTTTACTACCAAAGCAGAAAATTCCAAATTCTCTCAAATCCATCTGAAACACTGCTGCCAAACGAACCCTTGATTTATTTCACTTACAGAAATTGCAGGATCAGGGAAACCCTCTTAAATGAAATGCAGTCTTTAGAGATAGAGAAGAGATGGTGCGGAGGTTGAGAGAGAGAGCAAGAGAGAATGCAATAAGATATATATATATATATATATATATATATATATATATGTGTGTGTGTGTGTGTGTGTGTGTGTGTGTGTGTGTGGAAATGGTACTATGAGGTCGACCTCATGGGAAGTTCCCATAAGGTCGAGCTGTGTGGGCCACACCATGATGTGTTTCCAAAATCTACTCCATCAGTCAGATGTACCATTTCATGGTGGCCCACACGCTTAAAAATCAGATCAATCTATGAATTATGTGGGCCACACCACAGACAACAGTTGAGAGGGGTAACCCACCCATTAAAACTTTCATGATTGTTTATTGGGCCCATCGAGATGTGGTTCACAAATCCAGCCCATCCATTGTGTGTGTTCCACTTGGATGAGAGTTCCGAACAATTTTCAACCACATCCAAAACTCCTGTGGGCCCCACCAAGTGATTTTACATGTTTTAGTCATGTCTTCACATGATTTTAGATGGTATGGCCCACCTTAGTTCTTTATATGGCTGATTCTTTGGATATGCTATAACCTAAAGTGGACCTATCAAATGCACGGTGTTGATGTCCAGCACACATCACAGTGGGGCCCACACAGCTCGACCCCTCTTGGGAAGTTGCTCTAGCTTTGTGGGCCCACTGTGATGTTTGATGGGCATCCATACCATGTATTTGGTGGGTCTCCTATTGGTTATGGGATAACCCAAAAATCAGCTGTATCCGGAACTCAAGTGGGCCATACCAACTAAAAAAGTGTAAAATCATGCCTACAACATCTAAAAGCTCTTGTTGGGGCCCACCTGAGTTTTGGATATGGTTGAAACTTGGTGTGGCCTCTTTTTAAGTAGAACACAGACAATGCATGGGCTGGATTTCTAAATCATATCTCAGTTGATCCTATATCCGATTATAAATGTTACAATGGGGTGGATAACTACTCTTAACTGTTGTTTATGGTGTGGCCCACCAAAGTCATGAATTGGCATGATTTTTAGGCCCATGCCCACCACTGAATGGTGCATTTGAATGATGGTGTGGATGCCCATCAAACATCGTAGTGGGGCCCACACAGCTCGACCTCATGGGAAGTGCATGGTACCTTTTCCCAATATATATATATATATATATATATATATATAGAGAGAGAGAGAGAGAGAGAGAGAGAGAGAGAGAGAGAGAGGAATGCTCACCTGGGCTGGCTCTCAATGGGTCGGATCTGGATCGGATCCAGTTGGATCCGGCTCCAAGTCCGTATATCTGTAGACGGATTCGGATCGGATTCGAATCGGATTCGGATCCAACTCGGATCCAAATGTGATATCCATATCTGATCCATTTATAAATTGTTAGATCCATTTCAGATCCAAAATCCATATAACCATCGGAGTCGGGTCGGATCTAGGTCCGAATCCACCCCATTACAAATTTAAAAAAATATATGATATAAAATATATAATATAATACATTTAATTTAGTAGAAAAATGATGCAAATCCCACTATTTACTATCGTATGGTTGACATGGCCTAAAATAATTTGTAAAACGGATGGTCAGCATAAATATAACATATACACTAAGGTGACAATGAGTAGGATCTTAATCGGATTCGGATCAAACTCGGATATGTTCCTGTGAATCCATATCCAGTCCATTTAAGTAATCGGACCTATTTTAAGATCCATATCCGGTCCATTTAACTAATCGGACCTATTTTAAGATCCAAATCCACATTAAATGGATTCGGAGCGAATCGGATCTCGGATCTGACCTGCTCAATTGAGAGCCCTAACCTGGGCACTTCTCGTGAGAGAGACTCATGAGCACTTTTTCTTGGCTCATCACACGTGATGTGAGCCCAAAATCTTAGCCGTCCATGTGATGCAGCACCCCAAAAAACCCTAGGGCCCATCTTTCAACCTGATCCAAAACTTTGGTGGGCCGCAGCAAAAAGCAAGAGGTAAATCAAGGGAGGAAACTGTTTCCTTCTTTCATGGCCGACCAAAGTTCCGGAACAAGTTGAAAGATGGGCCCTAGGAGATTTTTGGAGTGTTGCATCACATGGACGGCTCAAATTTTGACCCCTCTCTCTCTCTCTCTCTCTCTCTCTCTCTATATATATATATATATATATATATATATATAGGAATGCTCACTTACTAACAACCTCTCACAGTGAGAGAATTTTGAGGACTCATCACACATGATGTGTCCCTAAAATCTGAGCCGTCCATGTGATGCAGCACCTTGAAAAACCCCCGTGCCCAACTTTCAACTTGGTTCACAAGTCTAGTGGGCCGTGGAAAAAGGAAACATTTTCTCCCTTGATTTGCCTCTCACTCTCTTCGATGGCCCACAAGAGTTCTAGATCAGGTTGAAAGTTGGGCTTGGGGGTTTTTCGGGGTGGTGAATCATGTAGACGGCTCAGATTTTAGGGACACATCATGTGTGATGAGTCCTTAAAATCGTGAGAGATGGTGGGTAGGTGAGCATTCCTCTAATATATATATATATATATATATATATATATATATATATATATATATATATATGCCAAGGGAGGACTCGGATTGCCTGCGCTCAGAATCTAAGTGGGGCCCATTGTGATGTTTGTGAGAAATCTACACCGTACAACCATTTTTTGAGATTATTTTAGGCGTTGCGACAAAAAATGAACAGGATCCAAGACTCAAGTGGGCCGAAAACGTGATGATTGAACTTCTACAGTTGAAATATTCATGGAGCCACAGAAGTTTCGAATCAGGATAATATATGTGTTTTCAGTTCATCTGAGTAGGAATGACATTATGAACCGTATGGATGGCATAAAAACATCACTGTGGACTCCATAGAGGTTTCAACGGTAGGAATTTCCCTACCCACCTTTTGCTTTAGTGTGGCCCACTTGAGTCTTCGATCCCATTCATTTTTGGTCGCAACAACTAAAATGATCTCACAAAACGGTTGGACTGCGTAGATTTTTCACAAACATCACGGTGGGCCCCACCTAGATTCCGAGCGCAAGAGATGCCTTTCAAATGCTTTCGCAGGCAATCCGCGCCGCTGGATATACCTGAGGGGGAGCGGATTAGGTGAGACCTCGGATCCACCGAGGTGGGTGGGACCTCTTACTGTGGGGCCACTGTGATGTATGTGACTACATCCATGCCATACATCCACATTGAAAGATCATTTTAGGGCATTATCCAAAAAACGAAGCAGTTCCAAACCAGATGGGCCATAGTACAGGAAACAATGGTAATTGACTCTTAAAAACTTCCTGTGGGCTACAAAAGCTTTGGATCACGATGATATTTATGTGGTCTCTTCATCTAGTTGTTTCTGACCTTATCAACAGGTTGGATGGAAAATAAACATTCCAGTGGAATCCACTAAAAATCCATGAAGTTTTCAACGGTAAAGATTTGATCACGACTGTTTCTGGGGTGTGGTTCACCTAAAATTTCAGTAATCTTCATTTTTGGTATCATACCGAAAATGAGTTTTCAAGATTGTTGGACGGTGTGGATTTAAGACACATACATCACTATGAGCCCCACAGTCAGGGTCCCACCCACTTCGGTGGATCCGGTGTCTTACCTAATCAGCTCCCCACCCGAGGGAGGCAGCTCAAGCTGCGTGGGACCATGGTGGTGTATGTGTTTTATGGGCGCGAATTAGGTGTTACCCCCGGTAACAGCTTAGTGGGTGTTACCCCTACCGTATGGCCCACATGGATGATATTTTGTATATCCATTCTGTCCATCCCTTTCTACAGTCTATTTTAGAATGAACCTACAAAACTTATACAGATCCAAATCTCAAGTGGATCACACCACTAGAAACGGTGTGATTGAGTCCCCCACCATTAAAATTTCCAAAGAGCCCATCGTAAGGGTTTGGTAGTGTTTATTTGCAATCCAAGGTCTTTATAATGTAAATAATGTCATGATGAAAATAAATATAAATATCACTTTGATCCAAAACTTTTGTGGCCCACAAAACATTTGTAATGGCTATTCAGCATTGTTTCTAGTGACATGGTCCACCTGAGATTTGGATCTTCTTAGGGTTTTGGATCACATACTAAAAATGATATTAAAAAATCGATAGACAGCTTAGATATATAAAAAAATGCATCAAGATGGGCCCCACATGGTAAGGGTAACACCCCCTAAGCTATTCCCGGGGTAACACCTAATTCGCGCCCGTGATTTATCCATGCGGACGCGGATTTCCTGCGAATGCGCTGGGAACCAAGGTGGGGCCCACCGTGATGTTTTTTTAGAAATCCACCCCATTCATCCGTTTTGTGGGCTAATTTTAGGACTTGCTAACAAAAATGAGCTAGGTCTAAGACTAAGTGGGCCGCACTAAAGGAAAAGGCGGGTAGAGAAATTCCTACCGTACCTGGCGTGGATAGAATACATACATCACAGTGGGCCTCACAGAGCTTGTGCCACATCGTTCCACCGGGATATCCTGTGGCGGGTGCAACCGCCAATCCGCTTCGGGTCTTTAATTTGAATCGAACGAAGCTGGCGAAGGGCATTGCTTACTAACTCAGCACTCTTAGAGTACTGAGTAAACTCCTGTGGGGCCCACCGTGATTTATTTATTTTATCCATTCCCTGCATCCATTTTAACAGATAATTTTATGTCTTGAGACAAAAAATAAAGCATATCCAAAGCTCAAGTGGACCACAGCACAGGAAATGGTATGCATTGAACCTCTACTATTGAAAATTTATTGAAGGCCACAAGTTTTGTATCAAGCTGTTTTCCCTTCATCCATTTCTTTACGATCTTATGAAAAGGTTGGATGACAAATAAACATCATTGTGGGCCTTAGGAAGGTTTCAACAGTGGAAATCATTATTCCCACTGTTTCCTGATTTATTGTCCACTTTGAGCTTTGGATATTCTTCAATTCTTTCTTTAACCCTTAAAATGAGGATGGACGGTGTGCATAAACCACATACATTCACAGTGGGCCCAACTGAGTTACTCAGTGCGATTAAAGCAGACTGAGTAACTCAGGACGCAATCCAATTTCCCAAGTTGGTTACCTCTACGAGACGGGATTTTTATGGTGCGGCTACTTTTACAAAAAGTTTAAATTCTCCTAAGGCTATCTTTTTTAGTCTTTTCACTGTAAATTGCAAAACTTTTGGTAAGAGGAATGCCCCTCTGGGCCACCGTACGTCCATGAACAGGGAGAAGCCCTCTTCATCATTACAAAGAGCCTCCACCGTGGGCCACACCATGATGCATATGTTACATCCACGCCATCCATCCATTTGGAGAGACTATTCTAGGGGATGAGCTAAAGAATGAAGCAGATCCAAAGCTCAAGTGGACCTCACCAAAGAAAACAATGGGGATTGATGTCCTACCATTAAAAACTTCTTGGGGTTACAAAAGTTTTCAATCAAGCTGGTATTTGTGTTTTCCCTTCTTCCATGTCTGTGTGAACTTATGAACAGGTTGGATTTCAAATAAACATCATGGTGGGCCCTAAGAAGGTTTCAACGATCACATCACTGTCCCCTCTGTTTTCTTTGGTGGGGTCCACTTGAGAATAGGATCTGTCTCATTCTTTAGCTCATGCCCTTAAATGATCTCTCCAAATGGATGGACGGTGTGGATACAACACATACATCATGGTGGGGCCCAGAGAAGTTGGTGACGTAAGTTTAGTAGGGAGATAGCAACTCAACTTGTCAGTAGTTAATCCATGTCCCTCTAACCACCTGCTCCTGCTTACGTCCATGAAGAGGCAAAAACCCACTTGGGCGTTACAAAGGGGCTTCACCGTGGGCCCCACCATGATACATATGTTACATCCACATCGTCCATCCTTTTTGCCAGGTCATTTTAGGCCATGGGCCCAACTCTAAGACAGATCTAGATCGCAAGTGGGCCACACCATAGGGAATAGTTGGGACAATGGCGTCCACTGTTGAAACCTTGTTATGCCCCACTATAATGCTTATTTTCCATCAAACATTGGGCAGAGGCCACGTGGCCTGATTTAAGGGAAAACACAAATATCAATTAGATTCGGAACTTTAGTGAACTACATCTTGGGAAACGGTGCTTAGGTGAGATCCACAATGCTCAAGGGAACCCACAGTGCTCAGGAGGAATCCACAGTACTAAGGGGGAACCCACGGTGCTCAGAGGAACTACAATGCTCAGGAGGAATCCACATCGCTCATGTGGAACCCACAGTGCTCAAGGGGAACCCACAGTGCTTTGGAGGAATCCACAGTACTCAGGGGAACCACGGTGCTCAGGTGGAATCCACAGTGCTAAGGGGGGACACACAATGCTCAAGGGGGATCCAAAGTACTCTGGGTGAACCCACAGTGCTCAGGTGGAATCCACAGTGCTTAGGGGGAACCCACAATCCTCATGGGGGATCCAAAATGCTCTGGGGGAACCCATAGTGCTCAAGGGGGGTCCACACGTGCAGCAACGGTGGCCCCACCCGTTTCCAATGGTGGATGCTCAATCTCCACCGTTTCCCATGGTGTGGTCCACCAAAGTTCTAAATCCAACTGATATTTGTGTTTTCCCTTAAATCAGGCCACATTTGATGGCAAAAAAAACATCATAGTGGGGCCTGGTAAGGTTTCAATAATGGACGTCATTATCTCAATTGTTCCCTATGATGTGGCCCACCTGCGATCTGGATTTATCTCAGAGTTGGGCCCATGACCTAAAATGATCTAGCAAAAAGGATGGACGGTGTGGCCTCTATCATTGTCTCCATGGTGCGGTTCAATTGAGACTTGGATCTGCCTCACAATAGGGCCCACAGCCCTACAATAGCCGAAAAGATGGATGGACAGTGTGAATATAACACAAATATCATGGTGGGCCTCACAGGGCAACCCCGCAGTTGGCCCCGATCCAATTGTTTCCTACTGAGTGTCCACTTGAGACTAGATTTGTCTCATATTGGGGGGGGGGGGGGGGGGGGGGGGGGGGGGGGGGGGGGGGGGGGGGGGGGGGGGGGGGGGAGGGGGGGGGGACACGACCTATAATGATATGAAAAAATAGATAAGCAGCATGGATAAAACAAATACATCGTGGTGGGACCCATAGGGTGGGCCACATGCTAAGCAACATGGCACCCAAATGGGGCCCACAGGATGAGCCTAAGGAAGGCTTCAACAGTAGGTATCATTGCCCTCACTATTTTCTGATAGTGGGGCCCACATGGCCTTTGAATTAAGCTGATATTTGTGTGGTCCCTTTATACAAGTCTATGTGACCATATAGGGATTGGATTACAAATAAACATCAAGGTGGGTCTGAAAAAGTTTTAAAAGTGGACATCCTTGTCCCAACTGTTTGTTGTGGTATGGCCCACCTGAGATCTAGATTTGGCCCAAAATGGGACCCAAAGCCTAAAATGATATGAAAAGAAGGATGAAAAGCATGGATGAAACATATACAACATGATGGGTCGCACAAGTGGACCACCCATGCTTCCGCCTCTTCATGGTCATACGCACGAGCAGGTGGTCAAAGGGGCATTTTTTGCCGAAAGGTTTGTAATTTCTCATGAAAAGGCAAAAAATGTTGGCCCTCACGAGAAATAGGATTTTTTGTAAACATAGCCACACCCTGGGGGCTAGTGCATTAAAAATCCCTATGGGGGAGCGGATTACGTGAGACCCAGATCCACCAAGGCGGGGAGACCCCTGACTGTGGGGCCCACCGTGATTCAAAAAATGAAGCAGATTAGGTGGGACCCCCGGATCCAAAGCTTTTGTGGCCCACAGGGAAGTTTTAATGGTCAGTTACCACTGTTTATTATACTATGGTCTATTTGTAATTTGGATCTCTTCATTATTTTGGATTATGCCCTAAAATGAGCTTCCAATATGGAATGGACGGCATAGATGTAGTCAGATACATCACTGTGGACCCCTGTAGACACCCAACCTTCGGCTACAACTGTTGGTAGAGATAGCTAGTTGAATGGAGGACCATACCCCTAAATCCCAAGTCCAAACTCAGCCAAACTCACCCTTGTAAGCCCCATTCCATAGCCCAGATCAAGCCTGAACCCAGTCAACCCAGTCTTAAACATCAGCCTGAAAAACCCACCAGAAAAAAAGCCAGTCAAAAAATCCCAAAAAGTCAAACTCACTGAGTCAACCCGCTGAGTTAACCCGCTGAGTCAACCCGCTGAGTCAACCCGTCAAGTCAAAACATCGAGTCAACCCACCGAGTCAACCCATCGAGTCAACCCGTCGAGTCAAACCACCGAGTCGACCCGCTGGGTCAACTCACTGAGTCGACCAGCGAGTCCAACAGCAGCCTCGAGAGAGCGGTCGTACTCGCTGGAAACCGAGGAGCGGCCGTACGGGCGGCCCATAGCAGGCCGCCCAGAAAAAATTACGCAAACTGCCACTCTCTGCTGCTATAAATACCCCCCTCCCTTCTCATTTCAACATCCCTTCAAGTCCAGCCAGTCCGGGTGCGGTCCGAGTCCTCATCCACCCCTTAGCCCATTTTTCCACCAAGGAGAGCCCGAGTGAGGAGAGTCTAGCCCTGGTCCAGCCTAGCCTGACCACTGGTCCAAGCCTCCCAAGCCATCCAAATCTTGATCCAGCCACTCGAAGCCAATCCTTGCGACACCTCCGTCCACCCAGCTACTCTTTTCCCAGCATCATCTCAT
>PVNU02003192.1:0-29484 GCA_003013855.2 Liriodendron chinense
ACAACTTCAGCATCCAAACTTTCAGCACAATCTGAAAGTTTTTCAAAAAACTCTTCAAAAGCTTTGTTCTGAAATTCCTAATGCTTTCTGGCACAGAAAGACTCATATCGTCTCGCTACCGTATGTAGAAGACTTTGATGAAGCTCAAATCCCTGCTAAAGCTCGTCCTTCTCAAATGGACTCCCGCCTTCTTCGTCTTTGTGATGAAGAAATCAAAACTCTTCTCCAAAAAGGACTCATTCGTCCCTCTAAATCTCAATGGAGTTGTGCAGCCTTTTACGTCGAAAATGCTGCTGAACTTGAAAGAGTTCCGAGACTTGTAATAAACTACAAGCCTCTCAATCAGGTTCTGAAAACCATTAGATACCCAATTCCAATTCCAAATAAAAAGGATTTGTTGAATAGATTACACAAAGCTAATCTTTTCTCCAAATTCGATCTCAAATCTGGATTCTGGCAAATTCAGATTCATCCCAAAGATCAGTACAAAACGGCTTTCACAGTTCCTTTCGGTCACTTCGAATGGACTGTTATGCCTTTTGGACTTAAAAATGCTCCTTCTGAATTTCAAAAGATCATGAATGATATCTTTAATCCCTTTAAAGATTTCATCCTCACTTATATAGATGACATTCTCATCTATTCTCAAAATATAGATCAACACTGGAAACACTTAGAAACTTTTAGATCTGTTATTCAACGGAATGGTTTAGTTCTTTCCCTACGAAATTAAACTATTTCAAACGGAATTCAATTTCTTGGTTTCAAAATTTTTCAAAACACCATCACCCCAATTCAAAGAGTCATTAATTTTGCAGACAAATTTCCTGACAAAATTACTGACAAAAAACAGCTTCAAAGATTTCTTGGATGTTTGAATTACATCTCTGAGTTCTACAAAGATTTAGCTAAAGACAGAGCCCTTTTGCAAAATCTTTTGACCAAAAATCCAAAATCTCCCTGGTCTGATGAACATTCCAAAGCTTTGCAAAATATTAAGAACAAAGTTAAACGTCTTCCTTGTCTTAATCTCTCAAATCCTAATTTTCAAAAAATCATTCAAACTGATGCCTCTGATCTAGGTTTCGGCGGCATTCTTTACAAAAAAACCCCTAAAAATATAGAACAGCTTGTTTGTTTTACTTCTGGAACTTGGAACCCTACTCAACAAAAATATTCTGCAATCAAAAAAGAAATTTTGTCGATGGTTTTTGTATATATATATATATATATATTATATTATTATATATGTATATTATATATATTATATATATATATATATATATATATATATATATATATATATATTTGTATATACATAGATATATATATGTATACATATCTATGTATATCTATGTATATCTATATATATTTATAGATATATATATATATACATAGATATATATATGTATACATATCTATGTATATCTATGTATATATGTATACATATCTATGTATATCTATGTATATCTATATATATTTATAGATATATATATGTATACATATCTATGTATATCTATGTATATGTTATATATATATATATAGATATATATATCTATATATAGATATATAGATATATATATATACATATAGATTATATATATACATAGATATATATAATCATATATATTAGATCTATATTATAAATATATATATATATATATATATATATATTATATATTTGTATATATATGTATACATATCTATGTATATCTATGTATATTTATATATATCTATGTATATCTATGTATATCTATATATATCTATGTATATATCTCTATATATATCTATGTATATCTCTATATATCTATGTATATGTATATTTTAGTGATGCAGTTGATAATCTGATTGTTTTGGGATATCATCAGTGGGCCACGGTTGGATTTTCGATGATGTGCCTTCAAAGTAAAATGTTCTTTTCCAGATCTATCCCAATGAGCAGAGGAGGAAAGCCTTAATGCAAGGCCTTAGAGTGGGGCTAGGGCCCACGCAGAGAAACAATGGGCAAACACATGTGGCTGTGTGATGTATGGCAAGAAATGATGGTAGGTAAAGGTTGCAGATGAATGAAACGAGAGTAAATGTTGGAAGTAGTGCTGTGATAAATCTGGGAACATGACCTCACTTTTAAGAAGATATGGGGAAAAAAAGGAAGCTGCAAAGAAAAGATAAAGTAAATCACTTGAAATTAGAGCTGAGGAGAGGATGGGAAGAGAAGCTGCTAAAGAAACGAGAAAGAAAATCACTTAAAATTAGTGCTGAGGAGTGGAAGGACGAGAAACTGCTATAAAGAAAAAGGGAGTATCTCACCACCGTTGGTGTACACGAGCCAAAACCGAATAAGCTATGGGCCTCACACAGCTTCCAGGGCCATAGAAGCTATGGATCAAGCTGATATTGTCATTCCCTCCATCTAGATCCGTGTGACTTTCTAGCCAATGGCTAATGGTCGGTGCTATGTGGGCCCCACCATGATGTATGTGTTTCATTCATGCTAGCCCATCTGTTTTTTCATATCATTTTATGGTTTGAGCCCAAAATATGGTAGATCCAAATCTCAAGCGGACTACCTTACAAGAAACAGTATTGATTGAACTCACCATTAAAATTTCTTGGTAGCCACAGGAGTTTAGATGTCAAATAAACATTATAGTGGGACCTAGGAGGATTTGAATCCACCTCAATGTTTCCTGTAGTGGGATCCACCTAGGATTTGAATCCGTGTCAATGTTTCCTGTAGTGGGATCCACCTAAGATTTGAATCGGCCTCAATGTTTGGCTGTAGTGGGATCCACCTAAGATTTGAATCGGCCTCAATGTTTGGTCTTCCGCCCTAAAATGAGCTGAAAAATGGATGAACAGGGTGGATAAAATAAATACATCATAGTAGGGCGCACAGAGCTTTGACATCATGGGTGTCGTTGGTGTCGTGAGCTAAAACGCGTCCCTTGCTTTTTCGGTCCTCGGCCAAACCACGTCCGGGAAAGGGAAAAGATGGTTCCATGTTGCTTTCGAACCACAGATGAACAGAGTGGATTCTCACAAAAGTCTCATAGGGCTCCATGTTGCTTGCGAACCACAAAGAACTCATGTGGATGAGCATAGACAATTGTGTGTTTGTGTGCATCGGGGGGCATGTTAGAGCTAATAGCGGCTCAATTCAAACCGAATGCCCTGTGCATTGAAATTGCCGGCTTAAGACAGAATCTGAGAAGGATCACCTTAACTCCTTAGAAGAATCTGAAAAAGGGAGCGTTCCTTCTTCTGATGATTTATTTTTCTTTTCCTTTAAAACAAAAACTTTACAAGACACCGTTTTAATGGGGTCCCAAAGTAAGACCTGGACCTGACCTGATTTCTTGACGGGTCCAAAAATTTAGTCCCTAACTTGCTAAAATCCAGTCAGTTCCAATAACCTGTCCAAAAGGTGTGGTCCACCATGGTATGCACCTGAGAGAGCCTGAGCCACAAAAAAAAATCTTGAAAAATATATTTTAATCCTGGTGGCTGAAAACCACATCAGTTCTAGGAGAGGAAATAATAAATAAATAAATAAAAACCCAGGCCATCCCAAAAATGAGGCACACCACATCTAGAGCTGGGCATGGGTCGAGTCAACTCGGTCAACTCGACTCGTCCAACTCGGTTCCGACCGGACTTGATCCGAACTGAAGGCTGAGTCGATCCGGACCGAGTACAGGTGGTCGAATCTGAACACCAACCGAGTCGAGTCCGGGTCAGCCGGTGATTCCAACTCGACTTGGACCGAAATCCAACTCGAATGGACTCGACTCGTCTGAACCTGACTCGACTCGAAGGTTATAATCCATGTGTACGTATGTTTTAATGGTTGATCCCTTTGATATTCAATATGTCTGTCACATGAGTGGCCCACTATACAAGATACTAAGTCGAAGCCTTAGTCTACATCGTTGGGCCCAAGCTACTGAACGATCCAGATCTCTCATGTGATCCATACACTTAACCAGATCTCTCATGTGATCCATACACCTAACCACTAGCTCTTGAGGTGGGCAATGACAAGATGAAATTTTAAGAATACCAATGTAAAAGAGTAGCAGTTGAGAATGTGAAAGGTTGAGAGTATTAAATACTCATTCCAATCTATTTAGCAAGGGAAAGGGCATGTCAACCAAGGCCAACTTGACCCGACTCTGTGTTGACTGGAACCGACTCGGTCTTTGTGACTGGGCTGGACTTAATCCGGATTAGACTAGGCAGGCCCGGACTCGAATCGAGCCAGCCGTGCTGAACTCGGTACCGAGTTGGACAGAGATCGGATTAGGTATAATTCAAAACCGGTAGGATCGAGTTAGCCCTTACTCGGTCCGACTCGACTCGATGCCCAGCTCTAACCACATCATAGAAAACAACGCACAGCTGCACATAAGGAAAAAAAAAACCCGAATTACAACCAGCCATCAACCAGGCTTGGAGCAACTAGCATGGCCTTGTGCTGGGGCCTTCTATGCATGGTCTGATCAGTTTTCAGGTTAGAAAATTGTGCTTAAGAGTCATTTTAACCTTATCCGGACCAGCCCGGCTTAACTTGACTTTAAACATACATATGTTATATCCTTCGAATATGTCATTTTAATACTGAATTAGGCAATTCATCTAAAATGTAGTCTGTTGGTTCTATTCCTCTAAAATGTCTATTTCTTTATTCATGTGTGGCCCACTTGATCAATGGAAATTTTAGGAACATTCAAGTGGGAAATAGGGACTTTGCTAATTTTGGGCCGGGCTGCATTGGGTTGGGCATGGGCCTAGCTAGGCTGCTATAAACCCAGCTCATTTCCACAACTACCTACCGTGATTATGTGACGGTTTTTTTTTTTTTTTTTTTTGGTTCGTAGTCATGCAATGCACATACCCTGTTAGATGCGCAATGCACCCACCCAGTCAGTCACACGATGCTCCCACCTAGTGGTGGGGGTTAGGGGGTTTCAAACCCAAGACCAGCAGTTGAAATGCCCAGGCGTCTACCAGTTGGGCTAGCGGGTGATTATGTGACGATGAAAATATTGGGCTAATCCAATCATTAGGTGGGCTCCACCACTTGAATGTGGAGATTTTTGGTGTGTTTTTTGTTGTTTTCCACGACGAGTGCACCCTCTCAGTAGGTAAAACTAAAGCTATAGTAAGCAATTAACCATTTGGCAGCTAAATGCTCGGCTGAAACCATGGTTTTAAACTTGGACAAAGTCCTGTGCAATTGGTCCAAGTTGACTCGGACAGATTTGGTTTGACCCCACAAGTCATCTGGGTAAGTCCTCCCTGACTCAGTCAAGTTGGGCTGATTCACCCCTACTCCGGTGAGTTACAACTCCATTTGAGACCAGGCAAATTGGTCCTAATCAGCTGACTCTTTTCTCAAGGATGAAGCCTAGTCTTAAAAGGACTTCCTAGAAAGTGGCCCAGCCCATACCGAATTTAGGCCCATTTGTCTCTGTCACAGGTTGAGATTGGACCTTCTTGTAAGCCTCTGAATTGGGCCCAGTTCTGCCTAAAATGATTCCTCCTATCCAAACATGGCATTTTTCATAGTGAAAAATCTCGTTCTTGGCAATTTACCTGGAGATATTCAAAATTTCAGGTTTTTCTTAGGATATTATTGGAAAAATCTCGCTAAAAATAAAAATAAATATTATTATAAATTATTAATTAAATATAAAAAATATATATTTATATTTAAAGTAAATACTATTATAAATTATTAGATAAATTTTAAAAATATATATTTATATTTCTACTGAATTGATACCTGATAATATTGTGATAAAAAGGCAATATTTTCAAATATGCCAGGATTGAAAATCTCGCAACAATATTGCAATAGTATTTTGTTACGATCTTAATTGTTTATGGTATCAGAGCCAACACCACGTCTCTTGTTCAAATCATGGAAGGGACAACCTATGGAAATGGCAACTTGGGCCAAAGTGAAAGCCGCCACGATGTGAAAAGGGCTACCTGGATAACTAGAGTGCAACCGTCATGCCTTGGAAAGGGCTACCTGAAATGAAAGCCAAAGTGAGTGCCGTCATAGAGTGGGCCACCATGGACATCCACTTTGAAGCATGGTAGAATGTTACGATCCCAAGGGTTTAAGAGCTAAGTTTACACGTTCCATCAATCTTGGGCTTTTGGTGCATTGGTTAGGTTCTTAACAGTATTAATTGTTGACTGTTAATGTGATATTGCAGCGTGATTTTCAAAATCTTAGCGATATTTGTCCTACCGTCTACTTTTTCGTGCTTCTGAATCTTTGTTTCCACTTTGCCCTAGAAAATATTAAACATTTTCAATGGACAAATGCTAATAAAATGGATCCACGGGTTAGGTTAGCATATTATCACTGGTAGTTGATTAGTTCTCTTAGAAAATAGAGAATTTGATCACCTACAACCATTGCATCTTGCCCGTGAAAATAGAGAACTGATCACCTGCAACTGGCTTCATTGTAGGGATGTCAGTGGGCCGAGCTAGGCCCAACCCATTGCCTCCTTCAGGGCGATTAGTGCTATGGGTTTGCAGGCTCTTGAATGGAGAAGTAAAAACCCTACGTTTTGAAAAAGGAAAATTTACAAATTAGTACCTCGTTATTTCTGTATTTACATCCTGGTAACTTTTTCGTAGAGCTAGGCATCAAGTCGAGTTGGACTGAGTTAGGGCTAACCTAATCCGACTCGATTTTGAATTAGACATGATCCAAACTCGACCCGACTTGGTACTGAGTCCAACATGCGTAACCCGATTCGAGTCCGAGTCTGACATGGACTAACTTGGACCGAGTCCGACCTTGTCACAGATATCAAGTTGGATCGAATCAGCACTGAGTCGAGTTGAGTCAGCCATTCAAAGGCAGCTACACGGATCGCCATTGGAATATATAGTTCTTCCATTTTTCTTGCGCAACTAAGGAGATTACTTCTTTGAAACGAATTCATCCAGACCATTCACACAGGCATGATTTTTGAATCCCATTCGAGTTGTAAGAAGAACTGAGAGTCTGCTTGATCCCGATTTTTTCATGTTCTTGCGACTTGTTCGCCCACCTCAAGTGCAAGGTTGTGATGTAGTAATAATTCTCAATGAGACTGAGGTCGATTCACAACGAATTAGGGTAAACAATTTAAATCATCCCAATAACTTCAATCTCAACAGTTTTGGAATCAAGTTTTAAGATCTGGACAAAAAACAGTAAATAATAAAGGAAAATTTGATAATTAGGTGAACTAAGGCTTTAAGGATCTACTTGTAGTAGTCCAATGTGAATTCTTTCATCCAAATATAAACACAACTAGATTCCAAGTTCTATCTCTCGTCTAGTTTGAAGATTAGGCATTCAAACACAAGCAATTTCACTTAAGTCAGAAAATCAGATTCTAGTTCTAATGAAGCACATAGAACTTGAACTTGTAGCCTTCGAAGTAACAGCCATACCAAGAGATCATGACATGCTTTAGGGTTACTATAATTCAATTCTAATCAATTCAAACATGGTAATCTCAGAGAATTGCAAGGAACTCATGTTAGAAGTACATGAACTTTCATAAAACATCCAAAAATCCAACTTTATTCAAACTAGAACCTTAAAAATTCAAACTTTAGCAAAGATACTTGAATTGAATGAATCCTACATTAGAATTAACTACAAGATTCACCTCTTAGCCCTAGCTAAGAGGTTCTAGCCGAGCATCATCATGCTTAAAGTAGAAATAATGAAAAACTACTAAAAAACATAAAAAATCAAAATTGGAGGAGTTGCAAACGCTCCACGATGATCCTCTTCACTTTCCACGACTTCTCAAGTCTTCTATAATGTCCTTAGATCGACTCATAGGTGTCCTTTTATAACATTGAAGCTTCACCGCCTCAGAAATTTTCAGAAGTACGCAACAACTTACGCAGTGCATGAAATTTCGGAGCTTGAAGAATAAGCTGCTAAAAATCTGCAATTTCCTAATTTTTTGCACTTGGTCGACCGGTCACGACCGGTCGAAGTGGTCTAGGCTGAGTCCAGCAAGGTCTAGTGGGGCTGCAATGTGGTGGGCGATCGATCGTGATCAGTCGGTCACATTAACTTTTGTATTTTTTTTCTTCGATAGGCCACACTAACTTTTGTATTTTTTTTCTTATTCTCTCTCTCTCTCTCTCTCTCTCTCTCTCGTCTTCTTTCCTTGCTTCTTCTTCCATTCCTTTGGCCCATCTTCCTTCATCATCAAATGACTTTAAAAGTGTTCTTTTAGCTTTCAAATAGGTGAAGTCTTTCTCTTATTCTTACAATCACAAAACATGCATTAGATAGTCTTTTAAACATAGAAATCATACATAAAATGTGATGAAATGGGGTTAGAATATGTATAAATCAGGAGCTCAACACGACTGTGAAAGAAAATCAGTTGAAAGTTGCAACCAGAGAACCCACCGAGTAAATCTTCATGGAGCTTCGATTTGAAGCTACAAGAAGCTTCTTACCATTAATCCACATCATCCACCAGCCTCAGATCAAAGAAAGAATTGTTGACTGAAGATCTGCCATTGGAGAGCTTTGTCTTCTTCTCCAAGAACAGCCACCGTCAAATCCTGTTCCACCACTGATTTTCATATCCAAAAATGTACGTCATGTGGTCCATCTAAAACGGCATTTGATCACTACTTTTATCAACAATCAACTGATCTTGGAGTAACGTCAATCCGTGTAAGGTTCACGAGGGGAACTTGTTGTGGAAACACACTGTTATGTCGGTTCTCATGTCGACTCGACGTAGAACCCTATTGTATCAGGAGTTTCTGGAACCTGCAAAAACACAGTAGAATCGTATAAAACCCTCTTTGACGTTTAAGAAAGATCAAAGAGAAATCATGTTATATATAACCGCCCAAGTTGAGTTGGGTTTGGATTTGAGTCGAGTCGGACCACTAGTTGACCTGAATTCGACTCGATTTGATTTCGGATTGGGCCAACTATACTCGATCTGGATCAACCCACCCATTTGGTTTGGGTCGAGTCCGGTCTAAACCAGGTCAGACAAGTTGAATTGGCCAAGTTGACTTGTCCAGTGCCAAGCTCTACTTTTTCAAAATGTTTACAATAAGCTACTCCTAATTTAAGTAATTATCATTCCAATACCTCAATGTTGGGTTGATTGTACTAGTAAGGGGTCATTGGCTTGGGTGGGCCTTACCATGATGTTTATATGAAATCCACTCTGACCACCAGGTGGGTTACCCGGTGTTAGGGTCAGGGCCATATATTTGAAAATAGTGTATAAAGCAGCACTCACCCTCCAAACAGTTTCCCCTTTGTGTGGCCCACCCAAATCACAAACAGGTCTTATCTTTTTAGCACTAGGCCTAAATTTTGATTTGGAAACTAATGCTTGAAGTAGTTTGTATATAATCATCATGTTGGGCGTATAAAAATTAAGGGTGGACATCTCTATCCCAACTATTTCCATTGACACGGCCCACGTGAAACCACCCATCGTCAACTTGATTTTTTGATCTTGGCCTAACATGAGATTACATCTAATAGTCGGAATGGATTTCACATATACGTGTGGTTGGCCCCTTATGAAATCAACTGGGGTGACCACTTGTGATCCTAAATTTCACATGTAATTTTGGTAGATATATTTCAAGAAGAGGTCTCACGTCGAATTAATTGGACCACAAATTATGGCCCATCCAAAACGTACCTTCCAACTGGGGCTGTCAATGGGCCGGGCTGGGCTCCTGCTTAAAACTAAGCCCCATTTTTAAACGGGCCACCCGTTCCCGCGCCCATTAGGGCTTAATGGGTCTCATTTTCACAACCCCACCCTCCTCTCTCTCTCTCTCTCTCTCTCTCTCACACACACACACACACACACACACACACACACCTTCCCCTGATTTTCTCAACTCCAACCCACACCCCACTTCTTCCAAGCTCCAACCCACGCCTCCTCTCTCTCTCTCTCTCACACACACACACACACACACATACACACTTGCAAGCTCCTCCGATCATCACTTCCGCCCAAAGCCGCCAAATTTTCACCGGAATCCGCCTCGAATCTGACGCCATTCTCGTCAACCGGACCAACCACACGGCCTGTGGCCGTTGCAGCAACTAGCCTCAAACAGGTCTCTCTCTCTCTCTCTCTCTCTCTCTCTCTCCATCCGAGAAACACTCCGGTTTGGGTTCAGGCGGGGCTAGGGCTAGACTGCCTCGAGGCTATGTTGAACAATGCGGGCCGCACTTGGACAGAGCTTGGCCTGGCCCTGACCTCGCTCATCGACACCCCTACTCCCAACCTTTTTTTATGCGTGCAACATCCAACCTGTCCAATGGGTTGTAATCACCAACACCATGATGATTTCTTCATGCAAAAATCGGTCACATCTACTCATTTATTGGACCTCACTTGTATCTTGCTATTTATCAATGGTAAAGATTGTTTCTATAGTTTGACCCACCGGATGATTAGATGGGGCTGATTTTTCAATGGTTGATCCTTATTGTGGTGCCAACCTATTGGAAGGGTGAGATGTTGCATTCTATTATCCACTGGGTGGATCATAACTCTTGGTCCAACCAGTTGGACTTGGCACATTCTCTTTAAAAAAAGAAGGGACTCCGACCGATGATTTTTTATCGGGCCCACTTGGATGTGTATGCAAGGTCCACTCTGACAATTAGACATGTAAGCCCATGTTAATCCTAGGGACCAAAAATCAGGTTGACATGTGATTCAGGTGGGCCACACCAAAGGAAACAGTTGGGATAGATACGTCCACCCTTGATTTGCATTGGCCTACCATGGTGCTTATATAAAAACCACTCCAGCCATTAGATTCCAAATCAGAATGCCACACAAAGAGATACAGTTTGAATGTTGAGAGTTGCCTTGTACACTGTTTCCAATTGTATGGTCCACCTAAATCATGGATGGGGCTGATTTTTGGTCCCTGGGCCTAAATGGGATGATGCGCATGGTGGTCGCATAAACATAACGGTGGGGCCCACCCAAGTAGCTTATTGAAAACCTTTTCGAAAAAGGTATCCGGTTGTAAATATCATATTAATGAGGTAGTAATTTGTAAAATTCCTTCTTGAAAATTGAGATGCAGAACAGCAGCTCATTTGCTCCATAATCAAAAGTGCCCAGGACAGAATAACAAACAGATTGTGAGCAATGTGGAGGAGGAGATTATTGTCTCTTGCAGCTACATCCATCCGCCATTCCTCTCTATCATCTTCCAAACCTCCTGCTACAATCCCTAGCAGCTTCATCAAACACCCTCCATCCCTTCCGGCGACGATCCAACAGCTCTGCTGGAAGCCAGATGGAATGAGGGTTTGCAGTAGCAGCATCAGCATCAGCAGGGGTATGATGACGGGTTCGAGTAGCGTCGCGCTGCTACGGTTGAACGATCTTCGGGACAACAAAGGGGCAAGGAAGAAGAAGACGAGGAAAGGGAGAGGGATTGGTTCAGGGAAAGGGAAGACGGCAGGGAGAGGTCACAAGGGTCAGAAGGCAAGAGGGACCTTCAAGTTCGGATTTGAGGGAGGTCAGACCCCTCTTCGTCGTCGCCTCCCTAAGAGAGGCTTCAAGAACCCCTTCTCCCTCACTTTCCAGGTTTTTCCTTCTTTTCTCCTCTTCTCTTTTTGGGCTTTTCTTTTTATTGAAGATGAAATGAATTTTCTTGCTATGGATCCTTTTTTTTTTTTTTTTACCCAAGATAAATATATAAAGGAACACTGTTACTGCTTCTTTTTTTCTTTTTTAATATAATAATGTGATTATATAGCAAAAACAAAAAAACAAAAAAAAAGTGGATTGTGCTCATGTACTTATCCACCGTATACATGGCATTCCAAATCATGGGTCTTACTATGGATGGGGATGGCCCTAGAAAAAACACCGATCTCTCAATCCTAACAGCCTGATAAGTGGCCATCAACTGGCCTTTGTAGAGAAAAAGGTCTGAGGTCCAAAATCATCAGGCAGAACTGAATGATAAAAATCTTCTTATTATTATGGTTTTTGGATTACGACCATCCTTTCTGGAGCCACATTTCAAACCGTTTAGATTGATGCACAGGTGTGTCATCTCTATGGTGGTGGATGTGTTTAAGTTGATCAATGCATACATTATAAGAATATGAATGTGATGGGATCGGATTCAAACTTGAGAGCCCATAGTTGCGATGAAGGGTTCTGTAGCATCGCTAAAACAATCTCTATTTGCCTATTTGATGAAGAGCATGAGATAGGTTAGGTATTTTTAGGAAGTTTCCATCGAAGTCATGGGTTCCCAGTTTCTACATGCAAGGTAAAGAATTATCGTTGTTTTATTCGATTAGGTAGGGGACCATCGTATATGCATGAATGACGAATCAATCATGGTGAAAATCGCGTGTTGGCCATGCATTGACTGATTCAATGTAACACACGGAGTGGTGAGGTAACTGGCATCCCCTTCAATGAAATGAAAGAATGTGCAGAAAGCTGTAACCCCTGTTGAAACTGAAGCCTGTAGATCAATAAGTGTCTATTTATCAGTTATTATTATTATTATTATCACCATTGTCAATATTGGATTTTTTATCTTTTATTTTTTTGAGAAGTAACAGAGATTTTATTGAGAAAGCACCAACTGACAACAAAGAGTACAAAAGCACAAAATAGACAACCAACTCTCCCAAAAATAACATCAGCTCCATTTCTGGACAAAGCCTTAAACTCTCCCTACAACCCACTCAACGCTGTAGCTAATATTAAGGAAGCACCTTCCGTTCTTTCCTCCCAAATCGTCCAGAGACCTGCCAACAAGCAAAGTCGACATGAATCTTTCAAATCCATAGATATGGCATGCCAAGCCATTAGCAAATTGCCTATAGAATACAGCATAACCCAATAGACATTGAATGTGGAAAGGACACCATACCACACCTCGGATGCAAATGGGCAATGGATGAATAGGTGATTGACTGATTCCGAATTAGCCCACATAACAAGCAAACATTCGGAAGAGTCATCCCCCTTTTCTAAAGATTATCTATAGTCAAAACCCTCTCTCCCCCCACGAGCCAACAAAAAGATACAACTTTGGGCGGAGCTTCATAGGACCAAACAAACTTGGTATTCTTGACTTCTTCACCCACTTCAGACGTAGCGAGCTTAGAAGGAAGAGGTCTAACTGAAAAGCATCTTGACGACTCCTTTTTCCATATCTGATCTTCTAAACCAAATGTGTTCCATGCTCTTAAACACTAGGTTTTACATGGTTGTCATTAGCATCTCTTATCACCATCACCACATATAGATCAGAGTAGGAGCTTGATAGTGAGGGCAAAAATAACGGGTAAGTCCTAGCCAATCAAAATAATATGAAGGTGGAAATAACATTTTTTTTTAAGAGAAAGGTGAATGGCATCAGAAGGCAGGGGTGGTTTGTAAGTTAGATGTGGAGAAGGCGTACAATCACGTGGAGTGGGATTTCTTGGATTATATGCTGGGGCAGTTGGGTTGCGGCTTTAAATGGAGGAAATGGTCTCATTCATGTGTGGGATTGACGTCTTTTCTGGTTCTAGTCAACAGATCCCCGAAAGGTTTTTTTCTAAGGCCTCGTGGGGCCTTAGACAAGGAGACCATTTATCTCCCTATCTCTTCTTGGTTATTGCAGAAGCTTTCAGCCGCGTGCCAGTCTGAGCGCAGGAAGTGGGTCTATTCTCTGGCTTCATGGTTGGAAACTCTTCGGTTTCGGTCTCTCCTCTCCAATTTGTTGATGATACGCTTATTTTCTGTAAGGTTGGTCCAATCAAGGTGGAAGACGTGAGGAAAGTCATCATGTGCTTTGAAGTGGTCTCTAGGTTGAAAATCAATGCATTGAAAAGCAAGTTATTAGGGGTTCATGTTTCGGGAGGAGGAGCTTTTCATATTAGCATGTTCTTTTGGCTATAAGGTTGGATCGTTTCTCGCATCTTACTTAGGCCTTCCGCTCTATATTGGGGGGGACTGACGATTCACCTATGGGACAAGGTAATTGAAAGAATAAAGAACGCTCTCTCTAAATGGAGAGGCCGTTATATATCTCTTGGAGGCCGGATCACTTTGGTCAAAATGGCATTTTCAAATATGCCTCTCTATTTTATGGCTCTATTCAAGTGCCCTCAAGCAGTGTTAGCGATGTTGGAAAAACTTAGAAGAGATTTTCTTTGGAGGGATTCCGATAAAGGATTCAAGTTTCACTTGTTGAAATGGGAGGAGTTTTGCAAACCTATCCACCAAAGCGGGGCGGGCCTGCGCACTCTCAAGATTATGAATTCGGCTCTCCTCGGTAAATGGCTATGGAGATTTGGTACGGAAGAAGGTAGTATGTGGTGCGAAGTCATCTCCTCTAAGTACGGAATACTCCCGTGGGGTTGGGAAGCCAAGAGGTCTTCTTTGTATAGAGGTTCATATATTTGGAAAGTGGTGATGTCATTGAGAGATTTGTTTTGGCAGGGTGTGGCTTTCTCAGTGGGGGGATAGGTCTAGGATCCGATTCTAGGATGATTGTTGGTGCAGTGATAGCACGCTCTGCTTCGATTTCCCTTCATTGGTGAATTTAGTGCCTTCCCCGATGTGGTGGATTGCTATTCCAAGATTAGTTCTTCAGTTGTGTGAGCCCCCCCTTGCAGGAGGAATCTCTTTGATGAAGTGGCGGTGGATTTCACTACTCTTTTGGGTCGGCTGCAGTTGGTTTATCTCCAAGAGGTAGCCTTCTGTATCTGGTATGGCTCAAGAACACTATTTTGAGAGGATGTGTGGTGTGTAGACAGTTGCACCTAGTTATGATCTGTTGCATAGGGTGGTTCCCGTGAAGGTCACTCAAAGTTGTTCTGTCAGAGGGCAGGTGATTACCTTGTCATTGTCTCGAAGAAACTAAATAGAAGATGAGGTTGACGAATTCCCAAGTCTTATGGAGCATCTTAGTAAGTTCTCACCTTCCGTATGCGAAAGCAATGAGTGGAAGTGGTGCTTAGAGAGATTGGAAACCTTTCAGGGTAAGTCTTCTATGTTCCCTTCAGTGGTGGAAACAATGGAAGGAAGATCGTGTCCTTTCCTTCCCCCACCCTCCCTTTCTGGGATGGACTTCGAATCAATCTTGGAAGTTTTTCTGTCAATTGTTGTACAATGTTCTCAGATTAGGGTTGGGGCCTAGTGTGGAGACTCCAACGACAAGAATTGTGGTCATTCATGGGTCTACATAGGGTCCTGGCATTTGGTTGGTTAGTTGCTAAAAACAGTCCTTACTGTCAACCATTTGAGTAAGAGGACGATAATCATCAATACAATTTATCATCTGCTTGAGAAGTGCCAAGATTGTATATTACTTGATTATTCATTACTCCTTCACAACAGATCTCTGGAGGCACCTTTTGGCCTTCTTTGAGGTGGTTTGGTTGATACCCAAGTTAATAGCTATGCTTTTTCAGTCTTAGGATCAGGGTTGTGGTAGCAACAAAAGGCGGATTCTTTGGAGGTTGGCATTACTTGTAGGTCTTTGGTCAATTTGGAAGGAACATTACAACAGGACCATTTTAACAATGGGTCGGAATCATTGGAAGAGGTCTTTTAAAGAGCAAAGGATATGGTAGTTGAGTAGGCTATGTAATGTAGAGGCATTTTCTCATCGGGCTCGAGTGGGTTGACCTGTGTGGAGCGAGAGCACACTCGGGGTGGGCAGCCCGTGTGAGGCGGGTGACTCATGTGAAGCAATACCCATGTGAAGTGGGGCCCACGAAGGAGGGTTCAGCCGAGGTCCTAACCTGTGTGAAGAAGGCTTGACTTGGGCTATGAGGTAAGGGGATTAATTCACCACGCTCTATCAGTTCGAGCTTTTAGAGCAAGTGGTTAGTCAACCTGCGTTAAAAGTGGTATCAGAGTGTCTCGTGTTCGAGACTCCTCACCGGAGGTGATTAATGCAGGGGCATTTTCACACCGAACTTGAGTGGGGCGGCTTGTGTGAAGCGGGAGCACACTCAGGGTGGGTGACCCGTGTGAGGTGGGTAGCTCGTGTGAAGCAGACCCCATCCGTGTGAGGTGGGTGGCAAGTGTGAAGCGATACCCATGTGAAGTGGGGCCCACGAAGGAGGGATCGGCTGAGGGCCTGACCTGTGTGAAGTAGGCCTGACCTGGGCTATGAGATAAAAAGGATTAATTCGCCACGCTCTATCAATTTGAGCTTTTAAAGCAAGTGGTTAGTCATCCTGTGTAAATATGAATATTAAGTTGTTTGTTGATGGTGGATTCTGTGAGATTTTTGCTCTAGGGGTGGTTTGGGGGAGGTTGATTTCTTATCATTTGATCCTTCTTGCTTTGAATTTGTAGTGTTTCCTTCCACGTCTCTCTCTATTTCTTGAATATATATATATAAAATCACTGTTACCATTTAAAAAAAAAAAAAAGATTTGGGGTTGAGGGTTGAGGTTTATGGAAGCAAGTGATGTGGAGTGAATACAAGGTGAGGGAAGGGGGTTGGTTTACTAAGGTCATGCCTCTTTACAGAGCGCCGGGCCTGTAGAAAACAGTATCTAATGTGGAAAAGCTATTTCTTTAGAGTTTGCTGCTTTTGGGATGGCTCAAGAACATGGTTTTGGGAGGATGCATAGAGTGGTGACTGACAGTTGTACCAAGTTTCTTCTCTCTGCTGTATAGGGTGGTTTCTGGAAATGTTTTGGTCTGTCATGGTTATTTTGTCTTTCAGAGTCGGGTGGTTGTGGTGCCACTGAAGTCGTATGGCACTCTCAGTAGGCTTTTGCTTCCCATATGTGAAATTGCAAGCAAGGCAGTGCTTTGAAAGATTGGGAGACTTTTTGGTGAAGTCGTTCTATGTTCACACTTAGTGGGAGACAATGGAAGGGATGCCCCCCCTGAATAGCTTTTGGGTGGCATGTTGGCAAGGACAAGGTCTTAATGTTCGATACAAAGATGAATATTACTAATATGCATATCCTCTGCTTGCAGAATGTGGCATTGGTGGATCGCTTGTTCTTGCCCCCTTTATTTTAGAGGTTTGGTGGAGGTTTTACAATCCTTTTGGTTTGGCCTGGGTTATCCCGAGACCGATCGTGCTTTTCTTGAAGCATGGAATGGGGGGCACTTAGGTGCTGGGAGAAAATCCTTGCGGAGATTAGTTCTTCTCATGGGGTTGTGGTCAAAGGTGTGGGTGGTTGCTTGGGCTATAGGTATTAGAGCTCTTGCTGGTCATAGCAGAGATGAAATTGGAGGATTTCAGAGAGCCTAGTGTTGATGTTTAGGGGTCTAGTTGTGGTTTGGTTTGCTGGGTTGATGATTCCTCACATTTCCCTCTCGTGTTACAGTTGTCTTGGGTTGTTTTCTTTGTAGCTCTTTTCCTTCTTTTAATGAAATTTCATTATCATTCAAGGAAAAAAAAAAAGAAGTAAAACTTTTGCTGGAATGATTAGAGTTGTGGGGCACCCTCTCTAGTATTTCACTTAAAAAAAATTCATGAGGATAGGCTATAATCAACTTCTTTCCTATTGTCATGGTCTGGGAAGGTCGCCTACACCCATGTGCTGATACTTAACGATGTTGATTGTTCCATCTCTTGTTATGAAGCATGCCACATCATTGTTTTTGTTGTTGCTTTTTGCTAGAATGATCAAGTTGTGGGGCACCCTTTCTAGTATTTCACTTAAAAAATTCACTAGGATAGGCTATAATCAACTTCTTTCCTACTGTCATGGTCTGGGAAGGTCGTCCACACGCATGTGCTAATACTTAATAATGTTGATTGCTCCATCTTGTTATGAAGGATGCCACATTGTTGTTGTTGTTGTTGATTTTTGTTAGTTTGTTTCACCAGTGCTCTTACGGCCCATTTTGATTTTGGGAAAAGAAAAGAAGAGAATATTTTTCGCTGATTTGACCTTGCGCTTTTTTAGATAGTGAAGGAAATAATGAAATTGGAAATAGCAATCATTAGCCTTTTCCATAGCCAAATTCTCTCACAAAATACGAGGTGAAAAATGTGAGAGTAACATGAGATCTCCACAAGACCCAAAAATTGAATCCATGTTTTAGTGCTCATGGAGTCCATGGGAATTCAACATTGGATGATCATTACATTTTTCATTTCTTTTTCTTCAATCCAAATAGGCCCTTAATACAATTTTGAATCTGCTCACCCGGGAGGTGTGGATGTTTTGGCTTCCATGTATGACATGAAACTTGGTTGATTTTAGGCCCTTGAAATGGAATAGTTGTTTCTTATCAGTCTTTCATTTTCTTTGTGAACAGCCAGTGGGGCTAGTAAAGATTGCAAAGCTCATAAATGCAGGCAAGATTGATTCATCAGAACTGATAACTATGAAAACTCTCAAGGTAACCCTCCATTTTGGTAGTATCCTCAACTGCTTATGTTGTCCACTTCAGTCAAGACCATTTTTCTCTTTCCTTGTTTTTATTTTTTTAATTTTATTTTATCTTGTGACAATAGGATACAGGTGCCATAGGTAAGCAGATTAAAGATGGTGTAAGACTAATGGGCCGTGGTGCTGAACATATCAAGTGGCCGATTCATCTTGAGGTAATCTTCATATAACAGCTTCCCCCTAAAAGAATCAAATGGAGAAATGGTATATGAGTTGCCATTTTGACACACAAAAAAACTATGGAGAAACTGAGTTTTGGATTTGGTTCAGGTATCTAGGGTGACAGTTAGGGCGAAGGAGGCTGTTGAAGCTGCTGGCGGTTCAGTTAGGAAAGTCTATTACAACAAATTGGGCTTCCGTGCATTGCTCAAGCCAGAGTGGTTTGAGAAGAAGGGCCGGCTGTTGCCAAAGGCAGCTAGGCCACCACCGAAGCAGCGGGATAAGGTGGATAGCATCGGCCGCCTACCTGCTCCAACTAAACCAATTCCGTTTTTGCCGGAAGAAAAGGATGCTCCCGTAAAAGATCAGTCAGCTGCATAAACACTTTGTTTTTTGAGTTCAAGGTCTTCAAATGAGTTAACCCTGTAACAGACCGTTGTGATAAGTGGCCGCCACCGGCTTTCTCCATCTAAATTCTATCTATGCTGGCCCATGAACACATTCTGACTGAGAAGTGGTACTCCATGTAGAAAATGAATTAGAGATGGGAGTCCAAGTGCACATCTCTAACTTTGCAGGGGAGTACATGGTTTTTCAATTCTAATACTTGAGGCTCATGGTTCTGTAAACCCGACTGCTGGTTAGTTGAGTCCCGCCATGATAGACAACTCAAAAAGATATCAGCCTCCAATATCAGGACCATTTTCCGTTGAATGTGGATTTTTTTGTTTTTGTTTTGTTTTGTTTTGTTTTGTTTTTTTGACCATTTATATATCAAAAGCTTTGGTAATAGTCCATCGACCACAAATTGTCTGGATTATTGAACCATTGGGTCCACTTTCACAACTAAAAACATGTGTATACTGTTCAAGGATGGATGAGGCTTGCTGGGAATTCCCTGTAACCCCAAGCTCTGTTTCACCGGCTCATTTTAGGACATGACCAAAATTCATGGGAGTGAGCCACACCACGAAAAACAATTGCCATTGGAACCTTCTTGGGACCACAGAAATTGTGGATCAGGCTGACATTTGTGTCCTCCCTTCATCTAGGTGGGAATCACCTTATGAATGGGTTGGATGGCATATAAACAATCACTGTGGGCCCAGGAAGGTTCCAATGGTAGGCACTTCCGCTTGAATTTTGGATCTCGCTCATGTTTGGGCTCATGTCCTAAAATGGGCTGGTGAAATGGATGATCTCTCTCTCTCTCTCTCTCTCTCTCTCTGTACACACACACACACACACACACACACACACACACATATATATATATATATGGCCCCCACTAAGCTTGGGGTTACAGGGATGCGGTTTGGATGATGACCCCAACACCAGCCAGCTAGATGTGTCAAAGCTCTGTGGGCCCCATCATGATGTATGTGTTTTTCCACGTCCATCCATTTTTCCTTTTCATTTTAGGGCATGAGCAACTGAGGTAGATCCGAAGCTTAAGTGGACCACACCAAAGAAAACAGTGGGGATTTGAAAACTTCTTGGGGGCACAAAAGTTTTGGATCAAACTGGTATTTGTGTTTTCCCTTCATTCAGGATTATGTGAGTTTATGAACAGGTTGGATGATAATTAAACATTGCAGTGGTCCCCAGGAAGCTTTCAACAGAAACATTGAATCCCCACTGTTTCCGTGGTGTGGTCCACTTGAGCTTTGGATCTGGCTTATTTTAGGACACGAGCCCAAATATGAAACAGAAAAATGGACGGATGGCATAGATAAAACACATACATCATGTTGGGGTCAGCAGCCAAACTGCTAGTTTATCAGTACTATATATATATATATATATATATATATATATATATATATATATATATATATATCCTAAGGTCTACCGTAATGTTTATTTGCCATCCAACCTGTTGATAAGGTCACCCAAACCTGGATGAAGGGAAAACACAAATAGCAGCTTGATCTAAAACATTTTTTTAGCCCCAAGAAGCTTTTAATGGTGAGAATTCAATTCCTACTGTACGGTACACCTGAGATTTATATCTGATCCATTTTTAGGATCGTTTTCTAAAATAAACTGGAAAAATGGATGGATGGCATAGATATACAATGCATACATCAAGGTGGGCCCCACGGTCAGGGTCGCACCCACATAGGTGTATCTGCTAGGCGGATGAAATTGGTGGGGCCGGGTTGCCAGCTTTAAAATCTGGGAGTATGAAACCAACGTCCAAATTCGTTAAATATTCAAACTTCAGCAGTCAAAGGAACAACAAAGAAAGAGGGCATTCAGAAAGGGATGCATGCAGTTGCAGACAACTGATACTTTTGCTGAGGAGACAACTGATACTTCGGAAAGGAATGCCTACACCAGTAATGGAAGAGATCAGCTTGAGTGCTTGACTAAGGATGAACTTCAAACAACACCAAAGATGTTGCATTAAAGTTCATACATGTATTTATTTTTGTGGATTTTCTGTTGAGGTCTTTTGTTAGTGAGAAAAGAGGGAAAGGGAAGTGTTTCAGCGTGGGCGTGATGAATGTTTGAATTGTTATTATGTAGTGTTTAAGCATAGAATGATGACTGTTTGTGATATGTATCAATTTCATATTCCCCGCATATCAACCATCACATCCTGCAACTGTACCAAAGTTTTTTCTCTTCACAGTCCAGATACAGTGCAATTGAGAAATTATTGATGGAGAAAATTGCAGCTTTGCATTCACAGTTGCACACACTTTTGTGATGAAAATTTCAAAATCTAGCTCTGTTAATTGTAATTGTTGCAGCAAGGTGAAGGGAATTTATAACTTGCATTTTGTCCCATGAAGGAAGTCTGTGAGGGTGGCCTATTCATGCCTCAGTCTGGTAAGGCAGTTGATATCTCAAGCCCATGCAAATGTGTTGCTGGACTGCATCCGACAAGCCCACTTCTAAATACCGCCATCTTCATGCAGCTTGGCTGCTGTTCATGTTTCTCTGAGTGAAATTCAATTTGCTTTATCACATTCCCATTGTCGTGCAAAGTTAATAAACGCGCTTATCTTCTCACCAGGTCTTTTCTCTAAGTTTTGAGTCGATACATTCTCCCCTGGGTAGATGTAATTTTTTCTTCTTCTAATCAATGAAATTCTAGGTGGCGTGCTCCCACCTTTCTTAAAAGAAGAAGAAGAAAAACATTATAGTCTATACACTTTTAGTATTCTTGCAGGGTCCATTCTTCAAATGCGTATAACAGAAACTGTAGTAAATAGTTTTTCTCCCCCATGTCATCCAATGTGATGGTGAAATGATGCTAGTTGTGTGAATCAGTTGATCAAATTGCGGTTATGCCAAACCATTGGTTAAATGTGTGAGTAGTGGTATTTAGATTGGTCTGCAAGTAGGCTGAAGAAACTGGAGAAAAATGTATTGTGTTGGTGATGTTTGAATTGAAGGCATGAAACAGAGCTCCACAGCTGAAGGATCTTTTTTATTTTTTATTTTATTTCATTTTTTTAACAGAAAGGTGGGAGCACACCACCCATAAATTTGTTGATATGAAAACCTCACCTATTATATACTCCCCCTTTACAGCTCCAAACAAAGTACATGAAAAAAGAACAGAGATATGCCATATTCTGAATCCAGTTATCTGACAGGGTCTCACCCCAAAACCATTGGACACGACACAGATCGAGGAGAATTCCAGCCTAGCCTGCTCGCAGGTCAATCGGGTGTACTTTGCATTCATACAGACTCCAATTGCACCGAATCTCAGGAGACCTGTCACAGCGAAGCCACAGCTACCATCCCACACCAGCAGGCAAAACTGAACCACAGCAAACTGAGACTTTGTTGGGAGTAACACAATCGATATCTGAGTAGGCTGCATTGAAAGTTGAGGCTGGTTCCTCTACAAGTGCTTGTACAATAGCTTTTGCTGGACTGCTCATTAGGCGGACCATAAAAAACTCGCCAACTACATGGAGAACTTTGATGATGGTGCAGCAGAAAACCAAGACAAGTAACAATTGCAGCTGCACCATGCATCTTCCAATTCATGAGATCTGTAAAATCACCCAGCTGCAATAATCTGCAACCAGATTCTACTGGAATAAACCACAGCCATTTCCCTTCAGCTGAAGCATTCCAACCCCTCGACCAAGATAGAACCCAGATGCAACACATCAGTCACCAAACTGCCTGCAAGGGAATCACAATTGCACCTGCACCATCACAATTGGATTCATGCCACCACTCACAGCCCAAACAACACAGGCCTCAACACATACTAAGCCTGTGTCATATAGACAACATTCAGCCCATCCAGTGACCCTGATCCTGATCCAAATCAAGCATTTCAGCTTCCTTGCAGATGATAGGGACCAACTATTCTCTAGCTCAGAGATTGCAGACATTCCCTCAACCCACCTTCCCCGCGGACTGCTGGCGATAACCCAGCAGAAGCATGAAAAGCCCCTGCCATCGATAGTTGCCTCTGATAGCATTATCTGCATGCTTACACTTCAATCTTCCATCACGGTAACAGCCAAGCACCTGATTAGTGCTTGGATAGTTGCCTCTGCTTAGAAGCTAATGGTTTTAGTTATATAATTTCAATGTTAAATCTTTGGCCATTTTGGTCGTATGTGGACAATTGCAGTATTTCTCCAGGCCACTAGCTGAAAGTTTTGGGATCCCAACAGATGATATGGTGGATCTCATACTCGATGTACTGTCAACAAAAAATATTGGAGATTTGAACAATCCAGATACTGATTATTTGGCCTTTTGTTGTCTGAATGTGAATTCTTGTGGTAGCCATCTGTTTGTTGGGCCATTTACTAGTGGTTACGGTTTTTTAATATATAAGATTTTTGGTGCATTGCAGCCATATAGAAAATAAAAATAAAATCTTCTTCAAAAAGAAACTTCCAACTGTAATTCAAAATTCCTCTGTTGGGATCGTTGCGGCTTTGGTTGTTTGTATCTGGGATTGTTGCCATTGCTATATGCCTGCTGCTTGAGGAAGAATAGGCGTTCGTTCTACTCTAGGACCGCCTGGTGGATGTGTTAGAAGCAAATTAGAAGATTTTATAATGTGCTTCTGAGGGGTCCTTTCGGATGTCAGTCTGCCATTCTTGCTGGGTGGTGATTGAATGTCAGTGGATTTATCACAAATGAGTTTAGCAGAATGGATGGATGGGGTGGATTTATCACAAATATCACTGTGGCCCTACCTCAGTTCAAAAGCAATCCGTCTCCCCTCTCTGGCCGGTTACAGTTAGCAAAATTTAGTGGAAATAAATGTAAATAAATGTGAAAGTAAATAATCTATTAGAAGAATGATATTTCCCAAAGTGGTTGGACCTGAGGTATGGTCCAACCGGATGGACTTGAGAGTGCGAATGCTCATCGGGCGAACCATCTCTCACGAGTTCTCGTGGGAGATTTTTTTAGGCCTCATCACACATGATGAGTCCCTAAAATCTGAGCCGTCCACATGATGCAGCACTATGAAAAACCCCCAAAGCCCAAATTTCAACCTGATCTAGAACTCTGGTGGGCCAAAGAAGAGAAAGAGAGGCAATCAAGAGAGGAAACTGTTTTCATTTTCCATGGCCTACCAGATTTGTGAATCAGGTTAAAAGTTGGTCCCCGAGAGTTTGTCGGGGTGCTGCATCACATGGACGGCTCAGATTTGTGAATCAGGTTGAAAACTGCTATATATATATATGAGTAATGCTCACACACAACTAGTTGGACCGTCCAAGTAACTTAGTTAATTAATGCTTAGAGAGGGGTAATTAATGCTAATTAATTTTTAGGAAGAGGGACAAGCTGCTTCACAGTGGCTTTTCAAAAGACTTTGCAAAAAGGATTGGTAGTCAAGGTGGGCTCTACCATGGATCCCTTGTAAACTTGTGAAGGACATATAATATTAAAAAAAAATTGTGATCAATAGTTGAATATTATTTTATAAGAAAATGAGTTGTTAGAATCCATTTCAACCTCTCAGATTCAACTCACACGTATGGCTTCAGTGACGAGGCCCGTTCACTAATTTTTTTATAGATAAAAAATAATTAATAGGCCCTATTCAATGTATGGGTTGAATTTGTGACATATATTCCCATTGAATCTATGTAAGACTTAAAGTGATGCCTCCTCTCACGAGGGATATTACATGTACAGAGGAAAGATATTTTTACTCTTTAATGCACAGCTAGCTAGTTGGACCAAATTGAATTGTCCAACTATTTCTGTGTGAGCATCTCTCTCCCTCTATATATATATTGTGGAGAGAGACTAAGCCAAAGGGATTGGCAGGTACAACCACTCTGGTAGGTAATGATTAATTAATGCTATTTATAATAATAAGAGGTAACAAATAATTGAAAAGAATGAAAAAAAGGTCACGGCTTAGGTAGCCCCACCCTGGGGTTTATGTCATACATCAAGTTTGTCACCCAATGCTAGGCCTAAGTCCCAAAAATCAGCCCATCTCTGACAACGTAAATCACAAAATGGGAATGGGGGCACAAGGCAACTCTCACCTTTTAAATTGTAACACTTAGTGTGGCCCACCTGAATCACAGATAGGCCTTATTTGCAGGCTCTAGACCTATATTTTGGTCTAGCATCTACTGGTTGGAGTTGATTTCTTATAATAATCATGGTAGGCTATGTAAAAATTAAGGATGAACATCTCTCTCAACTGCTTCCCTTGGTGTGGCCCACTTACATCACAAGTTCAGCCTAATTTTTCAAAATTGGGCTTAAGGTGAGATAACCTGTCTAATGGCTAAAGTGGATCTCACATAAACATCGTAGTGGGTCTTGTCAAATACAATGTGGGCGGCCCCTCAAGTTCCCTTTTTGAAGGATTGGATCATGGCTTAGCGTGGCACACAACGGCACTCTAGTATTGTGTGCTACTAGAAAAGCTTTGTGGGCCCCACCATGATGTATGTGTTTTATCCACGCTATCCAACCATTTTTCCAGCTCATTTCAAGGCATGAGCCCAGAAATGAGGTAAATCCAAATCTCAGGTGAACTGCACCACATGAAATAGTGGTGATTGAATGCACACAATTAGATGCTTCCTAGGGCCAACTTAGAGGTGGGCAATGATGTGATTTGAGTTGAACAGATTAGATCGGATTGTTCAACTGCGTAAGTGGGTGCGTTCGAACAATATTCGAACAAACATTTGAACATGGTGGCTATGTTCAAACTCAGTTTGGTCTGACCCAGCCATGTTCTTTCGAACGTATGAATTTCAGAAATTTTTTACGAGTTTGAGAAAGTTTGAATAATTTCTCTTTTTTTTCCGCTTAAAAATATTTTTTCTACTACTAAATAGTGAATACTGATTTGTTCATAAATTATATATCACAAATGACAAATCACAATGTTTAAAGTTTTTAACTAACTAAATAAAAAACTAGAACATAGATAGTTAACGTCCTCGCTATTTCTTGTGGTGTGGTCACTCGACCCTTCGATCCACTTCATTTTTGGATAATGCCATAAATGATCTTTAACAAATGGACGGATGGCTTGGATAAGCAAATATATCACTGTGGACGCCACAGAGCACTGACATGACCGTTCTGTCTCTAGATATATAGGTCCTAGTGGGGGTAGACTGGTAGTACCCAATCCGCAGACGTGAGTTGGCTGATGATGCGAACACTAGCTAGCAAGCTGGTGTCAAAGCTCTGTGGTCCACTATGATGTTTTTGTTTTATCCACTCCGTCCATCTCGTTGTACAACTCATTTTGAGGCATTAAACAAAAAATGAGGCAGATACAAAGCTCAAGTGGACCACACCACAAGAAACAGTGAAGAGAATGATGTCCACCATTGAAACCTTCCTAGGGCCCACAATCATATTTATTTGTCATCCAACTTGTTCTCTCTTTCTCTCTTTATATATATATATATATATATATATATATATATATATATATATATATATATATATATAACTGAGTCGAACGAACGAGTTGAGTCGAGTTGATCAATATTCGAGTTCGAGTCAAGTCCAATAGAGCTGTGATTGAAACTGACTTGATTTTTTTTCAATCAGACCTTGCACAAAGACTTTATGTTCGAACAGAGTTTTACCGAGTCGATCTGAGTCAATCTGAACGATCAAACTTGGTTCTTGTCCAGCTCTTGGCCTACTATAATGTTTATTTGTCATCTAACCTTTGGATTAAGTCACATGGACTTGGATGAAGGGAAAACACAAATATCAACTTAGATTCAAAACTTTTATGACCCTCAATAAGTTTTTAATGGTGGGCGTTCAATCATCATTGTTTCCTATAGTGTGGCCCACTTGAGATTAGGATCTACCTCATTTTTTGGCTGCTCCTCTAAAATGTGCTGGAAAATTGATGGATGGCGGGGTAAAACACATACATCCTGGTGGGGTCACAGAGCCTTTCCAATGGTGCATAATATGTAGGTGGATGTTGTGTGCTACACTTTTTAATCCAGTCTGCTCTTCTAGCATCTGGATGACCGCGTTGCACTCTTGATGTTTAAGGGGGTTCACTCTGACTATTTGATGTGTAATCTCGTGTTTTGCCCATGGCCTAAACATCAAGTTGACAACTGTTTAGGTGGGTCACACCAAAAGAAATAGTTGGAAAAAGATGTCCACCCTTAATTTTTACAGGACTCACTATGATGATTAAATAAAATCCACTCCAGCCATGAGATGCACATCAAATATAGGCAAGAGCCTAAGAAATCAAGCCTATCATAAATTCAAGTGGGCCAAGCTAAGGGTTATAGTTCGGAGGGTAAGAGTTGCCATTTACACTCTTTCCAAGCATGTGGTCCATCTAAATCATAGATATATGGGGCTGATTTTAGGCCTTAGGACTAACATGGTGTGACGCACCCGGTGGATTTCACATAAAAAAAGACGGGTCTACTTGAGTGGCTATCTATTTTCTTCCCCTTCATTTATTTATCACCTTATTTATTGCTAAAAATAACATTAACTAATCACTACTTACCAAAGTGATAGTATAGTTTAACTAGTTGGACTACAATTTACGGTCCACCCAGTGGATAACTTCCTACATATTCATTGCATGGGACATCCAACTGGTTCAATTTATTGGCCCCACCATGAGGAACTCCTTATGCAGAAAATCGGCCCATCAACTCATCAAAGTGAGCCACACACCATACCATACAAAACAATTATATATATATATATATATATATATATATATATATAGAGAGAGAGAGGAGAGAGAGAGAGAGGGATAGGAGAGAGAGAGAGAGAGAGAGAGAGAGATGCCATTTTTTTGTATACCCGGCCTCGAACCCAAACACTCTACCCAAAGCACCGGAGGTGCTGCCAATGTGTCTCCAACCTGATACCTACTATTGACAAACTCGGACGTCAACCAGCTGAAATAAGTTAAGTATTAATAGCAACGAAATTAAAAGAGTTTATATAGCCTAAGAAACTTTAAGAAAAATGTTAATTCAAGATCTAGAAAGTCCTAAACGAAAAAAATGAAATATAAAAACTCAAAAGAGCAACTTTCGCGTGAACCTGCACGCTTTAGTGATTGATTGACTCAAGCGACGATTGATCGCTCAGGGCGGGCGATTGATAAGGTGATCGATCGCCAGCTTCAATCTCAGACCCTCAAAATAATCCAAAGAGGTTCAGAGGCGATTTGTGAATTTTTGAAATTTGGGCAATTGATCGCTCAAGTCGGGCGATGGATTGCTAGATGCGTTTTTAGTCAAGTAAACTCTCTGGACAAATTTTGATGCGGGTGATGGATCACTCAGGTCGGGCGATGGATCACTCTGGCCTAGAAATTGCCTTTGAATATTTATTCTAAACCTTTTGTTGGTCCATCTTTTAGTTCTTTTTCGTCCTCGATCGGGGACCTTCTTGCTACATCACTCAAGAAATCAGGCCGTTAGAAACTTAGGTTGGCCACAACATAAGATTTATGAGCCACCTAAATTTTAGATTGAATTGATCTTTGGCAGAAGCTACTTGACGATATTTGCACCCTACTAGTGATCGGCCTTATTTTGGGGGCCACTTGAGCTTTGGATTGGCCTTATTTTGGTATCATGTCCTAAACTGTTCTCACAAATAGATACAACAAATACATCATGGTGGGTCATTCCGGTGTATCTACACCGGAATGACCCACCATGATGTATTTGTTGTATCTACACTGTCCATCCATGTGGCGAGATCATTTTAGGGCATGACCCCAAAACTGAGGTAGATCCGAAGCTCAAGTGGGCCCAGCAAAGAGAATAGTGGGGATTGAACGCTAACCATTTTCTCATGCGCCTCATTTTCTCTTTACTCCAGTCTTCTCTTCCTTCCACTCCTCGACTTCTCAAAAACAATACTTTCACAGCATTTTATTTTCAACGCCACTTTCATTTCATTCCTCTGCAACCTTACAAAGCACCATTTCCTGCCCATCCATCCAAGAATGGACTGCTTGCGTCCAGTTGTGCAGATCATTCTCTCCTTATGGGATCCTGTTTCTCTGCATGTCGGTTATTTCAATGACCTCGATAACAACATAGAGACACTGAAGTACGAAATGGAAGAACTACAAGACAAGCGTGACCAAATTCAAGCGGACGTCGACCATTCTATATCAGTTGGAAAGACACGGGTTCGCCCAGTGGAGAGGTGGCTCCTGGAAGTCAATATCGAATCTCAAGTCGATTCTATAAGATTGGAATTCGAGCAACAGATAACTTGCTTGAATGGTTGTTGCACTGATCACTTCTCTTGCTACGAACTGGGAAAAAGGGTCCTTAAAAAGCTCGAAGATGTCAAAAACCTCAAAGATAAAGGGGTCTTCAATAATGAGGGTGTTGGAGATGCAA